>JAMPIV010003962.1:0-100000 GCA_024509875.1 Oreohelix idahoensis | reverse complement strand
AAATAAATGAGTCATTTTTTCCCTTTACCTTAACACTGTTAATGTTCATAAACAAGTACATCATCCCTGTAAGAATTATCATTAAGCACCACAATATCCTATCGCTCCCCAAGGAGCATACGCCTTCAACAAATACATGCCAAGTCCTCCAGTCACGTGCTATCAGATCAAGTTATTTCCATGTTTTCCTCATTATTTTCACTTCTGTCTCCAGTTCTCTTTTTTTTCATCTACCTCTGCCTCTCTTTTCCTGGGGATTTCAGAACAAGGATTGCCGTGTAAAGCTATCAACAGGTTTCCTCAATGTGTGTCCTGTTCATCGTCAGCGTCTTCTTCTCAGCTCTTGTTCCACTGGCACTTGTCTGGTTCTTGTCATCAGTTCCACGTTGGTGACCTTGTCATACCATTTCACTCCTTCTATTCTACACAATCACCCACTTATAAATGTCTGTGACTTTGGTGTTGTTGTTTTTCTGTTAATCTCCATGTTTCAGAGCCATACAATAGGACAGACTTGCCATTTGAGTTGAAGATTCTTATTCTTGAGTTGGCCTTGATTTCTCTTGATCTCCATATGTTTCCCAATGCAATGAAAGCGCCTCTTGCTTTTTGTATTTTTATTTTGATATCACTGTCTGTCCCTTTAACTTTGTCTTAATTGCTGCCAAGATATGTGTAAGATTCTATATGTTGTAGTAGAGAATCCTCAAGTTTTACCTTGTTATAATTTCTTGTATTTATTCTCGTTATCTTTGTCTTTTCATGTGTATTTTTAGACCCACTTGTTGTGATCTCATGTCGAGTATTTTCATTCTGTCTTACATTTGATTAAGATTATGGGATACAAGCACCACGCCAAAAGATATTGTCATGTATTTTTCTATACGGCCTATGTTACGTTTGGTTTGGTTTGGATTTTCAACCATGCACAGGAAATGTGGTGTTTTTGCTGTGCATGAGTGTCGTGAAACATTCTAAATCCACATATCTAAATTAAAAAGTAAATGTAAAGCCTAACGAATTAATTCAATGAAAGGAAAGAAGAATGGTAAAAGACCAGTGCTGTCATAATGGCTTACAAAAATCCCCCTTTTTCTACTTCGTCTGCATAATTGTAACGCTTTCACGTTTGATAGTAAAGCCTACAGCAGCATACACGCGGTTCAAAACAATAAAACGTGTACTGTATTTCTTAGAAAACCTTGAGATACGCACACTGCTTAATGACCTAGATAAATACTAACATTAATGTCATTATTACACTGCGTAATGAAAAGACAGATGGACTTAGAGAGAGAGAGAGGGAGGAACGCAGGCAATACTACCACAGTCTCGCGATATAAAATTAATGCCACCCCACGCGAAAGGCATGAAGCACTAACTTTTTCAAATAGACAGTGATAAAAAACACTACCAATACACGGTTAGGTTTTAAAAAACATGGTTAATGCTTATTAGGAAACATGACCCAATACTGTTTTTCGTCTGAAATCCTGACTTTATACTGACAGAACAGTCGAAAAGGCAGGACAGGTGGCGGTTCTAAATCAATTAAAAAAAAAAAAAAATACACGACTATCCTAAAATACATATTTTGAACGCAGCCACTTAGCTCCATTAAATTTATATATTTGGGTTCCTTAGGACTTGCTGACAAAGAATATGTTAAGTGTTACGCAAATAGTCTAGGAATTAACAAATTATAGCCAAAATAAAATAGTGAGGTTGTCTGACAGCACCAAATCATAATTGCTCAGTGGCATGTTTTGAAACCACTATTTTACGGGAAATAGGCTAACAAGTTAAATCCGATTTCATTGGCTAGAAGAATATGTAAGCCTAAACATGATTAGTCGATTGCAGATACTATTTTTGGTTGTTACGGGAAACGGTAGGAAGGGTACTTTTTTTTCAAATACTTTTGTAAACATGGTCCTATTGGTTAGACCATTTGATATAGTCAATTAGGAGCGTCTGTTCAGTGCCACATTTTTAAAATAAACTTACTGAGAAGCAAGTGCGTTGAGATCCAGCTCATATTTTTCTTATGAAAGCCTGGGACAGAGGCAGATCGGAATTGTGCCATAACTCATTGCCAGTCAACGTATTTTGTGTATTATTTCCATGAATTGTGGTAAGCTAGAAATATTTGATATCTTTTAGATGAAAATTGAATGTGAATTGATAATTTATGTCTGTATATGTGTGTGGTTCAGTAGCAAACATGAGGCAAAGCCTAGATATTGCTCCAACCTGAACAAAACTTGTCGGAGAGTAGTATAACTGTATGGGATTGCCAATAGTACTATGACATCTATCTTATTGTATAGAAGGAATTACAGCTGAAATTGCAGAGGCGTTGTAATCATTAAGGAGAGGAATACTGGTGTATGTTATTACATGAGAAGCTAACAGTTGGCCTACCGCGCTGAACTCGGTGTTTGTTATGTATTGTGCTCAGTGTGGAAATAGATTATAAATTAGTTCTGAAGTAGGAGGTACAACCTTCTTGTTTCAGGGACAGTGGTACTAACATATTAAAAGCAGCACCTGGTCTGAGTTTTGCTGAATCCAGAGGCTGGTAGCAGACTCCTTAGTCAATATATCGACCTGTGTGGTGTCTCAAGAACACGGTGAAGCAAGCGAGCAGTGGAGACTGTTTCCTGCCGCCCACACAGAAGTTAAGATTCGTGGCCAGAGCAGCTCAATCTTGTGAATACCCCCTCTAACAGTGACTTTACCTTAAATCTAGAGGGACATTTATTAGTTTCAAATAAAAAGAAACTGTGAACTTTCCCAATATTATGTCCACGAGAAACAAACACTTAAGTCATGATAACAAACAACACTTTAGCTTGAAAAGCCAGTATTACCTCAAAGTACTACAGCACAACATGCACACAAATTGCAATAATAATATATGTCAATACAAAGATTCTATCTATAAATTGTGTACATATAACTTGTGATTACATTTGATTGTGATTCCTGGTTCCCTTTGTAGTCGAATCAGGATATCTAATATTTGAAGGAATTAATACATATATTTTTAAACTTTAACCCTTGACTCATTTAAGATAGTCTTATAATTATAGTATATAGTGTTTATAATTCTATATTGCATATTACATTGGTTGTTTTTTTTACTGTGTTTGGTTCTATATCTGTTACATTCCCTTCTTACTGCTTATCTGACATTCACATCCTACTGTCTATGTGTCATTCACCCTACTGCTTATGGTACGTTCACTTCTTAGTGCGCATGTTACAATTATTTCCTACTGTCAATGTTAAATTCACTTCCTACTGCCTATGTTAAATTCACGTCCTCCTGCCTATGTTAAATTTATTTCCACCTGCCTATGTTACAAGCACTTTTATTGTTTACGTTACTTTCACTACTTACTGCCTATGTTAAATTCCCTTCCTACTATGTTAAATTCATTTTTGCTACTGCCTATGTTAAATTCACTTTTGCTAGTCTGTTAAATTCACTTCCTACTGCCTATCTTACATTCAGTCCACATTGACGATTACATTCACTTTTACTGCCTATGTTACATTTACTTCCTACTGTCTCTATTACATTTGCTCCCTTCTGCCTATCTTACGGTCACTTCCTACTGACTCTGTTACATTCACTTTTACTGTTTACATTACATTCACTACCTACTGCCTATGTTACTGTGCTGGTTCCTCTCTTGATCTGCCACAGTCGTCCACGAATAGCGGCCAGAGGTTTTAGAGTGAAGACTAAATTTACAAAAGATAGTGAACCTTTGCTCAAGAATTACTCTTCGCAGTAGCGTTAGTAGGACGGTTGTATTCCTATATAGGAAGGCTTGCAGGATTTAAAGATGGTAACTACTAAAAGTGAGTGATCTCGGCTTCTGCAAGGCTTTTAATCCCCGCTGCTTGACACAGCTGCTTTTCTGCAAGGTTATTATCTGTCAATATTAACAATAGAATGGCAGAGTATTAGCCCCCAGCTGAAAGAAATTCAGCATAATAACATTAGTTTCAAAGAGTTGAGTTTGTGGAGTCGGCTTATATATTTTAATATTTAGGATATTTCTTCATAGGAATGTTGGGTGTGGAGTAAAAGATACATCGAATGGGCCTTGATTTGACACCTAGTTGTTGTTTGCTCATCGTTGTGTTGTCGATGACGCCTTGTTTCAGTGGAGTGGCGTCTCCGTGATTTCTTGCCTTTACTTCTCATTTCTTCTTCTTTGATCCTTACCCGCCGACTGTCAAAGTAGTCATTGGCCATCACGCCTGGTGGCGTCTTGTAGGGCAGCAACAAACTGCTTCCACTTTGTTTGGTCGGCGGCCATCCTTCGTACAGTGGATCCGCTCTGGTTCATTCTTTGCATCTCGGCCTCTACAGTTCTCAGCCAAGTTATTTTTGGTCGTCTTATCTTTCGCTTTCCTTCGGGGGTCCATTGCATAGCTGTTCTTGTGATGGCATCGGGATCTCTTCTGATCCAACTCTAGCATCTGCCAGCTATGATGGTGTGCATGTCCTCTTGGTTACTCCGAGTAAGTAGTTCTTGGTTAGTGATAGTATTCGGCCAAAAGATTCGGAGAGTTTTTCTTAGGCAGGAGTCAAGTGCCGTCTGGGATCACATTAGTTCTAAGCGTAGATCTCACAAGTGTGCCGCTTCGGAATGTTTTCTAGAACCGTAACTCTGGAGTGGTTTCCAGAAATGACTACCAGAAACTGTTAGGGCTTGGCCGAACTCCCACAAAAATTGAAAGCACTTTCTCAATCAGTTTAGTCTTCACAAATTTAAGCTATGGATTAATTTATTTACTCTACAAAATCCTAACTCTATGATCTTTTGGAAGATTCTCTGGATTAGTACACTGCTCTCGGATGTATTTTTTTAAAAATCTTTGCTCTGAAAAGATTACTTCTAGCATTGCACTTCTAATCCTTGAAAATCTTTTGCCATCACCACTGGCAGAGTTCTCATTTGACGTGATCAGAAAGTGATCTATCTTTCTAATGAGTGCAGCTCATTTGTGTACATAAAATCCCACCTACGCTTTTCTAGATTATTTTCAATACTGTTGGTATTTGGTTATAGCGAAAGGGTGTCAAACGGATACGCTAATTGCATCATAATAACCGGTCTCTCGCTCCGTATCCGCCTCTCTGACTAGGAAGAGGATATGCTTGATAATTCGACAGGAAACGACCGCCTTAATTCATATATACTGATACAAGCGTCGGTGCGACGGTTAATCCACTAACTGCTTGATAAAGAAACGCGGTGAGCTATCATTTACAAATCTTACAAAGGTTGTTTTTTTCTAAGCGTGATCAATAACAACCCCTCGATCTGAAGAAAAAATGACAAGAGAATTACATGTAGATAAAGGTTAAAAAGGACCGTTGGAGAAAGATAGAAAGAAAAACGAACCGTCGACTGTCATCTTGTGACAGTTACATAAACTTCCTTCTATATTTTGGGCATGCCAGTACTAAAAATATCAGTTGGTTCCTTCCATGGGGGTCCTGAGTGATTTAGATTCTCAAATTGTTATTTTTGTTTAATGTATTTAACTTAGTTTCTCGCTTTGTTGCTCTTCTGTTTTCGTTTGCTAACCTGTGATGCAGGTCTTGTACGCAGGTAATTCTCGAGGGTTTAGTGAGACACATCGCCTATTGTTTGTTTATCCCACTATCTTGCTATGAAAGATCTTTTGAACATCTAAAACAGCTCTATATCATTGCATCCGAACACTCGAAAACCGAAATATTCTGAAAATCGAAAATCTCTTTGGACTACTTTTCGATCACAATTTTGGCGATCTCTTGACTATCTTGGGCGTATTTGGACTACTTTAAAAACGTTATTTTTGGCGATATCTGAAAACCGAAAAATCTTGTTTCCGAAACAAAGTTGTCCCCGGGGATATCGGATAAAAGGATTCTGCATCTTTTTTAAATACCATGCCTAGTGGCGTAGGAGATCATGTCTCGACACAACTTCCTGTCTCCAGTACAATTTATTAATTCTGTTGTTAACTTCTTTCTATGCCACGCTGTCAAACTGTCCAGTATTTTCTCTCTTTGTCTTTACTTATCTCTGTTTCTGTCAGTCTTACATGTTGTTGCGATATATTATGGTTTTCCTCTTCTCATAACATGCCTCAAAAAAGTGGATTGCTTCTTTCTAACTTGGGATAAAGGATACATACCTATAAAACCATCCTAACGATTCCATTCCTTCCTGCGATACGTTACTGTCTATACAATCATGTAGGAATAAGAGATCAGGTGAAAAACGATGTCGCCCAATGTATTTCCCAATGGTCTCTGAAGAGACAAAGAAAAAGAAATACGCCTACTGCTGCCACAGGCATGTCGTACAGGGGCAACAAACATGAGGCTGAGCACGTGGTTGGCAACCTCATCATGTAAAAGAAATTTCCACAGAACCCACCACAGCAACAGCATGTTATTTCTTCTGTTGGCTTCCTGCAAGAAGATCAGCTACAATGGTGGCTCCTTCCTCTAGTCTTACTTAGCCGTTCCTCTTCTACCGTGGGCTGTAGAGGTTAGCTAGAGAGCGCGCCATGCTATCCTATCGACTGTCTTCCTTTTGGCCTGGTTTCAGTTCAGTCCTCAGTAGAGGCGGATCTACTATGAATTTAATGAAGCTTGAGCTTCAAGGCCCTCAAGTCAAGTGATCTCTAAAATACTTTTTGTTTTCCAATCTCCAACACTTAAAAAAAATAAAGGCCTCTAAAAGAGTTTAAACGTCAGAGCCCCCCCCCCCCCCCCCCCCCCCCCCCCAAATTTCCCCCCCCCCCCCCCCCCCCCCCCCCCCCCCCCCCCCCCACCACCACCACCACCACAATCTCCTTCAGAGATTGTCTGATGTTGACTTCCCAGCGAAATATCGGTTCTCTTGGAGGTCTGGATCCTTGGCTCTTGGTCTCTCATGTTTGTGTTGACAGCCGGTCTTTCCTCGTTCTGCAGACATGGCCAAACCATCGCAGCTGAGACTGTTCTGCCTGGGTCTGCATGGACCATGATTAATACGGAGCAAAAAAGAAACTTATTAGCGATGATGATGACAATAAGAAGTCATGGCTAGAAGTAGTTCAGATGAAAAATGGGGGGAAAAAATGTCAGAACTTACCAGAATACGTCTGAAGATTTGCTTTTATTATCTCTGACCTGTGCTGTAACTCTCTGAATGTTGTCATGGCAACTGTCTTCTCTTGACTTACAGACAAAATTGAACAGAATATGGTTCCCTGGAAGTTCGTCTCAAGTTTTGGCTTCAGATGTGCGGGTATACCGTACTTAGAGAGGCAGAGAGAAAGAGCGAGAGAACGAGCATATTTATTTATTTAATCATTGTGAGAATAAGCCTAGCTGCCTTGTTACATTCCTGCCCTAAATACAAGCCAGGTTATGCATCATCATCATCTCCCTTTGTGCTCCACCTGTAGCATGAAGTCACCACTGCAACTGACCATCAGGATACATATATAATTCTACATCTATATATGATTCTACATCCATATATGATTCTACATCTATATGATTCTACATGTATGTTTGATTCTACATCTATATATGATTCTACATCTATGTTTGATTCTACATCTATGTTTGATTCTACATCTATGTTTGATTCTACATCTATGTATGATTCTACATGTATGTTTGATTCTACATCTATATATGATTCTACATGTATGTTTGATTCTATATCTATATATGATTCTACATGTATGTTTGATTCTACATCTATATATCATTCTACATGTATGTTTGATTCTACATCTATATATGATTCTACATGTATGTTTGATTCTACATCTATATATGATTCTACATGTATGTTTGATTCTACATCTATATATGATTCTACATGTATGTTTGATTCTACATCTATATATGATTCTACATGTATGTTTCTTCTTCTTCTTCCTCGTTCGCCCTGAAAAGGACGGTGGTTGCGTTGTGTCTGTTTACGCCGTAGCTGTGATATCTGCATCTTTCGGTCGACACATCCGACTTCTGCACGGCATTTTTTAGGACCGGGTTTGCCTTCCCATTGCGATCCATGCTCGCTCAGCCAGCCTGCACTGCTGCAGACTGTTTTCAGGACCACCACGTGGAGGTGGAGCACGGTCTTGACCAGCTCTGGTTCGCTGGTCCTGACGCAGGCAGTCAAGCTATGAGTCGCTGACTGCGGTCTCTATTGCTGCGTCTTCTGGTCCCACATGTTACATGTTTGATTCTATATGTATGTATGATTCTACGTCTGTATATGATTCTTCTTCTTCTTCTTCTTCCTCGTTCGCCCTGAAAAGGACGGTGGTTGCGTTATGTCTGTTTACGCCGTAGCTATGATATCTGCACCTTTCGGTCGACACATCCGACTTCAGCACGGCATTTTTATGGACCGGGTTTGCCTTCCCATTTCGATCCGTACTCGCTCAGCCAGACTGCACTGCTGCAGACTGTTTCCACGACCACCACGTGGAGGTGGAGTACGGTCTTGACCAGTATATTATTCTACATCTATATATGATTCTACATGTATGTTTGATTCTACATCTATGTTTGATTCTATATCTATGTTTGATTCTACATCTATATATGATTCTACATGTATGTTTGATTCTACATCTATGTTTGATTCTACATCTATGTTTGATTCTACATCTATGTTTGATTCTACATCTATATGTGATTCTACATGTATGTTTGATTCTACATCTATATATGATTCTAAATGTATGTTTGATTCTACATCTATATATGATTCTACATGTATGTTTGATTCTACATCTATATATGATTCTAAATGTATGTTTGATTCTACATCTATATATAATTCTACATGTATGTTTGATTCTACAACTATATATGATTCTACATCTATGTTTGATTCTACATCTATGTTTGATTCTACATCTATGTTTGATTCTACATCTAAATATGATTCTACATGTATGTTTGATTCTACATCTATATATGATTCTACATGTATGTTTGATTCTACATCTATATATGATTCTACATGTATGTTTGATTCTACATCTATATATGATTCTACATGTATGTTTGATTCTACATCTATATATGATTCTACATGTCTGTTTGATTCTACATCTATGTTTGATTCTACATCTATATATGATTATACATGTATGTTTGATTCTACATCTATATATGATTATACATGTATGTTTGATTCTACATCTATATATGATTCTACATGTATGTTTGATTCTACTTCTATATATGATTCTACATGTATGTTTGATTCTACATCTATATATGATTCTACATGTATGTTTGATTCTACATCTATATATGATTCTACATGTATGTTTGATTCTACATCTATATATGATTCTACACGTATGTTTGATTCTACATCTATATATGATTCTACATGTATGTATGATTCTACGTCTGTATATGATTCTACATCTATATGATTCTACATGTATGTTTAATTGTACATCTATATATGATTCTACATATATGTTTGATTCTACATCTATGTTTGAATCTACATGTATGTTTGATTCTACATCTATATATGATTCTACATCTATGTTTGATTCTACATCTATATGATTCTACACGTATGTTTGATTCTACATCTATATATGATTCTACATGTATGTATGATTCTACATCTATATATGATTCTACATCTATATATGATTCTACATGTATGTTTGATTCTACATCTATATATGATTCTACACATATGTTTGAATCTACATCTATATATGATTCTACATATATGTTTGATTCTACATCTATATATGATTCTACGTGTATGTTGGATTCTACATCTATACCTTTTATATGATTCTACATATATGTTTGATTCTATATCTATATTTGATTCTACATTTATGTCTGATTCTACATCTATATATGATTCTACATATATGTTTGCTTCTACATCTATATATGATTCTACATGTATGTTTGATTCTACGTCTGTATATGATTCTACATGTATGTTTGATTCTACATCTGTATATTATTCTACATGTATTTTTGATTCTACATCTATATATGATTCCACATATATGTTTGATTCTACATCTATGTATAATTTTACATCTGTGTATAATTCTTCATCTATATATGATTCTACAGATACGTTTGATTCTACATCTATGTATAATTCTGCATCTATGCATAATTCTATATCTATGTATGATTCTACGTCTATATGTGATTCATTAAACATCTATGGGTGTGATTCTAAATCTATGTGTTTGATTCTAAATCTATGATTCTACATTTATATATGATTCTGCATCTAGATATAATTCTACATCTATGTATGATTCTACATCTATGTATGATTCTGCGTCTATATGTGAGTCATTAAACATCTATGGGTGTGATTCTAAATCTATGTGTATGATTCTACATCTGTATGATTCTACACCTATGTATAACTCTACATCTATGTATAATTCTACATGTATGTATAATTCTACATTTATGTATAATTCTACATCTATGTACGATTCTACGTCTATATGTGATTCATTAAACATCTATGGCTGTGATTGTAAATCTATGTGTATGATTCTAAATCTATGTATGGTTCTACATCTATATATGATTCTGCAGCGATGGGCTCGTGCTGCGTTGATTTCTGCAGTAATTTGTGTCACATGTTGAGGTTGCCATTCTCATTGACAACCTCATATTAAAAGCCTCTTACGACATGCCCGGTGGATTGAGACAGCAGTCCTTTTCTTTCTTTCACTCCTCATAATCCGCGGAGAACCACAGGCGGCTGAAGCACAATAAAGCAAATAAATAAACATATAAATGATTTATACTGTATATTGATTGTCACCGATGAAATAAATATCACACGAGCAATGTTGATATCAACAAACTTGTAACACAGTGGTTCTCAAACTTGGCCGGTTGGCGATCCTACGTTTAAATTGTTTCACGCTTCGAGACCCTTAGCGCAGTGGTTCTCAAAGTGTGGTGCGTGGACCCCTGGGGGTCAGAAAAACCCTTTCAGGTGTCCGAGAAGTCTAAATTATTTTCATAATAATCAAAGACGTTATTTGCCTTTCTCACTCTCGTTCTCTTACGAGAATTAAGAATCCAGCTGTTTTCTATTAAGCAACAATGTAAAACAAAGCCAGACTACGCACATATGTTTTTGTTGTTGTTGTTGAAAACGTAGTTATTTTTCATAAAAACATGTTATTTATGTTAGTATATAATGGGTTTGTTACTGTCATTTTTAAATGAACCAATAAATAAATATTCAAAAAATTCAGTTTCAATTACTAAAACGGTAAATATCGATAGATACAACCCACATAACCAAACGCTCTTTGGCGTCCTCAATAATTTTAAAGAGTGTAACGGGGTCCTGAGACCAAAAAGTTTGAGAAACGCTGCCTTAGATAATACTATTTCTTAATTTTCTTATACTTTTCCGAGATCGGCCCGCGATCCTACTGAAGACCTTCGCTGCCTTAATAAGGATCGCGACCTTTGGGTTTGCCAACCACGGCCCAATGGATTACACTTTAGGCTGACAGTGAATAGTCGCAATAGCATGTGAATGCTTTGAGCTGGCTTCCTGCAAGGAGACCAGCTGCGATGGTGGCTTGATGCTCCATAGGGGGCAGCTAGGAAAATGATGATGATGATGATGATGATGATGATGATACAGCAAACAATAGGAAACGTTTACAAGTTAGAAGACAGCGAAAATAACTAGAGAAAGATGTACAGGAAAAGATTATTTCTGAGAAAGCTTGAGATGAAGGTAGTGATGATCATGATGGTGACCTACTTACCTGTCTATGCATGGAGGCATATCTGGAGTCATCCTTATATGACCACCAGCTATGCACAATGCTATAATAAACATATGTGGAAGTGAACCTATGTCTGTGAGGTTAATTACACCCTCGATGACTCTTGAAATCATCCACACACTTCCAGGGATTCCTCGTGTGGTGAAACTTTTTGAGGACCCAGCATTGCCCACTAAGCTTAGAGGAGTCAATTGAGCCCAAGACGTAACTCTTTGGCTTTGGCCTGATTGACTGCATGCAGAAGGATCTCACTATAGACCCAGTGATAGGCAAGGGGGGAGGGGGGAGGGCTGAGAAGTGGCTCTTAATAGGACGTGACAATTCCTTGGAAAAACCCGAACTAAAGCACAGTATTTTAGCTCTGCATATTTGAAGAGCCCCATTGGATGGCGGGGAATGCACAGTATGTTACGCGCGTCTTTCTCCTAGCTTGGGACCAGATGTGACGATCCTTTAAATTCAAGCCAAACTGGAGAAACGCTTCGGAATGGCAGAAAAGCCACAGGAAAAGCCTGGTCTAAAGTTTAGATAATACCAAGGAGTATTCAACTTGGCATTGGCTGCAAAAAAAGCGAGGCGCTCAGCAGCCCTAGTTAATTGTAAACAATGACAACAAAAACAACACCTACCTATGTGAATTCCTGTCTGCATTATCTGCTTACCTGAAAGATTATAATTATCTATCTGATTATCTATTTATATCTATATCTCTGTGGAGCAGAGGATACTTTTTCTCCGTTATCATCAGCCAGTCATGTTAGTAATCGAGTATGGGCTTGAGAATACTCACGCTGTCAATATCCCAATGTGAACGGCTGGAAGGCATTACAAATTAAGGGATGTGTATAGTCATGGGCTGTAAGCGAGATACCCACATTGTGAACGATGCAGCACATGCGTGGATTACTGTCGATTAAATCCAGATATGAGATGGCCCAGGCAAAAGCCTATGCGAGTAACCACAGACAAAAGGCACCCTCTGCACAGGAACACAGCTAACATCAAGGAAGCAAGAAGAAAGAGGGGGATGTCATGGATGACGCAGGCAGAGGCAACCATTAGACAGTTGATCACAGTTTAAAATATATTGAAGGGGGAAGAGTGGATTACGTCAGGTGAGAAATGGACGAACTACCAGCAAATCGCCATCAGTATTGGTAGAGAGTGCAGAGCTTAGGGCAACGGGAAAGCAGAGTTGGAAATTTATCAACTGATAAATTATCGTGCCGGGGGTGATGATGCCATTGTGTACTCTGATGGGTCTGTATTCCGAGGTGATAAATCAGGATGGGGCTTATCAACTAGAGTAAAGGCAGGATCGTCGCTGAACATAGCAGGGCTTACATTATAACAACCTCCAGCACGAAAATGGAAGTAGAGGCAGCTATCGATAGCTCTCTGAAAATCAGTAACAATTCTCCAGACCTAAAGGTTTTTTTTTATATTTGGACATGCGCCCTAATATAACCGGCTAGGTTGAACGGGACGCGCCTCGCCAAAACGAGGCAAAATTTTATTTAAAAAAAAAATAAAAAAAATTTACAAGGGCAATTATTGTCCCTGCTTTGGAGGGACTAAAATGGATGGCTGCGGCATGAATGAAAAATCTTCATAAAAGCCTCGAATCGTCAGAAACCGGTGTGTGTTCTGCTCATGCAGAGTACACGGCAATGAAAGAGCTGACAGACTAGCTTCAAGAACACCTATAGTGGGTGCATTTGTTATGGATGATGGAGAGATACTGAGGACAGTTATTGATCACCTACTAGAGACTGGCACTGTAATCGATGAATCATCAAGGCTAAGATTGCTGGAGTTTGGCATCAGACTTAAGACTATCAGGTCTAGGAACAAAATAGTGCTCTTCACAGTCTCAGTCATCACAGCTCTCAGGAACAATAAACATAATGAATTAGACAGCCTGGCAGAAGTACTAATGAAAACGAGCTATGAATTCAAACAAGCGAACGCTCAGTGAATCCTTGCTCACTGCAATATGTATGGGCATGAGAAGGCAAATAAACGTGCCAAGGAAGGAAAATCCAAACAGAAAGGAGGGCTACAAATGAAAAGACAAAAAAATAAACATAAAAATAATCACAAATCATCATCATTTCATCTCAACCCGTAACCCGTCATGGGTCGTAGGGGTGCCATGGTGGAAGCATCAGCAGACAGGGTCCTCCACTGCTCTCTATCCTCAGCAATGCGTACAAGTGTGGGAAAAACCGTGTCCTGCCCATTCTTTGATGTTATCAGCCCAGGATTTTCTTTGCCTTCCTCTTCTCCGTTTACCTTCGACTGTTCCCTGGAGGATCGTTTTCGAAAGGGAGTCATGGCGAGTTACATGCCCAAACCAGGCAAGCTTTCGATGTTTCACCACTGACAAAAGTGGTTCTTGGTGGCCTGCATAGGTGTTTATTTTCTCTCTAACATAGACATTTGTTTTGTGCTCTTTATAGCAAATGCGCAAAATTCTTCTATAACATTTATAATTGAAAGCCTGAATCCTTCGCTCCGTATCTGCAGTGAGTGTCCAGCCCTCACACCCCTACAAGAGAATAGATAATACAAGTGATTTGTATAATTTAATCTTCACAGGAAAACTGATGTTACTTTTCCAGATCACATTCAGCCTTGTCATGGCAGCTGAGGCCATCTCAAGTCTTGTCTTGATTTCTTTACTTGATCTTTCATCACTACAAATAATCACAAATAATAACAACAAAAATGTCATAAGGAGCACCCAGAACCATACAATATGTTACCAAGAAGAGACCAAGTCATCATTTTCAGACTAAGGACCGGCCATTGCCGATTCAGATACCACCTGTACAACAAACAGACAGACTCAGATACCGTATGTACAACAAAATTAACTCAGATACCGTCTGTACAACAAAATTAAAAATTAGGCTAACAAAAATGTGCAGACGTGAGGAGGAGCAAACATAAGAACACGTGCTCGTAAACTGTCTGCTCCACGAGAGGAGCAAGGTGGTAGCGTGACCTTCTCCAACCCAATTTTTAGGGAGAAACTGCATGGCGACGAGAGAAGCCTGAGACAGACTGCCAGCTATATAAGAGAGAGATATGCGGTTATTTGAGAGCGAACAACGAAGGAGAAGGAGACTAGCAGAGGAGGAGGTATAAGAGAATACACCCAGCGTGCAACAGGAACAATTAACATTCATACCCTTCGACATTTCCTGAGGGAAACTTAGCACTTATAGGTTTGCCCAGCGAGCAGTGGTGTTTATTCAGAGCAGCAATAACAATAAAAATTTCTCTGTATCCGCCTTTCAGTAGATCACTCGACTCGTTTTTGTCGGACAATCTTCTACTTGCTCCTTAATCTATTCACAGTATCTGATCAGTACAAAAAAACAATTACTAATTTAAACAAAATTAAAGTAACGTATTCACCAGTTTTTATTTGATGTTTATCTTCATGAATGCAATATTTGACATTACAAGCACCACTGATGGTCATTTCCTGTTTGTTTTAGTGCGACGCTATTATTGGAATTTTCCGGTCCAGTCTTGTACAGTTAAAACATGTAGGAAATATTCTTCTTCTTCTTCCTCGTTCGCCCTGAAAAGGACGGTGGTTGCGTTGTGTCTGTTTACGCCGTAGCTGTGATATCTGCACCTTTCGGTCGACACATCCGACTTCAGCACGGCAATTCTTTAGGGACCGGGTTTGCCTTCCCATTTCGATCCATACTCGCTCAGCCAGACTGCACTGCTGCAGACTGTTTCCAGGACCACCACGTGGAGGTGGAGTACGGTCTTGACCAGCTCTGGTTCGCTGATCCTGATGCAAGCAGTCAAGCTATGGGTCGCTGACTGCATTCACTATTGCTGCATCTTTGGGTCCCTGTAGGAAATATGAACAATAGAGAAAACCAATTTTAGATTATTTGCGAGCATGTTATTCATCTATAACTGTAGAACAGGTGTCGAGAGTAGAAAGACCTAGGAAATTGTAGAATATAGTAAAACAGGACATAACACAAATACAAATTGATATATAAAGATCAGTGATGGTGTTACCGAAAAGTGAGACTTTGAAGGGGGTGTCCGAATGCTTGTTGATGATGGCAGATGATTGGTGGATTGGGTGTCGTCCCAGACACATCGATCTCTCTTACCATTCTCTCCCCTTGTTAACAGCGTGGCAGTTGATGATGATATAATCCCTTTAGCTGTGATCACGTAGCTCTTGACAGACCATTGCCTCTCTGGTAAAGGTACAAGTCTTCCTCAGTTGTTGTGATGATTTATAGAGTGTATTGTGGATGGTTGGGTGCGTTGGGAGTAGCTGGTGTCGCAGGTCAGTCAGTCTTGGGCACTGTAACAGCAGGTGTTCAACTGATTCCTCATGGTGGTGGCAGTGCCTACAGTTTGGTTCACGTAGTGGGTCTATTCTATTTAAATGTTTATTGACAGGGAGGGAGGTCAAAGTTTGGCAGCTAAAATACTTTGGCCACATAAAAAGGCATAACACCTTGCAGAAGACCATAACAGAAGGGAGAGTTGAAGGCAAACGTGCAAGGGGAAGACAGCGCTATAAGTGGGAAGATAACATCAAGAGATGGACAGGAAAGAGTCTATCAGAGTGCACCACCAAGACAAAAGACAGAAGACGTTGGAGATCCATTACAGCCAACCTTCGTTGTGGAGATGGCAACTGATGATGATGATGACAGGGGCATGGCCTGTTCTCAGCTGGAAAATTAGACTCTGATCTCTTCTTTTCAGTTGTTTAGCTGGATCTTGAGGGTTTGGTTTAGCTTGATGTTTGAAGAATGGACATCCTGTCTGGGAGGTAGCCCACTGGTTTAGCCATTCTTGCCTATAATTGTTTCTCAGGATCTGTTGGCAGGTTTGCAGTGTGGTACTTGATGGGAACTGGGGCTGTGCTGCTCCACTTTTGGATAGTTTATCGGCTTTCTCATTTCCTGGGACTCCGACATGACCAGGGATCCACTGGAGTGTAACTTCGACGCCATAGGAAGTGAACAGCTGGTCAATTAATCTGCAAATGTTTTTAACATCAGGAGACATTTTGCTTTCTAGGGCTTCAAGTGCTGATTTTGAGTCTGAGAATATAACGATGTCCTCAGGTGTTCAAAGTCTAAGATTATCCTTCACAATCTTTTTTCTAGTGCTGTTATTTCTGCATCATAGCTGGAACAAATTTCTCCGCAAGGGACAAAGATGCAAGGGTGGTCTTCTGGGTGCAGGTTGGGGTATTTATCACTGCGCCAAATCCAGCGTTGGAGGGAGCTTCAAATGCAGATCCTTATGTGAAGACATGGATGATATCTTGTGGATATGAGTCTATACTTTCTAAGGCGATGATTTTCAGTAATGGTGCTAGGGTGTTCTTTTCTGCTGAGGAGTCAGAGAGTTCAGTTCTTATTGTAGGAGTAGTTTCCTGCCAACAAGGTGGTTCATTATTGATAGTTGCCATTGGCTTTCTAACTGCTGGTAGGTGGTGTTTGTGTGACAGTGCCACCTCCGGTTGTAAACAAACGTGTTCAATGTTCAGATCAGATCGGGTTGCACCGTATTAACACCAGGCACATGCTATGTTTATGTAAGTGTTCTTATTACAGTAGTGTTCAGTGGTCAGAAAGGCTATACGAGCTAGATGTTTATTTCCACCAATCTTAGTTTGTTGTGCAATCTTGTTTAACCCAGGTAGGTTCTTCCGGATGAGTATGCAGCTAGTTGTTGGTGTTTCTTGGCACGCGATGTTGCGTATAATGTAATGTTAGTGCTCATCTTAGTTTGTTGACTCATTTCATCTCACTATAACACAAACGTCATTGACGACAGTTAACACAGTCACTACGATAACTAACTGTTTCACCGACAAACATTTTCTAAACCCACTAACAGTAATTAGTTTAATCACTGACGACAACTACTATAAAGTTAATATTGTTTATTAAGATTACTAAAATTTCTTTCCACCAAATAAAATATGAATATAATAATATTAAAGCATGCACTGTACACCTATATAACAATTATAATTTTCATTTCTATTACTATTGTACTACACTTACTAATCCTATCATCATCTAAGAAGTTGAGAATCTCTGTTTTCATTCTTCTTAATTAATACACTCTGTTCTCCACAAAGAAAATAACCTGAGAACCATTGTTCTCTTCATTACATAAAATTCTACATCAACTCAAAAGTTACACTGATTCTTAAAATCTCGTGTAAAGTAATAATATACTCTTTCTTAATATTTAATGAATATTTCTCATTTAGTTTTTATAGTGTCTATAATTCAGTATCGAGTCAGTGGTTCTCAATATGTCTAATTACAAGTGGCATCAAAGGCTAAGCGCCTGGAATAAAGTCAGCACTATTTATCTATTGCCTGCCAATCTGCACGATCACACATTTTCACTTCACTACAATCGCTCCACCAACGGCGTGAAGTTATAAATATTCATTACATATTCTATAGCGTAAACACGCAGAATAATAGTATCCTTAAAATGACTCAAGAGCCGCCTGTGAATCGCTATTCACCTTCCAATTTCTCTATTTCTTACTTCGTTACAATCCCCGGAGTTATTCTAACTCTGGCTAAGATTGTCTAGAAACGCTCTTCTTATTTTTATTATTATTATCAGCTATTCTCTACAAAAACTATCTATTCCAATCTACACATCCCGCCTACTTTATCATTTGTCCCCTGCACTGGCTAATCCAGCTCACGGGTCTACAACAACTTCCTAAATTTCACTTACTTACTTACTCGTTCCTCTTCTACCGTGAGGTGTAGAGGTTTGGAAGAGAGAGCGCCAGACCATTCTATCAGCTGTCTTCTTCCTGGCCTGGTTCCATTCTAGTCCTCGGTCCTTCAAAGACTGTCTAATGTTGTCCTCCCAGCGGACTCTGGGTCGTCCTGGAGGTCTGGATCCCTGGCTCTTTGTTTCCCATGCATGTCATGGTAGCCGATCTTCTCCCATTCTGCAGACATGGCCAAACCATCTTAGTTGGGACTGTTCTATTTGGGTCTGCACTATCAGCCTTTCATATTATAACTGCGTTTCGCATTTCACGACTTACACTACTAATAAATTATTGCGGTTAATATAATACCGACTTATATCTTCGGACTCAATGGTCCTTACACATTATTTATTTATTGCTTTACCAGCTTTACATTACCGTAATATAATTTTATAGTTATACACTATCATACGTTAGTGGCCATGCCACATTTTCCAAACACTACCATAAGGCTCGAAGGCCACACACAGACTCTGCGTAACTAAGTCTAACGCGTCATACATCGCTACACGCGAACTATTTCACTCTATCCAGTAGGAATGTTACATGGTGCGACCATCCGAATCAAGTTCAAACCAAAATGCTCGCTGACCATGCAACAATCCTCAACATCATCCCCCTCGATCCCAAACATGACACTTGTGGCACGTGTGAGAGTGGTGGAGAAGAAGTACACGTACGCACTTAGAGTAATTATACTAACAATAACTGTTATTATTATTATCATACAAATATAACACAGAAGAATAAATATAGTAGTACTAACTAATTAACTAAAGTCACTATGTGTCCGTATGTTCGGTATGGTTCCTGGACAAGAGATCCGCAAGATTGTTATCACTTCCAGAGATCGGCAAGATGGTAAAAGAAAACTCTTGAAGTAGTAGATACCATTTATGGATTCTAGCACTTCGCATGGTCCTGGACGTGATGTACGTTATTGGGCTGTTGTCTGTTTGTATGTAAAAATGTGTGTCAATGAGGTAATTTGATAGTTTTTCTAGGCACCAGACCACAGCCAGGAGTTCACGTTTCCCGGTCGCATACTTCTGTTGCGCTGGTGACAGCTTCCGGGAAAAGAAGTAACATGGATGTGGCATATCCTCGTACCATTGTAGTAAACATCCACCGATGCCGTAATTTAAAGCATCTGTTTGAATTAAAAACGGAATGTGTAGGTTTGGTAATAACAAAATAGGTGAAGTCGAAAATAATTCCTTGAGTTTTACCAAAGCGCTATCACACTCCAATGTCCATTTAATTTTATTTGGACTACCTTTGGCCAGCAGTCCAGACAACGGAGCAGAAATTTGTGCGAAGTGAGGAAGGAATTTGTGATAAAAGTTTATTAAGCCTAAGAAGCTTCTAACTTTTTTCTTAGTAGTAGGAATAGAAATATCCAAGATTCGTTTGTGTCATCAGGATATAATCGATGGTTACCTATACGGTGACCAAGAAATGAAATTTCCTGACAACCTATTTAAACCTTGCAAGGTCGCACAGTCAAACCGTGTTGGGGTAATGTAAGAAGAAGAGAAGTCAACCCATTAATGTGGTCTTGCCAAGAATTATGAAATAAGCAGATGTCGTCGATGTATGTGATGACATCTTTTCGATCGACAAGAAGGCGGCGCATCATGCTCACAAAAGTCGCAGGAGCGTTTACAAGGCCGAAGCACATGTAGTTCCATTGGAAAAGTCAAATGAAGTTGTAAACGCAGTGAAAGGCTTGGCATGATCAGTTAGTGGTATTTGCCAATATCCTTTCGACAGATCTAATTTACTGAAGAAAGTAGCATGTGATACTTAAGATAGGAAATCTTCCAACAAATGCATTGGTTTAGCGTCTGTAACTGTAATTCTGTTTAAACGCCTAAAATCAAAACAAATACGTAAAGAATCATCCTTCTTTTTCACAACCACCACTGGAAACGCGTATGGTGATTCTGATGGAGATATAACTCCCAAACGTATCATATCTTTCAGTTCTTTCTCAAGCCGATCTTCGTGATGTAAAGATATAGCATAGGGCTTTAACTTAATAGGATGGTAGTCCGTAAGAATAATGTCATGAGAGATAAGTGATGTATGACTGGAAGGTCTGTAAGCACATCATCAAAAGAAAGAAGAATATCTCGAACATGACTTTGTTGTTCAGACGACGAGGAAGAGGTAATAGTAACATCTTTCCAAGACTCTGAAGATTGTAAAGAAGGCAATGTAAAATGTAGAGGAATAGAAGACGTAGTGTCTTCATCATGAACCACTGCGAAAGAAGCATTATGAGGTGAAGAATCCGAAATAGAGTTAATGACAGGAATTCACTCTTGAGGTCTCTCCACTGCCAATTTCAGCATATTGACGTGGAAAGTCTTGATTTTACCTCTTATATTTAAAGAATAGTCAACATCTGTAATACGTCGAATGACCTCAAACAGACCTTGCCAAGATATTAACAATTTGTTGTCATTGTGAGGAAGCAATAACCAAACGTTATCCCCTGGATTTAAAAAAATCTTAAAGTTCGTGACTGATTATGAAGTAATCTTGCTCTCTGAGTAGCGGATTTGATACTATTAAATGCATAAGTGCAGGCATCAATAATTCGTTGTCTAAGATCAATAACCAACTCATAGCTGTTACGAGTGTATGCATCAGTTGATGCTCCGACCAACAAATCCTTTAGTATCATCATTGGTCCGCGAGGATTTGAACCATATACAGTAGAACTCCATTTATCCGAACCACATGGGGCCGAGCGTCGTTCGGATAATCAAATGTTCGGATAATTGGATTACATAATGTATCGAGTACATGTACACATATTTCTAAAAATAATTAACCATCACAAGGAAAATACACTATAAAACATTTTACTTGTACTGTAATAATAATACCCACACTGTATTAGATCACTGTATCACCAAAATCTTTCATTACACTGCAGTGCATGTACTACTTGTATTAATTATTTTTTTTAAGAAAGAGAAATGTTTTCAAAATACTGTAACATTACAAACGATTCAAAACCAGGCGCAACTTACGTATACATGTACTTGCACAGATGTAGCCCACTATTTAAAATAATGAGGAATCCTCTTTTGCACCAAACTGGATAGTCTCCTTTTGGCTGCTAAGTCCCGCATTCTCTTCAACAGCAGAAGCTGTGTAGGACAGCTGTCATCTTCTTGCTCGTACCAAGCCATCGCTGTTTCTAGTGCTATAAAGACCTCTTCAGGACTTGGTCGACGTTTTGGGTTTTCTTCATAATCTACAAGTACATTATGTACTTCTGAGGAGTCTTCATCATCGGTCACTACATGTATTTGGTTTTCTTCTTGCACAAAAGACAAAATTTCTTCGTCATTCAAAACTGAAAACCAGAATCATTATCATCTTCTCGCCACATGTGTGCATCATCTTTGTCACAGTCCGAAAATCCGGGCATTGCTTGAAACAGTTCCACAACTTCATTTATACAATCATCATTTGTGTCCACTGCAGTAGTTTCATTTCCTCCTTTTTTCCCAAGCAATCTATTCCAAGCCTTGTTGAGATTATCTTGTGACAGGGTGGTCCAAGCATCAGCTAACATATAGCAGCAGTCTTTGAGATTAAGCTTTTTGGAAAACGCGACCACACTTTCTCCATCTTCAGCCAACAATAAACGATGCAGGACTTCTTTCTTGTACATCTTTTTAAGCTTTGCTATAACACCCTGATCCATTGGTTGAATCAGTGCTGTTACATTGGAAGGCAGAAAAATTACTTTAAAATTTGCGTCAACTGCATTCAATGTATCCGTCTCTGGATGAGATGGTGCATTGTCCAGTAGAAGAATTACTTTTCCAGTTTTCTTTTCTTGTTCTCTCAACCTCTTCACATTTGGGATGAACTGATTTGTATACCAATCAAGAAATATTTCACTATTCATCCAAGCACTCTTCTGTGCTTTGTAGCACATTGGGAGACATGTCACATTCTTTAAACAACGTGGTTGTTTGGCTTTGCCGATCATTAGCACCGGTAAACGATGACTTCCGCTGGCATTCGTGCTACCAAAATTGTTACTCTCTCTTGCACTTTTTAAACGCAGGGGCCGCTGCTTCGCGCTGAGATGCAAGTGATTTTTGAGGCAATGATTTCCAGTATAAGCCAGTCTCATCGGCATTATACACATCATCGAGTGAATAACCTTCTTCTTCCAAAAAAGCCAAGAATGTTTCTTTAAAATTTTCAGCGGCAATTGCATCGCTAGATAAAGATTCTTCTTGAATCTCCAATTCTCGTATGCCATGACGAGATTTAAAGTTTCTTAACCATCCCTGGCAAGCCTTAAAGTCAGAAGGACCGTCAAGTTGATTGTTGAACTGAAGTGCCTTTTCACACAATAGAGAGCCAGAGATAGGTTCTCCTTTGCTTCTTCTTTGCAAACCATATATACAAAGCCTCTTCCAATTTCAAATCTTTCGCATTTCTCATGGTTTTACGTTTCTTCGACTCATTTTCACTATCCAATTTCGATGCAAAACTCATAATTTTATCCTTGTTACTATTGATGTCAGAGACGGTAGCTTTTCCAACATTGAAAATCCTCGCAAGTGAAGACACAGTTTCACCTTTTCCTAGTCTCTTGATAATTTCTGTTTTCGTTTCAATTGACAAAACATTGCGGTTCCTTTTATATGCTTTAGGCCAACTGGAAGATGCCATATCACACAGAGAAATACTTGTACACCAAAATTATTCTGCTGTAGTAGCAGACACAATTATTTTAAGTTGAACTGTCTGTTTAGCCAGTGTTCTGCCTAAAAAGCACACGTACACTGGATTGGTAAACCAGATATTAACTGACTTTTATGATCTAACTGACTTCCTGTACGTAAGCGACCGACCATTAGCCCATCCCATCCTCTACAAATTGTTTGCACACATTTGAAGCTTGCCGCATCAAAAGATTCAGAAATGTAGTCTAACGTGACTGGTGGCGCCTGATTTTTTTTTCTGGAAAAAGTGTTCGGATAATTGGATGTTCGGATAATTGGGGTTCGGATAAATGGAGTTCTACTAGCTCGAAAGGAGAAAAACCCGTACTTTCGTGAGGAACCTCTCGATATGCAAATAAAGCTGCAGGTAAGAGACGGTCCCAATCATGAGGACATGCCTCAGTGATCTTGCATAGTATCTGTTTTAAAGACGCATTGTCGCGCTCACAAACACCATTCAATTGGGCGTGATACGCACTGCAAAACGAATGGTGAATGGATAACATAGAATCCAATTCTCTCATAATATTAGAAGTGAATTGTGAACCCCGATCTGATAAAATATCCTCTGGAAAACCAACACGACAAAAGATTAAAAATAAAACATCAGATACAGATGCAGTCGTAATAGTTTTCAAAGATATAGCCTCTGGCAACGGGTACAAAGGTCCATACATGTTAATATATATCGAAACCCAATATGTGATGGAATCGGTAAAGGACCAACAATATCTACTGAAATTTTCTTAAACGATCTCTCAGGAACGTCAGTAATTTGTAAGGGTGCCGTATGGAATCTGCCCTTACGCGATATACTCTGGCATGTTGTACAAGATCTACAATATAATTTTGTGTCTCTATTGACACCAGGCCAATAAAATTGGGACGTAACTCTAAATAAAGTTCTTCTAATGCCCATATGACCTGCCATAGGAGAGTCATGACCTGTTTGTAATACTAATGGTCTGTACTCTTTTGGAACCACAACTTGATGTATAATAGATATACCATCATCAAAATATCTCCCGTGGAGTGCATGATGATAGGAAACTCTTTATTGAGCGATACAACAGGAAGCAATCTGATCAACAGAAAAAGTCCCCCTGTCCGACAAGTGTTTCGGCCCGATTACTCCTTTACACTCTAAGGGGGGGGGGGGCGGGCCCGCTTGGGTCATGACTCCCAAGCGTCTCAGCCTCCTGTTGTCTTGTATCGAAAATGAACCCATTTCACTTATGGTAGAAACTTTAAAGTCCACAACTCTGCCAGCCGTGGAGGCAATTGTGAAAGTAACAAAGAGAAGAAAAATTATTATGTTCGTTCCGTCGCACATCACAACTAGCAACACACACTGACACGCCTGCGCGAAGCCGACGAGTCTAGCTGCTGCGTGATAACCGAAATTCTGTTCCTGACACCCCTTATAATATACACCGCCTGTCCCCACTCAGTCACAGCCCGTTCACTAGTACACCAAAAAACTCAGCGTATTTTTGGACTTAGAAAAATTCCTGGTGTTTTCTGAACCGCAGCGTTTATTGTCACGATTTCCATTGCCCATTGCGGTTGTTCCACAGCCAGCATGATGCTTTTTCGGCAGTTTCACTAAGCCTCTTCATTGCCCTTGTTCTCGATTGTCCCCTCAGCCCCAACAGTTTCAATAAATCATACACTGATGCAGCCACAAGCCCTCTTGCGCCCACTTCAACAGCCATGACCTTGCAGTGAACCCATCATGTCTCAGATCTGCGGCCAGATCATTATACTTGGCCGCTTTGAACGAATGTTGCTCGTCTAATCTGGATTCAAATGGCACGGTCAGTTCAATCAGTATGACCTGAAGCGTTGCTGAAGAATGAAGCACTATATCCGGCCGTCTCCGCGATTTTCTTATACTCTCTGGATATGCCCCTCGTCTAGGTAGGTCTACTGCCATCTCCCAATCGCTTGCACAGTCAAGAAGAGATGGTAAACTGCTACCAGGTTTACTCGGTTTGGGGTGTGCTGACTTTCCTGCCCTCAGAAAGTATGTATTTGCGGTGTTCGGCCTGTGTTTGCTATTCGCCTTCATCCTTGCTATATCTATTGTCGCAGCAAGCTCATTTAGCACTCTGTTATGGCGCCAAGTGTATCGTCCTTGCCATAATGACACCTTACACGCTGAGAGCACGTGTTCAAGTGTCTGCCTCCCCTGGCACAGGGGGCACTGCTCATCCTCCGACTTTCCCCATTTCACAAGGTTGGTGGCCAACGGCAGCAGGTCATACATTGATCTAACAACGAAGCTGAGTCTAAGAGGTGCCATATGCCATATATCATTCCATGTCAAGGACCTCTGCAGGGCTCCTTCCCATGTAGTCCATTGGCCTTGTTGGACCTGCTGCACTGCTTTTTGCAACCTCTTATCATTCTCAGCTCCTCGTATCTCCTGAACTACCATGTCTCTGCGCACCCTGCTTGATGCCTTGGACCACCAGCGGATGTCTCCATGACCAAATCTCCGTCTATTCGTTTGAGTGTATCCGATTACCTCCCTCAGTTTGAGTGACTCTTGGGTAGCATCAACAGCTTCTTCCACTCTCCACTTCCTTCCCGTTTTCAGAGTGGGCTGAATGGACTTAACCACATCATCAGCTGACTCGCGTAGCATCATTGCAAGCCTTGCCTTTCCAACTTTGTACTCTTCAACAACTGACTTGAAAGGAAGCAGAAGTTTTGACTTTTTGCAGTACAGTGCTACATCTGACAGACCTGGTGGTACCCCTAGCCATTTTCTCATGAACTTGTTGACCTTCTGCTATATAGCTTCCACTGTACTTGTGCTTATTTCATATATAAGCAGTTGTCGTGAAATATTCTAATCCACATATATAAATTATCAGGTAAATATAAAGCCTAATAAATACATATAATAAAGAAAAGAGAAATGGTAAAAGAACAGTGCTGTCACAAAGAATGTACTCGAAATCCCCCTTTGTTTTATGCTTCGTCTGCAAATTGTAACGTTTCCACGTTAAATATAAGCCACTGCATAAATACAAGCGTTTCCACAACACATTAAAACGGGTATTGCATTTCTAAGAAAAACATTGAGAGGCACTGCGTAATGACCTAAATTAATCCTAACATTAATTATACTACGTTACCAAAACGAACGAACAGATGGACTCAAATAGAAAGAGAGAGGGAGGGCTGAAAATCAGGAACGCATGCAACACGCGTCGCGCGATACACAATTACTACTATCACGCGTGTAAGGCCACATGCACTAATTTTTTTTTTTTCAGACGGACAGTGATAAATTCACTACCCTTCCCAGAGTTAGGTTTTTAAATCCTGAAAAACTCTTATTAGGAAAGATGACAATAGATGGGTTTACGTTTGAAAACATTACAGTACCCAGACAGCACATCTTCGAAACAGGAGGTAGAAGAAATTGCATATTTTGAACGCAGCCACTTAGCTCTTTTAAATTTGTATATTTGGGTTCCTTAGGGCTTGCTGACAAAGAATATGTAAAACGTTACGCAAATAGTCTAGGAATTAACAAGTTATAGCCAAAATAAAATGATGGTGCTGTCAGACAACACCCAAAATCAGAATCGCTCAGTGGTAGATTTTTTAAACCACCATTGTACGGGAAATGGGCCACAAGTTACATTTGAACTGATTGGCTGGAATGATATGTAAGGCTAAACACGATTAGTCGGACTATAAATGCTATCCTTGGTTGTTAGGGGAGACGTAGGAAGGTAAAATTTTTTCAAACACTTGTCGAAACGTGGCTCCATTGGCCAGACTCGCTGATATAATCACTTAGGAGCGTTAGTTCGAGACCACTAGTTCAAATAAGCTTGATAAAGCAACAGTGCGTTGAAGCCAGCTCATATTTTTGCTAAATAAAAGCCTGGAACATAAGCAGATGGGAATTTGTGCCAGTATTTGTGCCAGAATTCATTGCTAGTCAACGTATCTGTGTTTATTTCCATGAATTGTGGGACTGTGGTCTTAACGTTATTGAGCAGCACCTGGTCAGAGCTTTGCTGAATCCAGAGTCGGACAGCATACTCCTTGGTCCATTTAGCTAGCAGTGAGGTGTCTCCAGAGCACAGGGGAGAAATCGAGCAGAGGAGTCTTTTCCTGCCGCCATCACGCAAGATAAGCTGATGTGGCCAGCTGGGCTCAACATTATGTACCCCCATCTTAAAATGACATTGTAAAAATAACATTAAGAGGGGAATTAAATTGTTTTAATATCAGGAACTGAGAACATCTCCAATACTAGTTCCAATAAAGACAAACTATTGAAGTCATGATGACAAATACCAACAGAGCTTGAACAAAACAAAACCAGTATTACCTCATATTACTACTACACAACTGACACACATAGGATACTTTTAATAATATATGTCACTACAATATTCATATTGATAAATTCTGTACTTATAACTTGTAATTAAAATTGATTGTGATTCCTGGTTCCCTTTGTATTTGAATCAGGACACATATTCATTCATGACAGCAATGAATACATATTGTTATTTGAAAAGTTATCAGTGACTCCTTTAAGATATCCTTGTAGAGTGTTTTATGTATGTGAGTGTCACAGTGTTGTCAAGTGTAGTGGAATAAATTAAATTGTTGATCTGTCTGTTGTTGTTTTGACTTACACTTCATCATACACATACCCTAGACATATAACGTAGTCATCACACTATTCCAGAATAATTCTGACTGAGGTATACATATGTGGCAGCAAGTAAGGTTATATATAATACACTACTCTTATTAGATATATATACCTTCACAGCTGATCTCAGTCAGTACACTAAGTCCCCTATAAATATTTATAACATCCCACTTCACCACATATATTGGGGTCTCGCTCTTGGGATTTTGAATCTTTCCCTAGTAAAAATATTGGGGGTAATTCACTTCAGGGAATATAAGAATTAAAAGGTATCCTTGGGTGGAATTAAATAAGGTTGAGCTCACGGTGCCTGTGTTGTCCATTAGATATATAGTTAGAGATTGAATTGTTGGTTAGACATTGTATAAACTTACCTGATAGACAATGGCGGACTTGGCCAAGTTTCGATCTGCTGCTGTTCAGACTGCAAAAGAGTTAGGATTAGATGGGCAAGTTATGGTTGCCTATGTCACTACGGAATGTGACAAATTTATTGAACGCGAAGAAAGAAGGTTTGAAGCCGAAAGAAAGTTAGAGGCTGAAAGGGAAATTAAGAAGTTACAATTTGAGGCTGAGGCTGAGACTAAGAGGTTGCAGATTGAGGCTGAGGCTAAGAAATTGGAAGCAGAAAGAGAAGACAAAAGATTGGCTGCAGAAAGGGAAGAGAAGAAATTAGCTGCAGAAAGGGAAGCAGAAGAAAGAAGATTGGCTGCAGAAAGGGAAGAGAAGAAATTAGCTGCAGAAAGAGAAGCAGAAGAAAGAAGATTGACTGCAGAAAGGGAAGCAGAAGATAAAAGATTACAAAGGGAACATGAGTTACGACTAAGGGAGTTTGAGTTTCAAGGCCATGCTCCTGAAAATGGTGCCAGTCCCTTTGCCTCTGATGCCACTGCTAGCCAAGGAGCCTCAACCTCAGCTATGAATTTTCATTTAGATCATTTTGTTGAGAAAGACGATGATATAGAGAGCTATCTAAATAGGTATGAACTATTAGCTACCACGTATGGGTTAGAGAGAGAGAGGTGGAGCTTAAAGTTATCTCAAGGACTTCGTGGGGCAGCTTATGAAGTTTTTGCAAAAATGAGCAGAGGTGATCAGGAAAATTATGACATGCTAAAGCAGGCTCTTTTGTTAAGATATGAAAAGAATGCAGAATTTTATAGGAAAAAATTTAGGAATGCTAAACTACTGTCAGGTGAAACCTATCACCAGTTCTCTGCACGAATAGAGACATACTTGGAGAAATGGACTTCTCTGGGGAAAACCCAAGATCTTAAGGAAATGGTCCTTATAGAGCAGCTAAGAGAGTCCATGGCTCCAGACCTGAGAAAGTTTCTCATGGAACAAGGTGCAGAGAGGCTGGGTGAGTTGCGAAATGTTGCTGAAAGGTATCAAGCAGCTCAAGCAGAGGTAACAGGTAATAAAAAGAAACAAGTGGATAACTTTAGGGCACCACAGAACTTTAATAAATTTGATCCTAAGGATCAAAACAAAGGTAAGCACCAATTTGATAGGCCACGGTATGAAAATAAAAATAAATTCCCACAATTCGATGAAAGGAAATATGATGAAAGAAAATCTTTCAACCAAGGAAAAAGGTGGTGTAAGAATTGTCAGATGGACAATCATGACACTGACCGTTGCAGAAGGAAACCTGTGTATATGGCAACCCTTCAGGTCAGGTCGACCTCAAGACAGGAGGAGGATATTATGTTGGATACCACTCCAGAAGAGATGAGGAAGGCACAGGCTGGGGATAAAACACTCAAGCCTTGTTTCAGAAAATTGTCAACTTGTCATACAACTCCAGGCAAGGGAGATTTTTACATGAAAAACAAGTTGATGTATAGGAAGACTGGAGCTAGATCCAAAGGTCAGGGACAGCTGGTACTTCCTAAAAGATATAGGGCAGACTTAATAGGGAGCCTACATGTGAAACCAGATGGGGACCATGAGATGATAGGTACCATCATTCAAAAGGTGGCTCACAATTATTATTGGCCTAAAGCAAGATGGGACATTGAGAATTTTGTAGAAAGGTGTAGCATAGCACATGAGGGAACACCCACAAGTGGGAACATGGATCAGGACCTGGACACGCCACGGGGCAAAATTAGGCCTGATAATAAAAAGAGATATAAATTTGAAAAAGTGGACCAAATGAAATGGGAAGCCCCTTTTCACGGACAAGCTTCACTTAACTGTTTTACAATGGCCACTATGCGGAGAGTGCAAAAAGATGTCTTACCCCAGGATAAGCCGAAAATCCCTCAATCGGACTTAAACAAACTGGAGGAAGAGGATGTAGAGAGGAAATCTCTCATCAAGAATTTTAAGTGGGGAGAAAGCCCCAGGAAAAGAATTGGTAGCGGTCGTTTTGTGAATGATAATTCTGGGAGGAAAAATCATCACTATAAAGCTTCGAGTGGAAGAGACCATACCGGTGCATGGACAAATAGGTCCACAAAATTAAAGGTCCATATGTAGCTTTGTTAAGAACGTGGACTGATGAAAAGGCAGAGGAAAACATTACATCTTCATACCAATATGTGAATGAGCTGACCACTCGTTTTAAAACTGGCTGGAAACTTGCCAATGAAAATTTGAAACAAGCCAGGAAGAAACATGCTGCCTATTATAACAGGAAGGCGAAAGACAGAAATTTGGCTGTAGGAGAGAAAGTACTGCTTCTTTTGCCCGGGAGTCAGAATAAGTTACAAATTGGATGGCAGGGTCCATATACAGTTTTAGAGAAGGTGTCTAGAACAAATTATAAGATAGATAAGAAGGGGAAAGAAAAAATCTATCATGTGAATCTCCTGAAGAAATATTTGGAAAGAGAACATCAGGAAGAGACACACTTGTTGACCTTGTCCATCGCCATGGAGATGAAAAAGGAACCACTTTCATCATTTGAATATCCATTACACCCCTGTGAGACAGCAGCCCAGGTGAAAATCAGTACACATTTAACGAAAACTCAGAAAGAGAGAGTGCAACAGGTTCTAAATAATCATGCAGAGGTGTTAACAGACCGACCAGGGCATACAAACCTATTGGAATATGATATGAAACTGATAGACCCCACACCTGTATGTATGAAACCATATTCGATTCCGTTTGCTAAGGAGAAAGCTTTGAAGGAAGAGATAGACTATCTGTTGAAGGAAGGAATTATTTCGCACAGTGAATCTTCGTATAGTTCCGGTGTTGTACTCTTAAGGAAGCCCTCTGGAGAACATAGACTCTGTATGGATTACAGGAGACTGAATGCTATTACAGAAGGACAGGTGGATCCATTGCCGGATACAAATCAGCTGTTTGCCAGACTAAATAAAGCTAAATATTTCTCAAAAGTGGATTTGAGTAAAGGATACTATCAGATTCCAGTAAAGCCTGAGGTTAGACCATACCTAGCTTTTAGTACCTCAGAAGGACACTATGAGTTTAATAGATTGCCATTTGGATTGAAGAATGCGCCTAGTGTCTTCTCTAGAATGATGAGAAAATTGTTGGATGTAAACATTTCGGAGGAACGTAATGAATCCCTGAGTTGCCTCTTTGATTGAGGATATTCCGAATGTTTCATACAGGTTAATAAGAAGATTATGGGATCCACTACGAAAACTCTGCTATCACCAGGTATATGTTATCTCCTCATAACGTACATTTTGAGGAAAATATAATGTTCTCTGGACATGTCATTGCGCAGACTCAGAGAAGAGAAATGGTGAATACGGGTTGCGAAGCAGCATTAAGACAAGCACTCACACTTGCGGCTGTTCAGTAACATAACCGAAATATATTATTGGTTGTAGAAGTCTGAGGCAGATTTCATGAGTAGTGCCTACTCTGAATGGACCCAACTACATAAAACCATGATAGCACCACAGCAGAGTAAAGTCAAGTTGACTTACATTTATCTATGTGTATATAGAATAAAGGACTGACATGGGATGTCTGTTTTAAGAGGGGAGGTGTCGTGAAATATTCTAATCCACATATATAAATTATCAGGTAAATATAAAGCCTAATAAATACATATAATAAAGAAAAGAGAAATGGTAAAAGAACAGTGCTGTCACAAAGAATGTACTCGAAATCCCCCTTTGTTTTATGCTTCGTCTGCAAATTGTAACGTTTCCACGTTAAATATAAGCCACTGCATAAATACAAGCGTTTCCACAACACATTAAAACGGGTATTGCATTTCTAAGAAAAACATTGAGAGGCACTGCGTAATGACCTAAATTAATCCTAACATTAATTATACTACGTTACCAAAACGAACGAACAGATGGACTCAAATAGAAAGAGAGAGGGAGGGCTGAAAATCAGGAACGCATGCAACACGCGTCGCGCGATACACAATTACTACTATCACGCGTGTAAGGCCACATGCACTAATTTTTTTTTTTCAGACGGACAGTGATAAATTCACTACCCTTCCCAGAGTTAGGTTTTTAAATCCTGAAAAACTCTTATTAGGAAAGATGACAATAGATGGGTTTACGTTTGAAAACATTACAGTACCCAGACAGCACATCTTCGAAACAGGAGGTAGAAGAAATTGCATATTTTGAACGCAGCCACTTAGCTCTTTTAAATTTGTATATTTGGGTTCCTTAGGGCTTGCTGACAAAGAATATGTAAAACGTTACGCAAATAGTCTAGGAATTAACAAGTTATAGCCAAAATAAAATGATGGTGCTGTCAGACAACACCCAAAATCAGAATCGCTCAGTGGTAGATTTTTTAAACCACCATTGTACGGGAAATGGGCCACAAGTTACATTTGAACTGATTGGCTGGAATGATATGTAAGGCTAAACACGATTAGTCGGACTATAAATGCTATCCTTGGTTGTTAGGGGAGACGTAGGAAGGTAAAATTTTTTCAAACACTTGTCGAAACGTGGCTCCATTGGCCAGACTCGCTGATATAATCACTTAGGAGCGTTAGTTCGAGACCACTAGTTCAAATAAGCTTGATAAAGCAACAGTGCGTTGAAGCCAGCTCATATTTTTGCTAAATAAAAGCCTGGAACATAAGCAGATGGGAATTTGTGCCAGTATTTGTGCCAGAATTCATTGCTAGTCAACGTATCTGTGTTTATTTCCATGAATTGTGGGACTGTGGTCTTAACGTTATTGAGCAGCACCTGGTCAGAGCTTTGCTGAATCCAGAGTCGGACAGCATACTCCTTGGTCCATTTAGCTAGCAGTGAGGTGTCTCCAGAGCACAGGGGAGAAATCGAGCAGAGGAGTCTTTTCCTGCTGCCATCACGCAAGATAAGCTGATGTGGCCAGCTGGGCTCAACATTATGTACCCCCATCTTAAAATGACATTGTAAAAATAACATTAAGAGGGGAATTAAATTGTTTTAATATCAGGAACTGAGAACATCTCCAATACTAGTTCCAATAAAGACAAACTATTGAAGTCATGATGACAAATACCAACAGAGCTTGAACAAAACAAAACCAGTATTACCTCATATTACTACTACACAACTGACACACATAGGATACTTTTAATAATATATGTCACTACAATATTCATATTGATAAATTCTGTACTTATAACTTGTAATTAAAATTGATTGTGATTCCTGGTTCCCTTTGTATTTGAATCAGGACACATATTCATTCATGACAGCAATGAATACATATTGTTATTTGAAAAGTTATCAGTGACTCCTTTAAGATATCCTTGTAGAGTGTTTTATGTATGTGAGTGTCACAGTGTTGTCAAGTGTAGTGGAATAAATTAAATTGTTGATCTGTCTGTTGTTGTTTTGACTTACACTTCATCATACACATACCCTAGACATATAACGTAGTCATCACACTATTCCAGAATAATTCTGACTGAGGTATACATATGTGGCAGCAAGTAAGGTTATATATAATACACTACTCTTATTAGATATATATACCTTCACAGCTGATCTCAGTCAGTACACTAAGTCCCCTATAAATATTTATAACATCCCACTTCACCACAGCAGTGACCACAGCAACTTCGGTATCAACATGAACTGGAGGCACCACAGTTTGAACTTTCCCAGGAGTCTGCTTTGGTCTATAATCTGTAGCCCTCTGTCTGCCATTTCTATCGTCTGTTGCGCTGCCTTCGAGTCTTTTAATGAGGCATCGTATACCCTGCCAAGACTTTTACCAGGTTCCTCAATGACAGTAGGGATCCTTTGGTTGGAAACCATGAATATCACCTCTGCTATCTTCCCTTTGCTGACTGATAGGCTTCTCGACTTCTTGGGTTTGAATCTCATTCTGCACCAGCTGACTAGTTCATCCAGGCGTGCTAACATCCTCCGGGCCTGATGTTCATCTGATGTCAGAATTGTTGTGTCATCCATGAATGCTTTCAGCGGTGGCATGTGACACATTCCACCGAGCTTTGGACCAATAGCAATTCCTTCAGCCGCATTGAGGATTACCTGCATAGCCATCACGAATAGTATCGGAGAGATGGTACATTCCATCGCAATTCCAACTTCAAGGCCAATCCACTTCATTGTGTACTCTCTGGCTGAAAATCTGACAGCAAACCCTGCAAAATACAGCTTCAGCATTGCTGCAATCTCTTATGGAACATGATACATTTCTAGGGCCTGCCACAACATCTGGTGTGGAACGGATCCATAAGCATTCGCTAGATCCAACCAGATCACATGGAGGTTTGTTCTGTCAGACTTTGCCTTTTGGATTGCTTCCCAGATCATTGTGGCATGCTCTAGACATCCTGGTGTACATGGGATACCTCCTTTCTGAATGGTAGTGTCAATATACCCATTTGCAAGGAGGTATGTAGTGAGTCTTTTCGCCATCACTGAGAAGAATATCTTCCCTTCCACATTGAGTAGTGAGATTGGTCTGAACTGACTGATGTCTGTGGAATTTTGCTCCTTCGGGATGTAAACTCCGTTCGCCTTTCTCCATTCCTTGCTTACAAGCTGGGTTTTCCACGCATTCTTCAGTAAACGGAGCAGTCGTTTGAGCACCTCAGGGCATTTCTTATACACCACATATGGAACACCATTAGGACCTGGAGCTGACTTGCACCGAGCTTTCTGGACAATGCTTTCTACCTCTTGCACCGTTGGGGGCTTAGTGTTAAATTCAGCTCCTGGCTTACTCGGCCATTTAAGGCCTGCCATGCTGCTGAGCGGCTCATCTTTGCGACCATCTGAATATGTCATTATAAGGTGTTCTTCCAGGTCTTTTTTCCTGATGTTTAGCGTACCCGACAGTGGCTGCTCAAAGAGTTCTTTAGCAAACTTGAAGGGCTCCCTGAAGAATCTTTCTCTATCCTTTCTAGTTATCCTTCTCTTCCTGCACAACCTTTCTGCTCTACAAAGGGCATTATGTTGGCCTTTCAGGTGCTCCCAAACCTGTCGTAACCCTTCCTTCTCTGTGGCAACTGCGTTCTTGAACAGTTTTCGGGCATGCTTCTTCTGTTTCCTGATTTCTTCTATTTTAATTTGTCTTCTACTTTTCCGCGGTGGGTTACCTTCCCTTGCCTCCCTCACTCCGAACACTTTGCGACAGTGCAGATATATTATGTCGCCGAAGATTTCCAGCTCTTCTCCAAAGTTATCTGCTTCAGGTTGTTATCCAATTCTTTTGCCAAGGGTTCGTCCAGCTGTTCCCAAAGCCCTTTTGCACTGGCAGGTGGAAACTTGATTGCATCTCTCTTCCCGTCCAAGAAGTGTGTGAGATCATCATCAGACAGATCAACTTGAATGTACTCAGCACTGTGGATTGACTCCTGGCTGCGTTCTTCTAACGTCTTATCCGTCGAGACAGAGCGCTGTTGATCTCCCCGTGATGACCTCCCACACCCCTTTTTCGTTCTGTGGATTTTCATTCCTCTCTGAGTAGAGAATTCCCTACCACAGGCACATGGAGATTCCAGCCGTTGTTCAGAGCTCGAAGTCGGTGTAACGGGTCTGGTCGATTCCAATGAGGCCCCTGTGGATTCATCATTCTCCCCCCCCCCATTTCGGTGAATCCTGAGGGCATCTATCTTTTTTGGGTCCTGTAGCAATTGAATACAGCTTACGGGGTGCTAACCCGGTCAGCCGGTTTCTAGTCTTTCCCAGTGTCATCTGTCTTTCCAGAAGTCAATCGGTCTTTTCCCGATCGTCACTGGTTTGACCATGCAACTATGATAGGAAACTCTTTACAGAGCGATACAATAGGAAGCAATCTGATCATCAGAAGAAGTCCCAGTGTCCAACAAGTGTTTCGGCCCAATTACTCCTTTACGCTCTAAGGGGGGCGGACCCACTTATGTCATGACTCCCAAGCGTCTCAGCCTCCTGTTGTCTTGTATTGAAAATGAACCCATTTCACTTATGGTGCAATCTTTAACCCCTGGTATATTTCCAACTATTATTTCAGCAACTGGATCCCTCAATCCGCAGGCATCTACAGTGACTGTAAAGAATGGTGCATCAATATGAACCCGTGCCACCGGGAACCATTCTACCGTACCACCAAAAGTGACACATTTAACAGATTTCCCTGTAAATGCGGAGACATCAATTAGCGATTTACAGATTCCGACCGTGGTACATCCGGTGTCCCTCAAAACATTCACTTTCTGTTGTAAAGTGCAATCTTTACTATCTTGCAATATAATACATTTATATACTTATTATGTTCGCAAATATTTTGTAAACAAAGTATTTCCTTTTTTAAGTGCTTAAGGAGAAGTCATTTTTGAGTTACTTCCCTTGAAAGGAGTTCCGTCATCTTCGATCGGATTCCGCGGACGAATTTAGGCCTACTGCGATTTATTCTCTGCCTGGGTAGGAATAGATTGTTCTTGCTTCAGTATATCTATGGCCTGAATTTATACGTAGTGTTTGTATGAGTAGGACGAGTCTGTCTTATATATGGATATCTTTACATTTCTAAGTCGAACTATGTTGGTTGTCGCTAGAAAAGGTCAAAGGCTATGCAGCGGAAGTATCGCTAGGAGGGGTGTGATTCATGGCTGTCATCCTGTCGGGATGTCGAATTTTGTTGTAGCCGGCTTTTTGCCGAAAAAGTGATCTATAAGTAAATGGGGAAAAGTGATAGTCATTTAGACATGTTGTATGTACTTTACCCCAGTGTTTATTCTCTTTTGCCAAGGAATGGCAAAGTTATATTTCGCATAGAAAGGTAAAACCACAATTTATTATGAACTTGGGCTTCGCCATCGTTGTCGATAAGCAGATGCACAGTGGTACTTCTGAAAAGAATATTTATTCAAAGGAAGATGACATTCCTATGTATCAGCACTAGATTATATGATATTATTCAATTACCTCTATGATAGAAGCTATGAAGAAATGAGGACATTTAACGAATGACCAATTTTGGTCTGTATCCAATAGTGAGTGGAGCTCACGAGAGAAGCACAGCCATGTTGAAATCCATATACTTTGTATTTATCGAGTGAGAAAAAGGGATGCCTGTACTATCGCTCGATGAACCGAGAGATCACTGCTACATGTGAGAACCCATGTCTGGGATTCCTATATCTTTATGGAAAATATATATATTGAACTTTACGTGAAGGGATATTCGCTAGACGAGGTTAGGTCTAGGAGCCTTCCTATGTATTGGTTATGGTCTGACGTGCCCAGTCAGTAAAGCCAGATGATGTACATGATGAAACTCTGAATGCTTATTTACGAATGCTCCATTATGATATTTGCCAAGCATGAATGCTAACTTAAGATGATATTCCTGTGATCAACATTATGCTGTCTATGTCGACATTTGTTCCTGTAACCATACACGTACTGTCCAAGTGTGCGTCTCATTAAATGTTATAAAAAGACCACCGTAGTTCCAGTACTTCTTGAATTCGAACAGTGTGAGTATGAGTGATGTACTACCAACCTGTCAACTCTATCGAATCATTCTACCATTCGCGTTCTGACATTCATATACACACTCATTGTCTACACTCACATTCTTGTCGGAGCCTCATCACGTTCCAGGACAAGATGACCTGTATGACCAAAACTGTGCTGGGTTTAATGAGTTGACAATCGTTACACTTTACTACACCAGTCCCAACATCTACATTTATCAACTGGTGGACATTCACGTCATTTAACAAATAAAGAGTGATTTAGTAACTACTGGCCAGTATGAGTTTAACATCTGTCCATACAGAAACCCTTGTAAAGTGTGAGACGTCCCAAGTTCTCACACGAGGACATTGCAGGAATGGTGTAACCACAACGAAGTGTAGTATTAGTCTCAGATTCCTGTCGTGATTGACAAACATAACAAGTGTCATCCCTTACAGAACATGCATTGGCATGATTAGTTCTTTCTTTATCATCATCCTTATTATCATTACAAGCATTAGCATGCCTATGTTTACTTTTGTCTCTCGAGGGAGCTCGGAAATGACCTGTCTTTTTCTTGAAAGACTTATTCTTACTATTGAAAAAATCTGAAGAATCATCATTCTTAGAGTCCCTACCATATGAGGATCTGTGTTTATGATAACCCTGGTGATATGAATCATCACAATCTCTGCCTTTGTGATACTCACGATCATGAGGTGAATAACCTCCATAACCTCGTCGATAAAAATTTGATGGCGAACGTTGACGAGGGAAGTTGTAAGCCCCCTACATGATGGACGAAAATCGGGACGATAACGTCCGTCAACGCTCTTCGATCGAGGTCGGTGACATAAGATCTATGATCGTGGTGAGCTGCGCAGGCAGGCATAGTATCACGAGGAGAAGATCTGTGGATATCCTTATTTGGATGTGCTGTTAGAAATTGTCTACCTAAACGTTCATATTCCTGAATGGAATCTGGATGTCTTTCTTGTAAGAATGACTCCAGTTCATGACTACATGCCGAAAGAACCTTATCTCGTAACATGAAATCCATCAACCCATCATATGTTTTACTAATACCAGATAAATCAATCCATCTGCTAAAGAAATACTTAATAGATGCAATAAATTCACCAAAGTCAGCATCCTTACTTGGCTTAGCCGCATGGAAACGATCACGAAATCCAGATTCAGTTAACTGGAAACGTCTGAGAAGTGTTTCTTTTACGACATCCAAATCGTTTTTGACTTTTCATCCAGATTCATGAAGCACTGGAGCAAGTCCCCAGTTAAAAAATCAACCAAGAGACTACTCCATCTCTCTTTAGGTACATTCAAACCTGTTACCTTCATGATAAACCTAGACAAGAAGCTGTCTACACAGTCGCGATTCTGATCGAAATGAAGCATCTTCAACTTAGGATCAAACATAGTTGAACCTGCTGAAGTTTTAGAGTGATCAGATTGCAATTTCGCTAATTCTACAGCTTTTTTTTTCTCTACATTAAGTCGTAATGATTCAAGCTCCATAACATTTCTATGAGCTTGATCTAATGAAGAAGTTCCATTCTTCTTATTTCCATTTCTTTATCCCTTTGAATTATCTTCTCTCTCTCTAACTCTCTTTCTTTATCTTTTTGTTCTCTTTCTTTATCTTTTTGTGAGACATTTCTTTCTCCCTAAATTCTTTTTCTTGGACCAATTCGAACTTCCTGAGTTCCTCTGCTCGCTTAACAGTCGCACGCTGTTCCATCCTCTCAGCATGAGCTAAGTGTTTCTCATACTTAGTCTCTGCATATTCCTCAAGTTCAGCTCCTGATTTACTCAAACTCTTACCAATGTTGAAACATTCTTCCAACGTCGACATGGTTAGGGTTACTAACTATCTTACAATAGTATATTATCTATCCTAAAATATACAACTAATATATATATATATATATATATATATATATATATATATATATATATATATATATATATATATATATATATATATATATATATATATATATATATATATATATATATATATATATATATATATATATATATATATACAGTAGAACTCCATTTATCCGAACCCCAATTATCCGAACATCCAATTATCCGAACACTTTTTCGAGAAAAAAAAAAAATCAGGCGCCACCAGTCATGTTAGACTTTATTTTTGAATCTTTTGATGCTGCAAGCTTCAAATGTGTGCGAACAATTTGTAGAGGATGGAATGGGCTAATGGTCAGTCGCTTACGTACAGGAAGGCAGTCAGATCATAAAGTCAGTTAATATCTGGTTTACCAATCTAGTGTACGTATGCGTTCTAGGCAGAACACTGGCTAAACAGACAGTTCAACTTAAAATAATTGTGTCTGCTACTACAGCAGAATAATTTTGGTGTGCAAGTATTTCTCTGTGCGATATGGAATCTTCAAAAATGCCTAAAGCATATAAAAGGAACCGCAATGTTTTGTCAGTTGAAACGAAAACAGAAATTATCAAGAGACTAGGAAAAGGTGAAACTGTGTCTTCACTTGCGAGGATTTCCAATGTTGGGAAAGCTACCGTCTCTGACATCAAAAGTAACAAGGATAAAATTATGAGTTTTGCACCGAAATTGGATAGTGAAAATGGGTCGAAGAAACGTAAACCATGAGACATGCGAAAGATTTGAAATTGGAAGAGGCTTTGTATATATGGTTTGTGCAAAGAAGAAGCAAAGGGGAAACTATCTCTGGTTCTCTATTGTGTGAAAAGGCACTTCAGTTCAACAATCAACTTGACTGTCCTCCTGACTTTAAGGCTAGCCAGGGATGGTTAAGAAACTTTAAATCTCGTCATGGCATACGAGAATTGGAGATGCAACTGCCGCTGAAAATTTTGAAGAAACATTCTTGGCTTTTTTGGAAGAAGAAGATTATTCACTCGATGTGTATAATGCCGATGAGACTGGCTTATGCTGGAAATCATTGCCTCAAAAATCACTTGCATCTCAGCGCGAAGCAGCTTCCCCTGTGTTTAAAAAGTGCAAAGAGAGAGTAACAATTTTGGTAGCCGCGAATGCCAGTGGAAGTCATCGTTTACCGGTGCTAATGATCGGTAAAGCCAAAAAACCACGTTGTTTAAAGAATGTGACATGTCTCCCATTGTGCTACAAAGCACAGAAGAGTGCTTGGATGAATAGTGAAATATTTCTTGATTGGTATACAAATCAGTTCATCCCAAATGTGAAGAGGTTGAGAGAACAAGAAAAGAAAACTGGAAAAGTAATTCTTCTACTGGACAATGCACCATCTCATCCAGAGACGGATACATTCAATGCAGTTGATGCAAATTTTAAAGTAATTTTTCTGCCTCCCAATGTAACAGCACTGATTCAACCAATGGATCAGGGTGTTATAGCAAAGCTTAAAACGATGTACAAGAAGGAAGTCATGCGTCGTTTATTGTTGGCTGAAGATGAAGAAAGTGTGGTGGCGTTTTCCAAAAAGCTTAATCTCAAAGACTGCTGATATATGTTAGCTGATGCTTGGACCACCTGTCACAAGATAATCTCAACAAGGCTTGGAATAGATTGCTTGGGAAAAAAGGAGGAAATGAAACTACTGTAGTGGACACAAATGATGATTGTATAAATGAAGTTGTGGAACTGTTTCAAGCAATGCCCGGATTTTCGGCCTGTGACAAAGATGATGCACACATGTGGCTAGAAGATGATAATGATTCTGGTTTTCAGTTTTTGAATGACGAAGAAATTTTGTCTTTTGTGCAAGAAGAAAACCAAATACATGTAGTGACCGATGATGAAGACTCCTCAGAAGTACATGATGTACTTGTAGATTATGAAGAAAACCCAAAACGTCGACCAAGTCCTGAAGAGGCCTTTATAGCACTAGAAACAGCGATGGCTTGGTACGAGCAAGAAGATGACAGCTGTCCTATACAGCTTCTGCTGTTGAAGAGAATGCGGGACTTAGCAGCCAAAAGGAGACTATCCAGTTTGGTGCAAAAGAGGATTCCTCATTAATTTAAATAGTGGGTTACATCTGTGCAAGTACATGTATACGTAAGTTGCGCCTGGTTTTGAATCGTTTGTAATGTTATTTTGTATTCTTCAACGTAAACTAGAAACGAGCACAGGTGACAATGGACAATGAAAGGCACAAGAAAACGAAACACAGTGAAGTGATATCTCCAATTATACAACATCACGGAGCGAACATAAAGCAACTAAAAGAGACTCAGACGTATTAATCAGAAAAAAGGAAACACTAAAATAACATTACAAAAATAAACAAGACAAGTCGTCGTTAAATATACAAACAGACAAGAGTTTTAGATTAACAAACGTATAAACTTTGACTACACTAAAATTAGGTCATGCAAATTAAAAATGACGACCTACAAGACGTCACAGCTAAGCACGAAAAAAATGGAGTTTGTATGGCAAACCGAGGCGTATCACTTCTATAGTGAAACAAATCCCTAGACCCTCATTCAGCAATACAGACACAAACCCTAACAGTCGTTGAAATCTTCTGAATTTCTCCTAAGACACTCCCTGAAGATGACAAGCCCTTTTACCAACCTCCCACGAAAATACAGATAAATATAGATTGCGAACACATAATGATAGATAGAAAAGTAAAGTGAAGTGACGGTGGACTGAAGGCCAAAGCTAGATCTTTATGAACAGGAATAAAGGATTAGCGCCTTAATGAATACAAGGACTTATCTTTTTTCCACTCCTGTCATCGTGAGGAAAACAGCTGCACCAAGATGCAAGTCTCTGTTATAATTCAAGTGCGCATGTCAGAATTTTTAACGTCAAGATGAGACATTTCTGCATCCACGGTCAGATGTTTCAAAGCTGTTTCCTGCTGTAGAACTAACCGTTACATCTATGAATGTCGATCCTGATCTGAACCAGAAATCAGTGTAGAACTGTTCTACAGTAATCGTTGTTCCAGATCAATTGTGGCACGCAGTACGTGAATCGTTGTTCAATATCAAGGCCGGACGAATTTTCTCTCGTTTGACCTTCTACTGACACTTTGATCTTCGTAATGAATGACTCAATTTCTTCGACAGTAGAGTCCTCGAACTTCTTGGATTGTAGATAAATGATACTTTGGCAAAAACGTGTGAAAGAAGAGATGATCCCACTTCTGACACCACTTTATGTTGCAGACTTTTAGACTTTGATAATTGGGCTGATATTATGTATGTTTCGTTTCATGTATTTTAAATTCATCTGTTCTGCCATCACGGAGTATCTTTCCGCTGCAACTTTGGGTTTATCTACGTTATTTTATAACTTTCTTATAATTGTTTCTTTCATTAAACTTGGTATTAAAGACTGACAGTGTTTATTTCTTGCTATTATAAGCAGCTGGTATTGAAGTGTTCTATTCTGAACCGACCTTGAAGGTTAACGGTCAAAATGCATGCAACATTTGTAACTGGAACTGTAGAACGTTTTTCAATTTAACAAGTTTCGTTTTGACGACTTATAATAATTTAATCCTCACAAAATTTTCCATCATTATTTATCAACACTAATATGTTTCACGTTAAAGAACACTTAATATAGCTGTGGTGGGTTTTGATGTTAAAATGTTAAGTATTAATTGTCTACAGATGTGAGGTCAGCTACGCAAGTCCCGGAGTCTAATTGTTGACGAAGTTGTTCTCAGGGTGCCTGTCTGCTACCACCCTATGACTTCAATCTGCTATATATTTTGAACCTAATTATATGTTATGGTGTTTGTATGTTATCTGGCTAGGTGTCTAGGGTAATATGCAATGTAATGTTACTAAAATGACAACAACTACACCTATAACTTAATGAACAAGTAATTAAACAAGTCACTGGGTAAATTTTGAATTTTACAATTTTTTACAATTTATTTTCCTGTATCTCAATTGCTGGGATACAGGAATGTTTAAAACTTCAAGATATAAGGCAATGTATTTACAACAAAGTAATTTAACACAACACTGTGTCTTTTAATATTAATCTAATATTGTTTCTGACTGGAAGTGTTCTGATGAAGCCTTAATGGACACGCTATGTGTAACGACTGGATCATCATGTCGTAATCTTCAAACATCCATTTGATACCTTCCATGTCATAGAAGAAATTATAGTTATTCATACAAAGTCATGTGCAAACACTGTGACTTGCTGAAGACGGCCAGTGGTTTTCTGGTCTTACATCATAATAATATTATATTTTATTTCCAACCATGTCTTTTCATTCACTCCCACAGTTTAAGTAAGCCTGTCTGGCTTTAATACAAGGTGATACTCTTTCCTAATGCCATTTGTGGCATGACACAAAGGTTTAGTTTGGCGTCTCTCTGGTGGTGCCTCTACGCATCAAATATACATACACATTCAATAATACAGATACATATCAATACTAATAATGGTTATATAAATGTTTATCTTACCGCATCAATGAAATATTTCACAATAAGTATGTTAACCGACGATCAATGGTCACATTTAGATCGCCACTGATGCAGAACAGCGAAGGAACTGGTCATGTATTCCTTGCTTCTGATGCTAACACTACTTGTGAGATTTAAATCTTCGAGTGGCAACTAACGCTGGTTTCAAATCGTTTTATTACTCCGTTAGTCTATTCTACCACCAGCCAATCGAATTATGTTATGCCCACTAGCCTCTTTTTTTCAAAAATAAATTACACTTTCAAAAAGGTAACGTTTCCCCGTTCTCTACCCTTCTCACTTCAGTATCACACTGCATAAGCTATTTTTTTCAAATATTCCTCCATGCAAATCCCCCACTTACATTTTGTCTCTCTTGCTTGTACGCGTTTTGCCTAATGCAAAACGGTTTCGTAGATTTAAATTGTCACTACGGGTGGGAGACCAAGCGGTGCGATTTTTCTCTCATTCAATAGCAGATACTACTGCTTTCTTTAACGTTACTTTTTGGGAAAAATATGTCATAGCAACCGGTTTCTAAGGCCTAGTAGCTTTTTCAAACTACTAACCTGTCATTCGTTTTATGTTACACTAAGCAAGTCCTGTGACGTCACACTGTCGCATGTCGTCCTGTTACTAGATTCAAACCAACGATTGTCAAGTGCATTTTTCCGTCTCTCTTTCATTCCTCCGTTTTTCTATCACTCATTTTGAAACGAACATGTATTGTTGTCTGCCAAACGGCGTTTATGTTAGTTTTAATTTATATTTCGTAGTGAGGAAAAGCTAGTAGTTTTGGTATCGTCACTTAGGCGTTACTGCGTGTAAAATCCAGCGCGTCTCGTGGCGTGGGCGATGACGTTGAGCACAACTCACATTTTATCTCTATAGTATTTGGATCTACACAAGTGGGCTATTTGAACTGCTGTCCATACAGATTTCACTTTACGACAATAGCACAGTCTTAGAGTTCACAGTTTATCAGACATTACACGTCTGTTACTTTGCCGTTTAATTAACATTCAATATCTTGTAACCAAATGCTTGGTATACTTATTATATTTATGCAGAATTAATCATTCTGTTAATAGTTGTATTAGGGACACTGCCTAATTGTCACAGAGTGCTCGAAGTTTTCGTCTAGATTATTTTAAAATTCCTTACTTTTCTTTTCCTTCACATTTGTCTGTTTTCTCTACGGAAATATTTGCACCTGTGTTCGTTTCTTTAACTATTTTTCAAGTCCTCATTAATAGCCCTGTCATTCGATCCAAAATTCTATCTTCTTCTTCAAAGGCACTTAAAAGCATTTCTTTAAAGATGTCTATACGATTTATTAGCTTGGTAGAAACCAGTGGTTCCCAGAGTATTAAATTTCCGTGTTCAGTGGTCAACTGGAGACCACCCGATAAATCGTCTGGCATGGCTGAACGAGATACGGGAAATAATTAACTCTTGGCGTGGGAATCAGGAAATATTTTAACTTCATGCGAACGAATGCTGAATTTTAAGATCACTTGCTGAGAACCGTTGGGAAGACAACGCACGCTTATAAGTTATAGAATAGAAACCTCAACTTACCTCATATCTACAAGTATATTGTGATTGAGTGTAAAACGCTACTAAAGTTCTATTTCTTAAGCTGTGATAAAGTCCTGAGCGGTAAGCAAACTCTCAGTATTCGCTTAATTAGCTAACTCTAATATCAAGGGATTAGTTAATGGATGTAAAGTGTGAAATACTAAATATTGTGGTTTTATTTCTTTACATTAGATTGATAGCTATTTTGCATTTTATGTATTATGAATGTTATTGATGCATTATAATGATGTAAGTACTGGCTGATATGAGAAAGTACTACAAGCTAATTGTATTAGGAATGTGATGAAGCAAACTGTTGTGAACGAGAGAAGAACCATGTTGTTCAAGGAACGAGTGAATGAAATAGCATTCCTCCAATGCAGTCACGCATGGACGCACACGGCCAGGCGTCTGCTTATAACAAAGGTTGACCTTACTGACCCGACCTTATTGTGAGACTACCGCTAGACAGGAATTTGTAAACAAACGGACAGTCGCTTTTAAGGAAGACTGACTGTTATGGTTTCAGGTAAATATATATTTAGGCACCATTCTGAGACGAAATGTCCAGAATGGCTGTAGTTAATATATCTGTATAAAACAGAAGATTGATTACCTGCATTATCTTCCACAGCCCAGTTGCAGAATCCTAGCCAGTTTCTGGATTTTGATTGCTGTAAATTGTTGCGAGTAAACCGCCTAGTTGCTCTATGCTACAGAGAGAACTAGTGCTTACGTCTCAAATCTGGCGGTGATCACAAGTCAGCAACCCTGTGCAGTCTATAGCCCTGAGCAGTCTACAGCTTTAAGCAGTTAACACCTCGTCAGCACCTGAACTTCATAACGCAACTTCACAACCAGGTTAACGGAAAGCCTAGTCATCTCTTGGACTGTTGCTCAACTGAATCATATTCTCCAGTTGGTAATCCCTACCTACTGTGACGCCCAGGAGAAGTCCAAGCAGATAAGTCTACTTAAAACCCAGACCAAAGTCAGAATTCACTCTTCCACGAAATAGCCATAGGAATAAACTTTTCGTCCGTGAGGAAAATAGCCTCTTACTTCTTATCTGAACCAAAGACACTGACAGTTCTAAATTTCCTAGTATTTCTTTTTTTTCAAAGTACATGTCAACATTGATTTTATATTTCTACTGTAATTAAAGTAATTATGTACATTCTGTAACTCACCATCATTCTGAGTTTGACTTAGTAGATTGTATGTTCTGTTCAGAAAAACATTCTCAACCCTCTTTGTATTACTTGTTACTATTAGTTCATCTTCAAAAAAGATTTGAGTAAGAAAGAGTTAGTCGTCGCCAGAAAAATACAAGAGTTGGCAGTCTAAAGGTGAGAGAATCACTGACACCAACCTGTGCCCTTCTGTTAACTCTTTCCCTCAACACTAGCTCACATCTGTGAAAACTAGTGTCTAAAGGTCTATGTGCTTTCTACACATCTTCCTTACTATAATAAACTCTTTATGCGACAATTGGATTCTCATTCAATGTCAATTGGAGTGCACAATCAACTATATCTGCGACAAACTGGAGGCTCAGTCCGGAATCTTACCTTTGGTGACCTATCTGCAGAAGAATTATTGAATCTTTAACTAGTAGTCTATCAATACCTTGGAGTAGAATCTATTATATATCCCTAGACAACGAAACTTCTTATATTTTCTGAACAGAATTGTGGAATTACACAGTAGAATAAGGAAAGTGAAATCTGAATGGTCCTGGAATTAATTAATTATTTAATTAATTAAGTTACTTAGATTAATTACGCTCATTAAGTTAATTAGTGGCTTAAGATAACTAAGTGTACAAGTTGATGATTGTGTGTGAAAGACTGGCTGCAATTGTAATACCTTACTTCAGAAGAAATAAGAGTATACACAGGGTTAAAAATAAATCATATATACTTGAGTCTGGCTCAAGTTAATAATATCTTAATTCAGCAGAAATAAGTATTATTAAAATATCAATTATACTAGCATCTGTAAAGGGATACATTACGTCAGTAGACTTAATAGTATTACCTCGAGCTTCTGTAAATTGATCAGTGGTTTATTATTACAATACTTCATAGAATTATTAGTAATAACTGGAAACTAGTGCAGCGAATACTGAGAGATTGAACTACCTACCCAGCGATCTAAAATGAACGCAGTAGCTGAACTTAGAGCTCAATTTATCCAATTTTTGAAAGATCACAAAGTGAACGATTCCATAAAAATTATAAGATGTCTAGATACATGGATAAGTGACTCTTATTTGGAAGGCGAGGAAAGAGGTTACTCGAGAAAGTTAATTGCGAAACATGTCTTAGAACAGGCAGAACTTTTCACGAGAACAGAGATGGAAATGATAGAGAGTGATGAAAAATGGACTCGCGACTGGAACGAGAAGGAAGCCAAGTGGAAAGAAGAGGCCATAAGCAGTGAAGCAGCATATGATAGGGAACAGCTGGTAGCCCAACCCTACCTTACGTTGAAGACGCCGGCACTGGAAACTCAAAACTCGCTAGGAGATTTGAAACCCATGATTAGTCATGAGGCCACGGAATCACAGAGCCCCACTCCCAGGTCAGATGAACCATTATTTCAAGAGGAAGCACCCTCTGCTCCACAGGAAGCGCAACTTAGTACTCAGAGCCCATGTTTAGGCAAAGCAGAGAGGCGGACATCGAACTCGATAAGTCATGACCCCTTTGTGAAGGTACCTAAGCACATAAATGCTGGTAGTATGAGGAAAAGTACACTCTCGTCAGGAACACGTCAGAAGAGGAATTTCCAAGACACCCCGAACATCTCTAATGAACAACAACATGCCTTTGCTAAATCTCAGAAAGCACACAAAGACCGATTTCATAACCACAACAAAAGCGCTCAGGACTACAACAACAATAAAAACTGGAGGAATGAGGACTGTACAGAAACGTCTAAGAAGACAGATAACTTCAGTAACGGCCCCATCCCGCGATTAATGTCATCTGGGCAACAAAAGGACAGAGAGCTTAATAGTAGCCCAGAGGAACCTCTCATTGTTAACACTAATGGAGTGAACGACAAGGGAAGTTGCATGGTTCTAGGAGAACTAAAACAGCCTTTAATGGTACACGCGGAACCACGCAAAGGTCTGATAAAACATGTGACTCATAGAGACACAATGGTCGTAGACCAGGTTCAGGAGGAAACTTTTTTACCTGTGACTTTATCCACTGGAATGTTGGAAAAGTATAAACCGGCAGAACATTGCCATATCATTGGGTTTAACCCAGAACCTAAAACCCCACACCTTCTCTGTGAGAGAGAAGCGAATATGACACCCAGCGAACGTAGTTCACAGGCGTCAGGTGGACAAATGTTCTTCTGTGAAAACATCATGGAAACGGAAATTTTAGCACCCTTACTAAACGATGGACCAGAGGAACATAAAACCACCGGGGAAAATATCGTCGTCGAGAGAAACAATGGAATGCAGGTTGTCAGCTCCAAGCCTGACCTTTTCATACCTCAGTGCACGGATGAAAATGAGAGAGGTCAAACTTCTGCTGAGAAGCCATTCTATAACAGCTTCCCTAATCTCAAGGAGACGATTAGTTTTACAGAAGGAGATGAACATTTTCAAATGAGTGGAGATACGTCAGGGTCATTGAAAGATCTAAACCAAATTTTGCTTGAGAAAATCACAACAGTGATAGGAAAAGCCCAGGCTGAGAATCATTCAGCCGAGACTGAGATACAAGATACGAATGTGGTTGAGAAGAGTATGGATAATGGGAATAACCAGCGAATAGAGAGAAAGTGGAAGGGAGAGAATGACACCCGCATTAAACCACCTGTGCTCACAGCTATAAATTTGACTTTCACCCACGAAAAACTGCTTCGTTCATACCTGAACGCCAGTGACACTCAATCTTGGTGTGATTTATCAAAGAACAAGTTGTCTGCAAACTTGGGAGGTTTAGAAAACTTAACTCTTGTTAGATTGAACTCACGTAGCCCATTTAAATCTTTCAATCCAGAAAGAAAGAAAAAGAATATTGACCGCCTGAGCAGGTCAAACGTAGGAGCGGAGTTAAGGAGATACATGAGAAGTTCCTATTTTTTATGGAAGACACACCGGCAAAGTTTTCATTGTTACCGTGACAAAGGATGTTTTGCACGCCCATTCAAGCGGGCCACAGAACAATGGCAGACTAAGCGCAGCGAACTGACAACAGATAGTGGAAGGTCAGAATTAGTTCATTCTAACCGTAATTTGTGTGAAAAGGTGAATGAGTACAGCATTTTGGCAAGACGAACGGGGCCAGAAGGAATTACGAAAGTTAGCTCTTCGATAACTCAGAACTTCAGGGATTCTCAAAATGTAGAACCATGGCCAAGTGGAGCGTTAGCAAGCGGACAGAGGTCGAGAGAATTGAAAAGTTGGGTGACAGAAGGAATTTATAATTTAGACAAAGACCTTCTCTCGTTGAATAGTTTGCAACTATTTTAAATTGGGGAGTACCTGTCACAGAGTGCTCGAAGTTTTCGTCTAGATTATTTTAAAATTCCTTACTTTTCTTTTCCTTCACATTTGTCTGTTTTCTCTACGGAAATATTTGCACCTGTGTTCGTTTCTTTAACTATTTTTCAAGTCCTCATTAATAGCCCTGTCATTCGATCCAAAATTCTATCTTCTTCTTCAAAGGCACTTAAAAGCATTTCTTTAAAGATGTCTATACGATTTATTAGCTTGGCAGAAACCAGTGGTTCCCAGAGTATTAAATTTCCGTGTTCAGTGGTCAACTGGAGACCACCCGATAAATTGTCTGGCATGGCTGAACGAGATACGGGAAATAATTAACTCTTGGCGTGGGAATCAGGAAATATTTTAACTTCATGCGAACGAATGCTGAATTTTAAGATCACTTGCTGAGAACCGTTGGGAAGACAACGCACGCTTATAAGTTATAGAATAGAAACCTCAACTTACCTCATATCTACAAGTATATTGTGATTGAGTGTAAAACGCTACTAAAGTTCTATTTCTTAAGCTGTGTGTAAAGTCCTGAGCGGTAAGCAAACTCTCAGTATTCGCTTAATTAGCTAACTCTAATATCAAGGGATTAGTTAATGGATGTAAAGTGTGAAATACTAAATATTGTGGTTTTATTTCTTTACATTAGATTGATAGCTATTTTGCATTTTATGTATTATGAATGTTATTGATGCATTATAATGATGTAAGTACTGGCTGATATGAGAAAGTACTACAAGCTAATTGTATTAGGAATGTGATGAAGCAAACTGTTGTGAACGAGAGAAGAACCATGTTGTTCAAGGAACGAGTGAATGAAATAGCATTCATCCAATGCAGTCACGCATGGACGCACACGGCCAGGCGTCTGCTTATAACAAAGGTTGACCTTACTGACCCGACCTTATTGTGAGACTACCGCTAGACAGGAATTTGTAAACAAACGGACAGTCGCTTTTAAGGAAGACTGACTGTTATGGTTTCAGGTAAATATATATTTAGGCACCATTCTGAGACGAAATGTCCAGAATGGCTGTAGTTAATATATCTGTATAAAACAGAAGATTGATTACCTGCATTATCTTCCACAGCCCAGTTGCAGAATCCTAGCCAGTTTCTGGATTTTGATTGCTGTAAATTGTTGCGAGTAAACCGCCTAGTTGCTCTATGCTACAGAGAGAACTAGTGCTTACGTCTCAAATCTGGCGGTGATCACAAGTCAGCAACCCTGTGCAGTCTATAGCCCTGAGCAGTCTACAGCTTTAAGCAGTTAACACCTCGTCAGCACCTGAACTTCATAACGCAACTTCACAACCAGGTTAACGGAAAGCCTAGTCATCTCTTGGACTGTTGCTCAACTGAATCATATTCTCCAGTTGGTAATCCCTACCTACTGTGACGCCCAGGAGAAGTCCAAGCAGATAAGTCTACTTAAAACCCAGACCAAAGTCAGAATTCACTCTTCCACGAAATAGCCATAGGAATAAACTTTTCGTCCGTGAGGAAAATAGCCTCTTACTTCTTATCTGAACCAAAGACACTGACAGTTCTAAATTTCCTAGTATTTCTTTTTTTCAAAGTACATGTCAACATTGATTTTATATTTCTACTGTAATTAAAGTAATTATGTACATTCTGTAACTCACCATCATTCTGAGTTTGACTTAGTAGATTGTATGTTCTGTTCAGAAAAACATTCTCAACCCTCTTTGTATTACTTGTTACTATTAGTTCATCTTCAAAAAAGATTTGAGTAAGAAAGAGTTAGTCGTCGCCAGAAAAATACAAGAGTTGGCAGTCTAAAGGTGAGAGAATCACTGACACCAACCTGTGCCCTTCTGTTAACTCTTTCCCTCAACACTAGCTCACATCTGTGAAAACTAGTGTCTAAAGGTCTATGTGCTTTCTACACATCTTCCTTACTATAATAAACTCTTTATGCGACAATTGGATTCTCATTCAATGTCAATTGGAGTGCACAATCAACTATATCTGCGACACTAATATACATCTCAAGAACTCTGACATATTATTAATTCACTTTGGCATCCATCGCCGGGCTCTATCAGCCTTTCATATTATAACTGCGTTTCGCATTTCACGACTTACGCTACTAATAAATTATTGCGGTTAATATAATACCGACTTATATCTTCGGACTCAATGGTCCTTACACATTATTTATTTATTGCTTTACAGCTTTACATTACCGTAATATAATTTTATAGTTATACACTATCATACGTTAGTGGCCATGCCACATTTTCCAAATACTACCATAAGGCTCGAAGGCCACACACAGACTCTGCGTAACTAACTCTAACGCGTCATACATCGCCACACGCGAACTATTTCACTCTATCCAGTAGGAGTGTTACATGGTGCGACCTTCCGAATCAAGTTCAAACCAAAATGCTCGCTGACCATGCAACAATCCTCAACACTGACTATAGTGAAAAATGCCGATTTCAGCATGTATTTTTGTCGTTCTAACGTCCTGGTTTAACGCCTCAATTGTACAAGTGCAGGTGTTGTCGTGTATAGATGTCCACTGTTTATTGTTACATCTATATTCCTCTTCCTATAAATGTAATAATGTGTCACTCAAAAGTACATTACTTTGTCTTTGTTTTTGGGGTGTTATTTTAAAGTGCTTTCTAAAAGTGTGAAAACCAATAGCATCAAACTTAAAATAGCTGTCACTCAAAGTTGCCAGTAGCATAAAATGCACCGATGTGCAGTACTCGGGGACCCGCACGTGATGCCACCAACAACACGAGCGATGCCTTCTTGTTTTCTTTAAATGTGAGAAAATACTACTGCATGTTTCGTTCTACGTTATAGTTAAGATTATGTTTTATTATTGTAGCATATATTATCTGAAAACAATGCTCCAGACGGAGCTTGCAGCGATGATGTATTGTTCACTATTTCCCTATTATTTTTTTATTTTTTATTGTATGACTCAGATGTAACTATACATCTGAGCATTGCGCGCGGTCACATTTGATACTAGCATCTTTGGCATTTTTAAGAAAAGATGTCTTTTGTATTCTGTGTTTTTTATGCCGCCGCTTTATCATTTTCCTATTCTCCTCCGTTGTGTCCATTCTTAGATACCTTTCGTATGTTTCCACAGCTGATCGTTCTCTTCTTAGGTTTAAAGGTTCAATATTGGTGTTGATTTCACATGCATCTGTCGGCGTTGTCTTCATGGCACCACTTATAAACCGTATAGCGTGGTTTTGGACTTTGTCTAGCTTTTGTAGGAGGCTTTTGCTTGCAATAGTTTGGAGGGGGAGCGAGTAGTTAATGACTGAGAGGACATATCCGGTATAGAGTTGGCGTAATGAGTGCTGGTCTGCTCCCCACCCACAGGAGGAAAGGTGCTTGATGAGCCTTTGTGGATGCTTTCTCAATCTGCTTGTCTATGGGAGGTTTCATGGTAAGTCTACGGTCAAGCTCGACTCCAAGATATCTCGGGAATTCTTCGTATGCTAGTTTCTCTCCATTCATCCAGACCTCAATGTTTTTCTCATTAACTCTCTTATTTAGACTAACAGGCTGTACACAGTTTTCTCTACATTAATTTCAAGTTTCCATCTGGGAGGTCATTTCGTATATATAAGGAATAGCGTACAACTTAATGCTGATCTTAGGGGCAGTCCTTTCTCCAGGGTCCTTTGTTTTGATGTAGATCCACTAAATGTTGTTCTGATTGTTCTGTTGTGGAAAACACCTTTTAGCCAGTTGTACATTCGCCCTGATATTCCCATTCTTTGCATGTTAAAGTCCTCCAGACTCGATCATACGACTGTCTAAGGTCAATAAATTTTGCTAACACATTATTTTGGGTCTTGGTAGGCATCACCTATTTCTTGGGTGAATCAAATCAACAGATCCATTATCTGTTTGTTTCTTCTAAAACTGATTTATTGGTATTTAAGATCTTGGTGCTTTGTAGCCACCAATATAGCCTTTCATTTATTATTCTTTCGGCGATCTTGCTTAAGGTTGATGTTATCGGTCAACAGCTTGTTACTTTATTAGATGGCTTGTCCTTCTTTAGGACTGTGATGATATTGGCTTTTCTCCAGTCTGTTGGTAACTTGCCTTCTCTCCAGGTCTTGTTAATGAGGTCAAGGATGGAGGAGAGTTCATAATTTGAGAGATTTGAGATCATTTCGTTAGTGAGCCGATCAGGTTCAGTAGCTTTTCCTGTTTTGCATTTTTTTAGGGCCATCTTCAGTTCTGAAAGGGTAAAGTTCTTTTCAAAGACCTCACAACTAGCTGTTGGTCGTATCTCCATCATTTTGGTGAGTGATCTGATAGCACTGTCAAGTCTCTTGTGTTGTTGGATTTTGTTTACGTTGGGAAAGTGCTTATTGAAGGTTTCTGCTTTCTGTTCATCCCTTGTTAGTGGTTCAGTGCTTGTAATGATGGGTTCAAGGTTTTTTTTTTAAATTCCTAAGAGATTTGATATGAGGCACCAAGCTTTCTTTCCGTCTTTCCGCAAGTTTAACTCTCCACATTTCTTAGCTCCTATTTCTCTTTTTGCTTGTTTGCTTAGTAGTTTAACTCTGGCAGTTAGACGGTTATAATGTGCTTTGTTGGCGGGGGTTGGCTGTTCCTCAACTTGCCGTCTTGCTTTTTTCCTCTCATTTACAGCGGCCTCCAGTTCTGTACTCCAGTAAGGTTTAAACTTTCTCCTACATCCTCGTGGGATGGCTTCTTTTGCAGACTGCAGTAGTGCTGTGGTGATTTCACTATAGACCTTATCTATGTCCAGCGTCATGTCGATGGCCTCGAATCGTTGTCGTACTTGTCTCCTGAAGAAATGTCAGTCTGCCTTTTTTTAGTTCCATGAGGGTGGTGTTATGCAATTTCTTTTTATTTCCCTGGTGTTTGTGATCTCAAGGAAGATGGGTCTGTGATCACTTCCGATGTCGACGAGGACTTTAATTGGGCAATGTGGGTGGATATCTGCTGTTACTAGAATGAGATCTGGTCTGCTTTCTGTTGCACTGGCGCGGTGGAGCAGAGTCGGTGGCGTGTGAGCATTCCGCAGTAGGATGAGTGTGGTAGTGTTAGTGAGTTCTTCTTTAGCGTGGCAGTTGTGAGAGACTGTTTTGTGTGTGTTTATTTGTTGTTGTTTTTCTGTGCTTTTGCTTTGTTTTGGAAATGGGAGAGCATACGCACATACATTCACATAATTTTACATCTTTGATTTACCCTATTTCTTCTTCTTCGTTCGCGCTCAGACTTCTACATTAATGACTATAATAAAGGCAGTAGTCAAATCAAGACCCTGACATCTCCAAACAGTTTTATTTACTCAATTTGAACTAAGTAGAGTGTAGAAATACCATATTTTCTACCGGAAATCAAATTTATAATCTTTAATGAACTACACTATATATCCTAATTCTTGTCCCAGTGTAAATATCGTCAGAATGCCACCTTGGAATATTGATTATTTTGGAAGACGCCCGGCTGACACAATATGGTAGTCTTTTCATGACTAAGGCGCTATTTAAACAAACGCCGGTCACCTCCTCGCAATACAATAACCGGCGCGACAATGAACTCAGGCGACAATGGACTCGAGACGCACATCCGAATGATTGTTGCCAGATGGAAAAACAGAGCACGATAATGGCGGAGAGATTAAAAGACCGCCGTGTGCCAGATAATAAAACAGGAAACACGTGGAACGCGACAATGGACAGCAGGATTTGTGACAGGAGAAGGCGGGTGATTTTTTTAAATTAACCGGCCAATCTGAAAACACCGGGTTGTCACGCAAACGAACCCTTAGCACGGAATTGAAGTTGGTGGTACATTTTATTCAGGACTTATTATTCCAGAGTCATTTAATTCAGTGTTTACTACAGTCCAGTCATGTATTTTTTGTGTTCTGTCAATACTTGACTTGGCAGACATTTTATGTCTGAAGTTCTTGGAGACTGGGTGGCTGGGGCAATATTCTTATTGTTGATGAGTATTGACATCATTACACTCCGGGCAAACCCATAAGTGTTCAGTCTCCCTCACCATCGAAGGGAATGAATGCTAACTTTTCTTGTAGCGAGCTGGTTCTAGACACGATGGATACATCCTCTCATACGTTAATCCCTGCTAGTTTTAAGTTTGGTGCCAAATTCCAGTAATTTTAGCATTGATCATTCACATATTTCAGTGTCGTTCTCTAATAGGCGATCATTAATTGTCTTGAGTATTCTCCTTTATCCACACTGAGTGTCCTCACCTTCGATGCCCTCGAAGCTAGTCTGTCAGCTCTCTCATTGCTGCGTACCCCTCCATAACCAAAGCAGTAGCTCCACACTAGTTCCTGATGATTCGAAGCCTCTATAGATGTTTTGCCGTTCATTTTGTTTGTTTGGATATAGGGCCTTACACAAAACATTGGATTTTGTTTTGTGCATGGGATACACGATTCAACCAATATGGGTTATAATTTGGGTATATAGTGTTCCTACTTCTATATAGTACATTACATTTGTTGTTTTTCGAGATTGAAATTCTCTGACGTTTGGTGTGGCGTTTTCTAAGATTTTTTGGTGATGTATCTTTTTCCTGTTGTTGAGTATATCTTCCATCATGGCGTTGAGTTTTGAGATGTTTGTAATTTGATTTATTGTATACTACCTTCTTTTTTCACCGCCCTTGAGATTAATTCACTTATTCCTATTGGGTATGCGCTGCTTTGCACTGTTTGATAATTTAACTTTCTTTTTTACTGAACATTTGTGGTGAATATATTGTTCATGTATTACGCGACATCACAGGACATAAAAGATCGTAATGGGGGACTTTAACGCAAAAGTCAGACAAGAAAGAATTGAAAATATAGTCGGTCCATTTGGATTTGGTGAATTAAATGGTGAAAAGTGTGTAGAATGGCGCAAAGAACATGACTTCTCGATTTCGAATACATGGTTACAAAATCATCCAAGGTGTCGTTGGACCTGGAAAAGCGCAGGCGACAGAACTAGAAATCAAATTGATTTCATATTGATGCAAAAACGTTTTAAGAATGCCGTAGAGTCATCAAAATCGATGCCAGGGGCAGACTGTGGTAGTGATCACATTCCAGTTGTGTGTAACCTAAGAGTGAAACTGAAAATACTCAAGAAATCAAAAAGAACCCCCAAGTTCCAAACAAACTTGTTGAAGACCAATGAGGATATGAGAGAAAAGTTCACCATATCGGTAAGGAATAAATTCTAAGCTGGCCTTACACCGATAGAGAAGAGATGGCAGGAATTCAATAAATGTATTGCAAGACCATATTCCCAATCCAGGGAAAAGGGAACATAAAAAAAGGATGCCACAAGAAATTTTAGACCTCATGGAATCGAGAAGACTGGCGAAAAATGATGACAAAGAATATCAAAAATTAATTAGAGAAATAAAGAGGAAATGCAACGTTGCTAAAGAGGAATGGCTCAACGCGTAATGCAAAGAAATCGAGAGTAACAAAAACAGTGTTAATAAAACTATGCACAAAAAAGTAACAGAAATATCAGGGCAGCGTACCTGCATTCAATCAGGATGTATAAAGTCAAAGGAAGGAAATATTCTAACGGACAAGGAATATATTTTATATAGATGGTCAGAATATATAGAGGAACTATATGATGATGATAGAGGCGATAAACCAAACATAAGAAAAAACATGGAATGTCCACCCATATTGAAAGACGAAGTTGAATATGCTATTAAGAAAATGAAACATGGTAAAGTACCAGGGCCTGACAATATTCCTGTAGAAATCTATGAAGCACTAGAAGAACTTGGCATAGAGGAAATAACAAAACTCCTGAACAAGATATATGACACAGGAGATATATACCCCCAAACATCTGCAGAATAGTGTTCATCACTATAACTAAAAAACCAGGAACAACAGAATGCGAATCCCATAGAACAATCAGCCTAATGAGCCATGTCATCAAAATACTCTTTGCATCATAATGGAAAGGACAAGAAATAGAATACGACAAGAAATTTCTGAAACTCAATTCGGTTTCGTTGCTGATAAAAGTAGCAGAAATGTAATTTTCACACTTTTCTTTCTTTCTTTCTTTCTTTCTTTCTTTCTTTCTTTCTTTCTTTCTTTCTTTCTTTCTTTCTTTCTTTCTTTCTTTCTTTCTTTCTTTCTTTCTTTCTTTCTTTCTTTCTTTCTTTCTTTCTTTCTTTCTTTCTTTCTTTCTTTCTTTCTTTCTTTCTTTCTTTCTTTTGATTCCCTGGGCGTGAGTTATCCACTCCTTTGCCCTTTAGGGAACGAGTTATTCACTCATACCCTTGAGCCAGTTATGGGAGGTGAGGTGTGGGCATTGTTTCAACCCCAAGGGAGCATCCTAGACTCAACGGTATGGTACACCAGGCCCACTTTGGCGTGCGTGCGATACCAAGAGGTTTGGCACTCTCTACCCGGTGCAGGGGGGTTATATCTCCGAGACAAGAATGACACGAGCAATCAGTCACCGGCCATGGCACGAGCATCCAGACAGCATATTGGCGCGGTGGCAAAGCCACCGCTACCATATGGCTGTCAAATGTGGGCTTTCTTGCAACCCCAGGAAGCATCCTAGACTCAGAAGCATAATGCACCAGTCCCGCTTTGGAGTGTTTGCTATGTTCCGAGGTTTGATGGCTCTCTACCCTGCAAAGGGGGTTATATCTCCGAGACAAGGCGCGGACTTGGGCTTTGTTGCAACCCCAGGGAACCTCTTGTCGGGTAGCGAGGGTGCAATGCCACGAGAAAAGAGGCTCTCTACCCTGCAAAGGGGGTTATATCTCCGAGACAAGAATGCGGAATCTGGCAGAGCAGCCAGTCACCGCAGCGGACGTTTCGAGGCGTAGGCCACTGCAACAGGCGTTGCGTGGCTGTGGCGCAGCCACTGCCTAACCTCTACCACCGCCGAAGTACGTCATCTGAACGGACACATTGCTCTGCCTCATCTAAACTGGGAAGACCCGGAAGCCGGGACCACGCACAGTCTTGTGAGGACAACGATCGCCTGCAAGGTATACGAAAATTTCTTTGACACAATTTTCACACTATCAATGCTCATGGAGAGATGTATTAAGGTACAAAGAGACCTCTATCTATGCTTTACAGACTACTCAGAAGCTTTTGACAAAGTGAAACACCAAGACCTTTTTGATATTTTACATGAACTAAATATAGACGGGAAAGATCTTAGGATAATAAGGAACATATACTGGGAGCAGGAATCTGTGATCAGATTTGAAGGAGAACTAAGTGAATTCAGAGCAATTAAAACAGGAGTTAGACAGGGATGTGTGTTATCACCTGATCTTTTTAACATATACAGCGAGACGATACTTCGAAACATTGAACACCTCGAGGGAATTAAAGTCGGAGGACGAAATATCAACAATCTGAGATTTGCAGATCACACTGTTTTAATAGCAGAGTCAGAGGAAAATCTACAAATCATTCTAGACAAAGTGGTGGAAGAGAGCGAGTTGAAAGGATTATCTTTGAATGTCAGCAAAACTGTATGCATGGTAGTTTCTAAGAAAATACAAATACCAGCGTGCTCTTTGAACAGCAAACGAGAAAAAATGAAACACGTCAATCTCTTTAAATATTTAGGCTACACATTGACATCAGAAGGCAGATGTGACACAGAGATAAAGAAAAGGATCGCCATGTCCAAAGAAGCCTTTACTAGGATTGTCACAGGATAGACTTTCTCTAAGTCTATACTGGTTACCCTGTAGAGTGGTAACACTGCTATTCATCCTTTAAAACCTGCTCGGTTAGTTTTCGATTAGAATGAAAGCCGGAAGGGACCTTTTTGGCGCAAAAGGGGATTCTTGCGATGTCCGCCGGCCGGTGAGGTCGTAGATGGTTTTTGTCAGCAGTTTTGCTGGGGAATTATTTGGATGCCAATTGTTGTTTAGTGCTTGCCGATTTTCATGTGTGTAGGAATATTTGAGGGGTGCTAGATTGAGCTTAGAAAGTTCTAGTGATTTTCCCTTCCTGCTTATTAATTGTGATACGTTGGTTGCAATTGTGTATTGCTTTAACCTAGTATTAGGTGCCGCCTCTGAGCGATAGTTCAGTGCTTTCACTGATGAGTTTATGTCGGTAACCATTTTGGTTCTCATGACGAATTATAGTGTTCGCCAGGATATGTGGCAGTTTTCAGTGCATTGTGCTGTGCCTTTGTGCTATTAGGAGAGTTGGTATGATTATCGCAAGTAAAAGTTGGCTTATGTATTCAATATCTTACGTATTGCAGTTTCATGCATAGTGATTGTTGTGTGTACTTCTCATTAAAGGGATATTACTGTATTTGAGGCGTTATTGTATTACTCATGTCAGCTATTGTGTGCTGTGGTACTATTTTGTAGACAATGAGCCGTGAGTTAAATCCACGGTACAAATAGGGTTAAATCCAACAGCATCTATAGATTGTTGTTCTGACAACTGGGTGGCTCTGGTCCGGTCAGTTAGAGGCCATGGGGCCAATGATGTTCTATTAATTCGCTCATATTTATTGCGGACTATTCTTTGGGTCATGAGGCCTGTATGTTATAACGTTAATTCCCAGCGAGCTGACGTTTTGACCCAGTATGATTATTGCCATTAAATTTTTGTACACACACAGTGTTAGAAGGCTAGTAACGCCACTGTGTTGGCGCCTTCATATTTTCCTAAACTCACGGGTGTGAGTTGTTTTCGCTTTTTTTCCAGTGTCCTGTGAAAGGGTAGTGCGTATGTTAGTTTGTTACGGTATTGTTTACGGTCGCGTAACCTGACCTCGTTCTCAAGCGCTGACCTACTTGTAGCATCGCAGGTCGCTATGGCTATTTTCTGTACGGTTTCAGTTTATCGCAGGTTGAATAGTGTGTAGTTAAGTTTCAAGTTCTTTGTTAGGGTACTGTTGCAGTGTTGTTTACAGTTGTTGAAGTGTTAAGCTATTGTTACAGTGTGTGTCAAACGAGTCAGTTTGACACATTTCTGAGTCTTTTTGCTTGTTGGCGACAGTGATCCAGCCGGAGCAGCGAAGTGACAGGTGTTGTTAGAGGGGTTATGTAGGATGTAGAGGAAACCAGTTTGGCTATTTTCTTTAGTGTAGTTGGGCCCGAGTGATAGACTGTGGTGTCATCAGGAGGGAGATTTTGTCAATATTGGTGTGCTCAGGGCCCGAGTGATAGACTGTGGTGTCATCAGGAGGGAGATTTTGTCGGTATAGACCAGTGTTCCTGCGAAGTGATGTCATCATCATACTACCCAGATGGGCCCACCCAGGGGTGAATAAGCTTTGACGTGACCTGCCTAAGTCGACGCCTGTAACATTGCGCTGACGTGACCTTCCTAGGCCGACGCTGTCAACCCAGAAGGGCCCAATCAGGGGTGAATCTGTTTGCGCTGGTGCCCTGCTGACTTACAGAAGACGGTGTAGTCAAGCTGTGTAGCTGAACTGTGAAATAGTACACATTTTCTGTGATAATATAGACAGTGCTGTGTTAGCACCGTGGTGTACCGTGGCACTCAGTCTTGACAGTGTACTTATTCCTGGACTATATTCGTTTGGATCACGTATTTTCAAGTGTGGAGTCTTGTTTGTTCTGTTCATCATCTTCGTCAGTGCTGAGGATTCTGCTTACTCAAGCGCCGTTGGAGCTTCAGTTAAGTTCTTGTTTGTATGTTTATGTATTATGTCATATATTGAAATTTTCTTGTTTTTCTGAGTATTTAATCTTCTTGGCTGCCTTTCTTACTGATTCTATTTATCAGTTACTTTGATGTGTTGTATAGTATAGTGCGGTGTTCTTTATCTGCTTCTTAATTTGTTGTTGTTTTCTTTCCTTTTGTTTTGTCTTTTCTCATTGTATCAGTATGACTTAGTTTGTTTGATTGTATGTTCATTGTTGGTTAATTTGATTTTGCTCTGTGTTCTTTGTAGTTTGGGGTTATTGTATGTTATATTTTGATATATTATAATATAATTGTATTGATACTTTGCTTAGGTTATTATTACTGAAGGGAAGACAGTGCTTGGTGCAAGAGTTGGCTTCTAGCACCTCATTGTTGATTGTGGTTTTCGTTGTGTGTTTGGTGGTATTGTGTATTGGTGTGTGAGTGTAATCCAGTTTTGGCCTGTCGTAGGAAAAGATTGGATTAGACCAATTCTATTAGGTTGTGGCTGTATTTGTTCTGTGGTGGAGTCTGACAGACGAATTTCCTGCAGCTGCCCTGCATAACATTCCAGAGCCCTGTTGGTGTTAGCTGTAGTTGTGAAGTGTGTAGTTATATTGTCGTGTATATTTAGTATTTCTTGTGTTCTGTTTAAATGGTGTTTTCTCTTGTCCTATCTTACTATCTTGTAAATACGTTTACAGGTATCCCTTGTTTTCGTTCGTGCTCAGTCACGCATTGTAGATATTAATCTATCTCTGCTCTTTGTGTTCTATCGTCCTGTTCCTCGTGACTGGAATTTTGTTTTCGTGGTGTGATGTGGGTGTTTCCTTAATCTGTGTAGTCCTCATTTGTGTTCATTTTCCATAGATAGTACTTGCATAACAGAGAGTATTGAGTGTAATAATAAGAGGAGTGGTATTGGTTCATAGCGCCAGTGTGGGCGCCAGTAGAGAATTGTTGAAGTAATACCTATTTTGAACCAGGGTGACAGTATTGTCAGGGTATCAGAAAGTTGTGATGATACAACTATTGATTATCCTAAGTTGATACTTTGTTTTCAAGGTATCAGGAAGTTGGTATTAGACAGCTACTGACTATAGAATAAGAATATAGAAAAACCTAATTTTGCACAAGTGGTGATAACATAGCCAAGAGGCTAAGTGTGACTTTATTTATATTATAAGAGGTAAAGATTGATGATATATTTACACTAAGAGGTGAGGTGACATATACTTACACGCAAATATATAGATATATGCATATGGAGAAGTGATTTTAAAAAAAAAAATTATATTTACTGCACCATTGTAACCAGAGAGTTATCTACTGATATAGGTGACGAGTTTACAGTACATACAACTGAGTGATTTCATAGTAAATCTATTGTAAGAAATAATACTAAGCATTTTGAGTGACAACATGGACATTGATACTTACACGCGGATGGGCCAAGCAGCCGGGTACACAGGAAAAGAATTAGTGGAGTTTGCTAAGGCAGAATTCCATTCAGTGAAGAATCAAAAAGCTTTGAAAGAGAAGGAAGAGAGGGAGAGAATTGATAAACAAAATGCTCTAAGAGATGCTCGAGCTGAAGAGCTAGAGCTAAAAAGAAAAGAATTCGAATTGCAAGAAAAGAAGATGACAGAAGAGAGAGAATTGCAAGAAAAGAAGACGACAGAAGAGAGAGAATTGCAAGAAAAGAAGATGAAAGAAGAAAGTGAGTGGAAACAGAGAGAATTCGAATTGCAAGAAAAGAAGATGAAAGAAGAGAGAGAATTGCAAGAAAAGAGGATGAGAGAAGATAGAGAGTTACAGTTGGAGAAGGAGAGAATAAGAATAGCGTTGGAAGAGAAAAAGATGGATAAAGAATTACAATTAAAGAAGTTAGATGTGGGTGCGAGTGGTCAGAACTCAACTTCTGGTGGGGCTCATCGTCCTTTTAGGCTGCGGCTACCAAATTTTAATGAGAAAATAGACAGTTTAGATTTCTTCTTAGAAAGATTTGAGGCCGAATGTGTGGCCTATAAGGCTGACAGGGATCAGTGGCCATCACTTTTATCGACACTGCTAGTGGGGCCCGCGATGGAGACTTTTTATAGCCTCCCTGTAGAGGAAAGGGCTGACTATGATAAAGTGAAGGAGAGATTGCTCCGGAGGTTCCGGCTGACTGCTGACGGCTACCGGACGCGTTTTAAAAACGCGATGCCTAGTTCAGACCAAGACTTCGAGGATTTTATCTCGAAGATAAAACTTCTGCTGAATAGATGGATCGAAATGGAAGGGATTCCTAAGGATTATAATAGCTTGCTGGACTTGGTGCTACGGGACAAAGTTTTGTCCTCGTGTTCCAGTGAGTTGGTGGCGTTCTTCCAGGAACGTCAACCAAAGGACATCGAGTCCATGGCCCAGTTGGGGCACCATTATGTCCTGGCCCATCCGGGCAAATCCATTCAGAAGTCGGGTCTGTCTGACACGTTGGTTGCCGGGGTCGGCAAAGTGTAGCGTCAGCCATGGCAACGCCGAGTAAGTAGTGCCGATAGGTCCAGTAGTTGGAGATTTGATAGGTCACCTCGTCCGTATCAATCAAATAGAGATAGATACAGAAACTTTAGATCACAGCGACAGTTTCAGAACCGTTGGCATAATAGACAGTATGGAAGCGACAGTGATGGAGAGAATTTCCAAGGGCGAAAGCAAGTTCGTTTCCGAGACTCGAAAGATAAGGGCAAATCATTTTATAAGGACAAGTGGCCAAAACATAGAAGCGGATCGTCGGATGGTCGAGGTTCAGACTCCGATACGCGTTCCTCTCCGAGACATAGTCCGTGCAAGGAGAGGAAAGAGAGTATTTGCCAATTATGTGAGGTCAAAGGTCATGTAGCCACTTAGTGTAAGTCTAAGCCAGAGAAGGCGAATGTGGCATGTGTGCTAGACACTATCAATAATGAAGACTGTGAGGGGTGCAGACAGTTGTTTGTACCAGATGGGAAACCATTGTTGATTTGTGGGCACACTTTACCTTGCTTATCGTCCCTGGACGAAGGTGGAAAACTCGAACTTTGTACAGGGTCGGTGCAGTCGAGACAGGTGTCCGTGCTTAGGGACACGAGGTGTACTACCATAGGGGTACGTCGCGCCTGCATCGACGAGTCATGCCTGACGGATAAGACAGTCAGATGCATCACCTTTGGGGGTAATGTAGAATATTACCCCATAGCCATTGTGGACATAGACACCCCCTTCTTGTCAGGAAAGGTACATGCGTGTGTCCTGAACAAACCAGTCGCAGACTTAATTATTGGTAACGTGCAAGGAGTTCGAAATTGCACACCAGAAGAGGTACGCGAATGGGTAAATAATAGGGGTGTAGTAGCTAATGCAGTGCTAACTAGAGCGCAAGTGAAACTTCAAGAGAAGAATGATAGTACCGAGGCTCCTCATGTGCCATCGACGGTAGATGAGGTGGTAGGTGTGCGAGACGTTTCAGTCGGGGATTTTGCAGAGGGGCAGAAAACGGACAGGACGCTGATGAAGCTGGTAGAGTTAGTGAAAACAAAAGAAGTTAAACAGACCAAAACAGCACGGTACTGGTTTGAATATAAGGACCAGATCCTAACTCGGTGCTTTGAGAAACAACAGCAACTTATACGTCAAGTGGTGGTGCCAAGCCAGTGGAGAGCGAAGGTGCTGGAGTTAGCGCATGACTCTCCTGTTGCTGGTCATATGGGAGTGGCTAGGACTCGAAACAGGGTTCTCTCCCAATTTTACTGGCCAGCACTCAATAAAGACATCAAGGCATACTGTAGGTCGTGTGTTGTGTGTCAAAAGATGTCTCACAAGGGTCGGTCGCCAAAGGCTCCGGTCCAGACAGTAGACTTAGCACTTCGCCCGTTTCAGAAGGTTGCAGTTGATATCATAGGCCCATTGTCCGTGACGTCCGACAGAGGATTTCGGTACATTCTTACAATGGTAGACTTGTGTACCAGGTGGCCAGAGGCAGTGCCTATGCGATCTATTACCTCGCAGGCGGTAGCGGAAGCACTTCAGCTGTTATACAGTCGCTTCGGGTTCCCAGAGTGTATACTCTCTGACAGGGGGACGCAATTTATTTCCCACGAAATGTCTGAAGTAACTAGATTACTGGGAATTTCCCAGTCTTTCACCTCTCCCTACCATCCGCAGGCGAATGGGGTTTGTGAACGCCTTAACGGCGCATTAAAACATATGCTGGCGAAGGTGACGGCCGAATTCCCTCAGGATTGGGATAGGTACCTTCCAGCGGTGTTGTTGTTCGCCTACAGGGAAGCCCCGCATCAGAGTACGGGCTTCTCGCCATTCGAATTGCTGTATGGGGCAAACCCTAGGGGTCCAATGCACGTACTTAAGGACTGGCTGGTAGGTAAACACGTAGACGGAGCGGCAGTGTCCGCGTATGATTATGTCGTACATCTACGCGAGAGGATAATTAAGTCCTGTGCATTAGCGCGGGAAAACTTGACTCATGCGTGTATTCAGTACCGCCGGTATGCAAACCGAGGTACGAAACTCATATCATTTCAACCAGGGGATGAAGTGTGGCTGCTTTTGCCTACAAAAGAAGATAGGTTGAGCATCTCCTGGCAAGGGCCATTCCGGATTTATAAGAAGGTAACCGACGTCGACTACGTCGTAGAGGTTAGGAAGAAGGAGAAGGTGTTCCACGTGAACATGCTCAAACCGTACGTGGAGCGTCCTCACGAGCTGTCCTCGGTTATTGAGGCCGTGGGTACGCGACGGTCGGAAGTAGCGGCGGCGGTGGTAATAGATAGCGCCGAAGACAGTTGTGATGATGGTAACTTACAGCTGTCTCTGGTGCCGATATCTCCTTCCGAATCTTGGACCGACGTGTCGGTGTGTCCAGATTTAACCGATAGTCAGAGGGCTCAGGTTGATGCTATACTGAGGGATTTCGATGACGTACTTACGGATTTGCCGGGTAAAACAGACTTAATAGTTCACGAGATAGCTTTAACTGATAACCAGCCTATCAGAGTTAAGCCTTACCCCCTACCACTTCATTATAAAGCGGCAATCGAGAAGGAGATTGACGAAATGGCTCGGTTAAATATCATCGCTCCCTCAGAATCCCCATATTCTTTCCCCATGGTTGTGGTTAAGAAGAAGAGTGGGGCCCTCAGAGTGTGTATTGATTTCCGGAAGCTTAATAGTGTAACGGTAGTCTACGCGGAGCCCATGCCCAACCAGGAAGAGCTTCTGACCAAACTTTCCCACGCTAGATTTTTTACAAAACTGGATTTAGCGAGAGGGTACTGGCAGGTGCCATTGGCCGAGGCTGCAAAACCTCTTACGGCGTTTGCTACTCCAAGAGGTTTATTTCAATTTAATTACATGTGTTTCGGGTTAGTAAATGCACCCGCCACCTTTGTAAGAATGATGAGGAAGCTACTAATCCACAGAGACGATGTTATTACATACATCGACGATATTTGCATTTTCCACAAAACATGGGAGCAGCATGTAGATGGGCTGTTTGCCGTCTTGAAGTGCCTCAAGGCACATGGACTCACCGCTCGCCCGAGCAAAGTGTACATTGGATATGCGGAGCTGAGCTTTCTAGGCCATGTAGTGGGCCATGACATCTTGAAACCTGAGGATGGCACGGTTTCGAAAATATTTCTGTTGCAAACGCCGAAGACTAAGAGGCAGGTAAAGAGTTTATTAGGTTTAATCAACTTCTATAATAAATTCATCCCAGATTTCTCTTCGGTGGCTGGGCCGCTTACGGCACTCACCAAAAAAGGGAAACCCAACAAAATAAAATGGGATGATGAATGCAAAGATGCATTGGACAAGATTAAAAAACTATTTTCTGGAAAACCCATCTTGAGATTACCAGATCTTCGCAGACCACTGATGCTGCACACTGATGCGTCATCGGTAGGTATTGGGGCCTGCCTGATGCAGGAGCATGATGGGTCACTTCATCCAGTGTTGTATGTCAGTAGGAAGCTGTTGCCAGCTGAAACTAGATACTCTACAATCGAAAGGGAGTGTCTTGCGATTATCTGGGCGGTGTCAAAGTTGGCACGGTATCTGTTGGGGGCGCATTTTTTCCTCCAAACAGATCACAAACCACTGCTATTTTTGCAGTCGGCAAAATCTACCAGTGCTAAATTGACACGCTGGGCATTATTGCTACAGCAATTTAACTTTACGATTTTACCAATTCAGGGTGCATACAATGTGGTAGCAGACGTCTTGTCCAGGTTGTGAAATAACTGGACAGTTATAGTCTGTTTGAAAAGTACATCTGAAGGAAGTAGTTATTGGAACATGCATTATGTGTAGGTTACTCCAGGATTAGACAGTCGTTGTTATTTTTCACGACTGTCAGTACCTGGGGTAGATTGGTACATATTTCTTTGTATTGAGTCTAGTAAATGAAAAGGCATCTACGACGAGGGTATGGCACAACTCTGGCATTCTTTATTTGCAGGAGGAGGTGCTATCTCGGCATTTGTTCGTCCATACTCCAAAGGGGGGCTGGGCATGATTCCTCCGGTGGAAGAAAACTTCGTTTTCTTTCTTAGGGGGGGGGGGGTGAATGTCACAGGATAGACTTTCACTAAGTCTATACTGGTTACCCTGTAGAGTGGTAACACTGCTATTCATCCTTTAAAACCTGCTCGGTTAGTTTTCGATTAGAATGAAAGCCGGAAGGGACCTTTTTGGCGCAAAAGGGGATTCTTGCGATGTCCGCCGGCCGGTGAGGTCGTAGATGGTTTTTGTCAGCAGTTTTGCTGGGGAATTATTTGGATGCCAATTGTTGTTTAGTGCTTGCCGATTTTCATGTGTGTAGGAATATTTGAGGGGTGCTAGATTGAGCTTAGAAAGTTCTAGTGATTTTCCCTTCCTGCTTATTAATTGTGATACGTTGGTTGCAATTGTGTATTGCTTTAACCTAGTATTAGGTGCCGCCTCTGAGCGATAGTTCAGTGCCTTCACTGATGAGTTTATGTCGGTAACCATTTTGGTTCTCATGACGAATTATAGTGTTCGCCAGGATATGTGGCAGTTTTCAGTGCATTGTGCTGTGCCTTTGTGCTATTAGGAGAGTTGGTATGATTATCGCAAGTAAGTTGGCTTATGTATTCATTATCTTACGTATTGCAGTTTCATGCATAGTGATTGTTGTGTGTACTTCTCATTAAAGGGATATTACTGTATTTGAGGCGTTATTGTATTACTCATGTCAGCTATTGTGTGCTGTGGTACTATTTTGTAGACAATGAGCCGTGAGTTAAATCCACGGTACAAATAGGGTTAAATCCAACAGCATCTATAGATTGTTGTTCTGACAAGGATGAACAACGTAATGAAAAACAGAAACATCACCATAAGCACAAAAATTCGCTTACTAAGGGGCTACGTGTGGTCCGTTCTTTTATATGGATGCTAATGTTGGACAATGAATAACCAAATGGTGAAAAAACGGGAGGCAGCGGAAATGTGGTTTTTAAGAAGGATACTGAGAATATCGTGGACAGAGAAGAAAACAAATGCCGAGGTATTGACAACTGCGGGTGTTAATAGATCGCTCATCAAAACCATCATGAAAAGACAAATGAAATTTATGGGACATATTAACAGAAAAGGAGTGGAGGAATTAGTCTTATGTGAGAAAATATCAGGAAGAGGAAGGCAGAGAAAGATGTATGTTGAAAGCTTAAACAACTGGGCAACAAACAACAGCATGAGCAACAACAACCTCATTAGACTATCACAAGACAGAGAAGATTGGAGGGTCATGATCGCCAATGTCTGTTCCAGACCTGGCACCTGAAGAAGAAGAAGATTACGCGACAGTTTCCTTTTCGTCTGTCCATGCTGACATTAACGCTTGATTGGAATCTTTAAACCATCTTCTTTGCGCAGTTAGTTATATATTATTATTTGTTTTGGTAATATAACATTAATTATGTTTCGTCCTCTTGCTTTGTTGTGGAAAAAATGTGTAACGCGACGCCCACACACACACACAGCGCAAGGACAACGCGGCGGTCTTTCTTTGAAGTTTGAAGACGGGGAAAAATGTGAAATATGTTTAAGCCAGAAGGTACTGAAGAATGAGGAAATAGCTAATATAGGAATGTATGGCGGACTTTCAAAGTTTGCATTTACAGGAAATTAAATTTAGAACTACAAGAAAACGCCTGGTTGGAATACAATTAAATAATAATAGTTCACTAAAGGAGATGGACTATGAATTATATCCAAAAGGATATTATTCCAATATAAATAGTTTTAAAGATAATTAATGTTTTTCACCTTCATCACATCTGCTAAAAGTTAGCTAATAATCTTTAAAAATTTATTATAGCTACATGCCTAAAGGCATTTAAATATAAATTGGATAGAATGAAAGCCTCATATGGGGAAAAGGCAATGATATATAGGAAGGAAGGAAGGATATAAGTGTGTAAGTGAACAGAAGAGAAAACAAGTACAGGAAAAGCACAGATGGCCTCAGATCGCCTCAAACTAGGAGATGAATCGAAAATCTTTTGGGACTTTGGGAGGTGCTTTCTCGGACGGGCGAGAGACCCAAATATAAGGACAGAGGGGCGCGTTGAAAATCACACACACCAAATCCAGAAGCCAAAGTGAGAAACTGGAAGACAGCATCTGCAAGAAAAGTTCTATTTTCACGCTGCATGCAGGGCAGATTAAATCAAGCCAATACAATCTCACCGTGAACTTATAAATCCTAAGAGGGTATGTAAGTTTATTAAAGATATATGTATGACTAATATAATTTTATTTCAGATGTTATTTACGATTTGATTGTATCTGACATGATAAAAAGGGAATGACGCTAACCAGAGATAACCTTCACCGGCATTGACAGGAAGCATAACCATTAATTGGTTAGCCAAATATATCATGGCTAGTTCTTGCCTGGAAGCTTACGACATACCAGCAAGTACATAAGTGACTTGACATCCATAAGTGGAAGGCAAAGGTTATAGCGTACCCATGTATCATAACATGTGATTTATTCATGTATTTTGTTAATTCTGCACAGTATACATTATCTTATCATGCTATCTCTGTAACATAATACCATGATTCATTCATTTATATACAAACACTGAAGACATGGTCGCATCATGAACAGCAGTGGGTGGTGAGATTGTTGGAACACCATGGCCACCTATTACCTTTTGTTCCAGGGTTTATGATCAAGTTTTATGATCACGTTTTATGATCATTGTTGATCGAGTAACCAAAAGACTTGAAGACCGTTGATCCTGCTAACTGAAGCCTAGAGGTCACCAAATCTTCAACACCTTAGTCCCCCGTAGTTATAGGGCGGGCTGAAGGAAATTCTTCCTGATCATCAGTGTGTTAAGGAACCTCGAACAAAATCAGATGAGTTTTATGTGTATTCATCCAACAAATCCTGTGAGCAGTTTCTAAAACGACTGTCTATGATGAGAACTAGATAGCAAGAGATATCAAAGAAATACTGTGACAAACTTTCGTGTAATTTCAGTGGAAGATAAATCCAAGACTTTTTCTATTATTTTGTAACTATAAATAATCATTCATTTTACCATCTTCCAACACCCATTTCTCATTACAAGAATATATAGATGTACATAATAAATTATGAAATTGTACTCATTTGACTTGGTAAATTTTTAACTGTTAAATTTTGAGTTACTTTTTCTAATTTAATTATATTATCACATAGGGTTACTATAGCGAAAGTAGCAACTTATACTTCTGAAGCCTAACTCTATTGTCCAGCTCAGAGTATTCACAGCTGTAACTCACTTGTGATACCAGTGTACTTCCCGGGCACTGAAACTTCATACTTTCTGGAGAGAGATTCTACTTCTGCTCTACCACTATTATCATACTAGGAAAACCTTTCGCTACATTGGGGGCTCTTTCGCGGGATATTATTTTGTATCCTGAGCCACTATCTATGTATTCTTCTATCGTGAGCCACAAATAGTTTGTAAAAATAACTTTTTTTTGGAAAAATTTCTAAATCTTAGAAATTTTTTTCGTAATAGTAGTACCATTGAGTACGAAGTAAATAGGAAACGCTCACAAGGTTTTAAGGATTTGTCTTGTTCAAAGTAATTAATTGATTTTAATTAAGTTAGTTGGTTAGTGAAGATAAAATTATATACCCTCTGGCAACTAAGCATCATGGCTGAATTGGTGAAGTTTAGAGCTGCGATTATGCAGGAAAGAAAAGACTTGGGTATGACAGGAGATTCTCTAATTCGACATATCACAACTGAAGTGGATAAATATTTAGATAGAGAGACTAAAAGAATGGAAGCTGAAACTGAAAGAGAGACTAAAAGAATGGAAGTTGAGGCTGAAGCTAAGAAATTAGAGGCAGAAAGGGAAGCCAAAAGAATGGAAGCAGAGAGAGAAGCCAAAAGAATGGAAGCAGAGGATAAGAAATTAGAAGCAGAGAGAGAATGCAAAAGACTGGAAAGAGAAGAAAAGAGACTAATGTTAGAAGCTGAAGAAGGTTTCAAAGAGCTCATGAGTTAAGTTTAAAGGAACTTGAACTCCAGGGAGCAGCTAGCAATCATGGTGCTAGCACACCTCACTCTGAGAGTAGCTCCAACCACAGCATGGCAAATGGAGCCATGAGTTTCCACCTGGATCCATTTATTGAGAAGGAGGACGCCATTGAGTCGTACCTGGATAGATATGAGAGACTGGCCTCTACCTATGGAGTGGAAAAGGAAAAATTGAGCCTTAAACTATCTCAGAGGTTGAGGGGAGTTTCATACGATGTTTATTTAAAACTCTCAAAGGAAGACCAGGAAGATTATGAAATCTTAAAACAAGCTTTACTGGTCAGGTACGAAAAGAATTCTGAATCTTATAGAAAGAGATTCCGAACTGCTAAGCTACTTCCAGGAGAAAACTATCACCAGATTTGTGCCAGATTGGAAACTTATCTGACAAAATGGATTAGCTTAGGAAAATGTCAAGATATAAAAGAAATGGTCATGATGGAACAACTGAGAGAATCCATGCCTCAAGAAATGGGAAAATTTCTTATGGAGCAAGGAGCAGAGAGATTGGAAGATATTTTAACCATGGCTGAGAGATATCAAGCAGCTCAGTCAGAAGTATCAGGAAATAAGAAGAAGCAGGGTGAGAACTTCAAACCTTCACAAAACGTTACCAACTATGAACACAGGGACAATTGCAACAAGAACAAACACAGAACTGATTATAAAGACAAAAACCCTCTAGGATCAGATAATAGACCTTCAAGAAAGGAAGAAAAGTGGTGTAAATCTTGCCAAATGAGTAACCACAATACTGCAGAATGCAGACGGAACAACCCTCCTTATCACGCTGCATGTCTTACAACAGGGAACAAGGGAAGGAAGGAACTGGCAGTTAGTCCGAATGACCTCCATCATCCCCCTGTCTGTGAGGAAGTGACATGTAATGGCACTAAAATTCAGTGCTTATATGATTCCGGATTGGAATTCGACTCAGTCGTGAGTGCAACCCTAGTGCACCCTGATCAACTTACCACAGAAACAGTGGACATACAAGGGGCAATGCAGGGAACCGTCACCATGACTCTTCCCATAGTAAGGATCAACGTGAGAACTCGCTATGTGGAAAGAGTAATAAGAGCAGCAGTGAGTGATGATCCTATATACCCGCTGGTAATAAGATGTAAATATGTCTTTTTGGGTGACCCAATAAAACCTGTTTTCATGGCAGCAAACCCTACCAGGTCGAGCTCCAAAAAGGAGAAGGGAGATCCAATAAACATGCATCGTATAAAGATGAAAAAGGCTCAAACAGCAGACAGCACATTGAAGCCTTGTTTTGGCAAATTGCCAAAGGCCCATAACCCTCCAGAGAAAGGAGACTTCTACATGGAAAATGGCCTACTCTACAGACAAGCTGGAAAAGGACCTAAAGGGCATGGACAGCTGGTAGTGCCGAAATTCTACAGGAAGGAAATTATGGAGCAAGAGCATGCTACATCAGGCAGTGGTCACGGAGGAAAAGGGGCCACTTGTCAAAAGATAGCATTGCGATATTACTGGCCAGGAATAATTGAAGACATAAGTTGGTATTTGAAATCCTGTTCAGAATGTAACCAGGTAAACTCAATCAGAAGTGTAGACCAGTTACAGGACCTAGGGAAGCATGGTTGCGGACGTAGGCCCATTAAGAAAACTCACAAGAGAAAACAACAGGTAGATGCGGTGATAAGGAGAAAACACAATCACAACAAGTCTACTGTTACACCAGTAACCATGGCAACTCTCCGTATTGTACAGAGAGGGGACGAAAGACATCCCACCCCGACTAGATATTGTTCGGAACACCATGGCCTGGATCATCTGGAAAATTTGGTTAGTCAGCAAACAGTATTTAAAAAGCTGCAGAAACAAACCCGAACCATAGGAGGTAGGAACCAGGGCTGTACCAAACAATTGATGAATACATACCCCACTTTGGTATACTGCCCCTTACAATAGAAATAGGTGTGGGTCCGGCAACGTTGTTGTTTCGCCGTCTCCATACACGGTCCACTGAAAGCATTGTTGTGGACATGGACTGAACAATAGCAAGCATAAGCACTCAAGGATGAGATTGACTATCTCTTAAAAGAGAAAATTATTTCAAAGTCTGAATCTCCCTACAGCTCAAGTGTTGTGCTATTAAGGAAGCCTAGTGGTGAACACAGGTTATGCATTGACTATAGGAAACTAAATGCTATTACTGAATCTCAGGTAGACCCATTACCTGACACCAATCAGTTGTTTGCTACATTGAGTAAGGCTCGGTATTTTTCAAAAGTAGATCTAAGCAAAGGATACTACCAAATACCAGTGAAACCAGAAGTAAGGAAACTGTTAGCCTTTAGTACACCGGATGGACATTACGAGTCAATGTACTCCCATTTGGTTTAAAGAATGCTCCAAGTATCTTCTCCAGAATGATGAGGAAATTGTTGGAACCATTACAAAATCCTCATATCACCAACTTCATGGATGATATTCTGATTGCTACCACTACATTCGAGGAACACGTAGTAGCACTCTCCATGTTGTTAAATAGACTGAGAGAAACGGGATTGACAACACGCCCAATTAAGTGTCATATTGGATGTGAGACATTGGAATTTTTAGGTCACACTATCTCTACAGGGCAAATGTCTCCTGACCCAAAGAATATAAAGAAAATGAGAAGAGCACCAAGACCACAAACTAAGAAGGATGTAAGATCCTTTGTGTCACTGTGCGGGTTTTATCAGAAATATATACCCCATTTCAACTCATTATGCGCGCCATTAACCGACTTAACCAAAAAAGGTAAGCCGGATAAAATACAATGGACTGCGGAGTGTGAACAGGCTTATACAGAGTTGAAAAATAAGCTGACAAATAAACCTATCCTTGCCCTTCTCGATCTCACACAAGAATTCGTACTAAGAACAAATTCTAGCAATGTAGGCATCGGAGCAACATTACTACAGCGGGCAGACACACCGCCACATATGCTTCTACCAGTAGCTTTTGCCAGTGGAAAGTTAAATGCAGCTGAAAGAAATTATTCTACCGTTGAACGTAAATGCCTCGCTTTGGTCTGGTCGATCAATAAATTCGCCCCTTTTCTTTACGGGAAACACTTCATTGTGGAAAGTGATCACCAGCCTTTGATGTTTTTAGCAGTGTCTAAAAAATTAAATTCACGACTTTTAAGGTGGAGTTTACTGTTATCTCCATATTCGTTCAATGTGAGATACATTCCAGGACGGGACAATCTTGGACCCGATTTTTTAAGTCGTCATCCTATCAAAGCAGATATAGAGAAACAGAAAAGTAAGGAGAAACTGCAGCATGAGTTATCAAAAAGTTAACTGTGCATGCACTGTTTTAAAGAAGAGGGCTCTGTAGCGAAATTTGGTTCCTCTTGTTTTGTTGTGGAAAAAATGTGTAACGCGACGCCCACACACACAGCGCAAGGACAACGCGGCAGTCTTTCTTTGAAGTTTGAAGACGGGGAAAAAAATGTGAAATATGTTTAAGCCAGAAGGTACTGAAGAATGAGGAAATAGCTAATATAGGAATGTATGGCGGACTTTCAAAGTTTGCATTTACAGGAAATTAAATTTAGAACTACAAGAAAACGTCTGGTTGGAATACAATTAAATAATAATAGTTCACTAAAGGAGATGGACTATGAATTATATCCAAAAGGATATTATTCCAATATATATAGTTTTAAAGATAATTAATATTTTTCACCTTCATCACATCTGCTAAAAGTTAGCTAATAACACTAGTCAACAACCAAAATGTACCAGAAATGAAAATAGCTGATCTTAACTAATTTTGGTGTGCTGAAAACGAAAATGTCATTAAAAAATGTTTATTGGCTCTAGTTTTCAAGATATATGCTACTAGTTTATTTAATTACGGTCAATTTATATATATGACGCAACTGTTGTGGACGATTGCATAATTTTTTCTAATGACCAATAAAAATGTAACTAGAAGTTGATGATGCAATCCTACCTATGATTACATCACCTTTGTGTATAAATATCTTATCTCTGATAAAATGTTGCCATTAGTTAGTGCATTTGTCCTTATCAAAAGTATCGTAGTTAGAAATGCCTACGACATGTGTGAACAGTGTTAATAATTTCGGTTATATATGTGGGGAGGTGACATTTCTATCACAAAAACGAAATATAACTAAAGTGATTAAGAAGGCGTACAGTTTGTATTTTGGCTGCAGAATAGGAGATCAAGATAAGAGCTGGGCGCCACACATATGCTGCAATACATGTGCAGCACATCTTAAACTGTGGTTGACTGGCAAAAGGCAAGCTATGTCTTTTGCAGTCCCAATGATTTGGAGAGAGCCCACTGATCATCTCAACAACTGTTACTTTTGCATGGTCCCTCCAATTGGGAACGGCATATCAAAGAAGAAAAAATGGACTTTGGAATATCCAAACATCCCCTCTGCAATACGTCCGGTACCACATGGCGATGACCTACCAGTTCCCAAAGTGCCAGAATCGTTTTCAGCTGCTTCCACTGATGAAGAAGAGGACATTGGTGGTCCTGAACCATCAACCTCAAGCGACCCAGATTTTGAGCAAACTACATCCACTAAACCACACTTAATAACCCAAGGTGAACTGAATGATCTTGTAAAAGATCTGAATTTACCGAAGAACAAGGCGGGGCTTTTGGGTTCCAGATTGCAACAGTGGAATCTCCTGGCAGAAGATGTTACAATTTCTGTGTATAGGAACCGCCAGAAGCCGATTATTACATTCTTTTTCAAAGAGGGTGACCTTTCTGCGTGCCACAACATTTCTGGTTTAATGGCAGCCCTCAAAATCAATTACATACCAGAAGAGTGGAGGCTTCTCATTGATTCATCCAAGACGAGTCTTAAAGCTGTTTTGTTGAATAATGGTAATGTGTTACCGTCAATTCCAGTTGGTCACGCAGTTCATATGAAAGAAACTTATGAAAATATTAAGCAGCTTTTGAAGTGTATAAACTACGATCATCATCATTGGTCACTTTGCGGTGACTTAAAAGTGGTCGCTCTTTTGCTTGGACTACAGGGTGGATACACCAAGTACTGTTGCTTTCTCTGTGAGTGGGATAGCCGTGCACGAAGTGACCATTACATCAGAAGACATTGGCCAATCAGGCAGTCATTGCAGCCTGGCAGTAAGAACGTTGAGAACCCAGCACTTGTCGACACCAGCAAGATTTTGTTGCCACCCTTGCACATTAAACTGGGTCTCATGAAAAACCTTGTCAAGGCAATGGAGAGAATAGATGAGGCTTTCAAATACCTCATCAGAAAATTTCCAAGACTGAGTGAAGCTAAAATAAGAGAGGGAGTATTTGTTGGTCCGCAAATTCGAAAACTTCTTCATGATGACTATTTTCTTTGCGTGTTGCATGGCAAGGAAAAAGCAGCATGGCTAGCATTTAAGTCAGTGGTGGACAATTTTCTTGGAAACAACAGATCTGATAATTACAATAAAATTGTAGAAAATCTCCTTATGAAGTATAAGAGTCTTGGCTGCAACATGTCTTTGAAAATTCATTTTCTAGGTTCTCATCTGGATTTCTTTACGTCAAACTGTGAAGCGGTCAGTGATGAGCATGGTGAACGATTTCACCAGGACATTGCTGCTATGGAGACAAGGTATCAAGGCAATTGAAGCCATTCAATGCTTGCTGATTACTGTTGGACTGTGACAAGAGACACCTCATCGATTGACTACAAGAAGCAAGCAAAGAGAGCTCGAACAGCAACTGAATAATGACGGAATGGGTTCAAATGTGCCTTTTTAAAACATGATATGTGAACTTTAAATAATGTTTTTATTTTTTCTATCATTTTATGTTGAAATATCAATTAATTGAGTATGTAACCACAATTTTTATAATGCTAAAGTAGAAAGACTAGCTGTTCACCCCAGAGAATTAAACAAGCATACATTATTTGTATTATTGTAATGTAAATTCATCATTAAAAAAAAACCCAGAGCCAATTGGTGAATTTCATTATGATATTTGAAATCAGCATGTCAAAATCAATAAGAAATGGTATATTTAATTTCTGGTACAAATAACTTTTGAAAATTTGTTGACTAGTGTAATCTTTAAAAATTTATTATAGCTACATGCCTAAAGGCATTTAAATATAAATTGGATAGAATGAAAGCCTCATATGGGGAAAAGGAAATGATATATAGGAAGGAAGGAAGGATATAAGTGTTTAAGTGAACAGAAGAGAAAACAAGTACAGGAAAAGCACAGATGGCCTCAGATCGCCTCAAAATAGGAGATGAATCGAAAATCTTTTGGGACTTTGGGAGGTTCTTTCTCGGACGGGCGAGAGACCCAAATATAAGGACAGAGGGGCGCGTTGAAAATCACACACACCAAATCCAGAAGCCAAAGTGAGAAACTGGAAGACAGCATCTGCAAGAAAAGTTCTATTTTCACGCTGCATGCAGGGCAGATTAAATTAAGCCAATACAGTCTCACCGTGAGCTTATAAATCCTAAGAGGGTATGTAAGTTTATTAAAGATATATGTATGACTAATATAATTTTATTTCAGATGTTATTTACGATTTGATTGTATCAGACATGATAAAAAGGGAATGACGCTAACCAGAGATAACCTTCACTGGCATTGTCAGGAAGCATAACCATTAATTGGTTAGCCAAATATATCATGGCTAGTTCTTGCCTGGAAGCTTACGACATACCAGCAAGTACATAAGTGACTTGACATACATAAGTGGAAGGCAAAGGTTATAGCGTACCCATGTATCATAACATGTGATTTATTCATGTATTTTGTTAATTCTGCACAGTATACATTATCTTATCATGCTATCTCTTTAACATACTACCATGATTCATTCATTTATATACAAACACTGAAGACATGGTCACATCATGAACAGCCGTGGGTGGTGAGATTGTTGGAACACCATGGCCACCTATTACCCTTTGTTCCAGGGTTTATGATCAAGTTTTATGATCACGTTTTATGATCATTATTGATCGAGTAACCAAAAGACTTGAAGACCGTTGATCCTGCTAACTGAAGCCTAGAGGTCACCAAATCTTCAACACCTTAGTCCCCCGTAGTTATAGAGCGGGCTGAAGGAAATTCTTCCTGATCATCAGTGTGTCTCAGGAACCTCGAACAAAATCAGATGAGTTTTATGTGTATCCATCCAACAAATCCTGTGAGCAGTTTCTAAAACGACTGTCTATGATGAGAACTAGATAGCAGGAGATATCAAAGAGATACTGTGACAAACTTTCGTGTAATTTCAGTGGAAGATAAATCCAAGACTTTTTCTATTATTTTGTAACTATAAATAATCATTCATTTTACCATCTTCCAACACCCATTTCTCATTACAAGAATATATCGATGTACATAATAAATTATGAAATTGTACTCATTTGACTTGGTAAATTTTAAACTGTTAAATTTTGAGTTACTTTTTCTAATTTAATTATATTATCACATAGGGTTACTATAGCGAAAGTAGCAACTTATACTTCTGAAGCCTAACTCTATTGTCCAGCTCAGAGTATTCACAGATGTAACTCACTTGTGATACCAGTGTACTTCTCGGGCACTGGAACCTCATACTTTCTGGAGAGAGATTCTACTTCTGCTCTACCACTATTATCATACTAGGAAAACCTTTCGCTACACCTGGGTAGTTATTCGTGTCGTAGCCATTCATTGTGAACTTTCCGATGCATGAGTGAAAGTCTTACGCAATAACTGCCCTTGTTGATGGAACGCAGGAACGAACGAACGAACTTTATTTTAAATGGGTTAAGAATTGGGCTCACATGCCTGTCTAACATTCTGCCCTTCCACTCTGGAGTTTCAGACAGCCACCTCAAGCTTCAGTAGCTGGCTATGTCTCCATTCTCGTGGATAATAACCACCAATAAGTGACTTAATAATTCATTTACAAATAACAGAGGTTGACTTCCATGAAATCGTAGTTGCCTTGTCCATTCCTGAGGATCTTATATCAAGCAAGCCGTTACTGTTGGGAGAACTCAGGAGAAGTATTTAGAACTTTCATTGATTCTTTTTGTTACATTTTGAGAGTTATATCTTTCTCGGATATTCTTACTTAACTACTTACTCAGTTACTTACTTAGTCGTTGCACGTCTTCCCTGGGGTGTAGAAGTTTGCCTGAAAGAATGCCATACTATCTTATCGGCTGCCTTTCTCCTGGGCTGGGTCCAATATAGTCCTCGGTCCTTCAGGAATTGTATAATGTTGTCCTCCCAGCGAACTCTGTGTCGTCCTGAAGGTCTAGATATCTGGCTCTTAGTTTCCCGTGGTAGCCGATCTTCTCCCATTCTGCAGACATGGCCAAACCGTCTTAGTTGGGACTGTTCTACTTGAGTATGCAGGGGTTGAGATTTTAGGCCATGACGTATCGTCTAGTTGCGGACCATGTCTCTTCTTGTTACTTCAACCACCTTCCTCATTTCTGAGGTTTGGATCTGGCTTTTGTAGGTTGTAATCATTGTCCATGTCTCGCATTCATACGTCAGAATGAGACATGTCAATGTTCTTAATAGAAGATAAAGATTCTTATGTTTGTGTAACTAAAACAATCGATGTAAAACACGCACTGAACTACTTCAGACGTCTTCCGCTTTGATATAATTGCAAATAATTCTCCTTTATGGCATATTGTATTTTATTACATCATACCAGTACATGACAATGTACTTCATATGGAGAATACAGTTTATGATACGAATTCATTTCACAGATCAAACCACTATTGTATTTAACACATCACAACACTGCATATCAATGTATTTTATGGAGAATATATATATATATATATATATATATATATATATATATATATATATATATATATATATATATATATATATATATATATATATATATATATATATATATATATATATATATAATAGGAAATGAAAACATTCGATTTAAAAAAAATAAAATGATGTATAGGCTTGAATACACCTGTGTAGAATTCTACCATTCACTCAACACTCAACAGTCAACACTCAACAAGTGCAACATAACAAGGTACTGTTACCATGCAGAGGAAGTTTTCAGTTCTTCCTTTTTTATTTTTAAAGGATTTAAACATTTACATTACACTGTGCATAGTTGAAAGCATGCAAGTTAAACAGCATCGAAAACATGGCAGTAACACGTGGAAGATAGCTGCTATTCAGGGCAGCTCCAGGTGTATAGGATACAAGGAATGATCAGACGCCATAGTTGGTAACATGATTCCTTTTGCCCGCTCTTCTTCAAAAAGCTTTGAAACTTCCAATGAGGTTTTGTTCTTAATCTTCTTGAGAAATCTGAAAAGCGCAGAGGTGAACTTATAGTGTATTAAAAAAGTAAGGGAATTTTTTTTCTCTAAAGTTTATTCTAAACTGGAAAGTGGCCAACAAGACAACTATATATATATATATTCCCTTAGACTAGATCAGAGTATCCAGTCTGTTCATACCTTAAAGGGGAAGAATTTTAGACTAAATCATATGTATCTGTGACTCTTTGGGCTATCACTTTCTTCTAACGGGACTGTGAGCTATACATCGAGGGAAGGATCATTCCAACGGGTCTATCATTCTTGTAGCATTTCTTGATTTTTTTGTTTATGATTTTTTTTTTTTTGTATATGCTTGATGTGATTTGATATGTTGTGAGAGGAGTTTAGTCTTGATAAATAAACTACTCATAAAATTTATTCCAGCGTGTCGGTCAGTTCGTTTTCCCAAACTCTTCATTTAATCATTGTCATAGTTTTTTCCCACGTCTGTACGTCTAACTGTCGTCTTATGTGTGGATGTATGTGAGTGGATATATATATATATATATATATATATATATATATATATATATATATATATATATATATATATATATATATATATATATATATTTCATATATATGTGTGTAGAATGTCTGACTCAATCTAAATCTGACGTAGAAGATAGGTGAAAGAGAGACGATTTCTTGATTTCAGAGACAGCCTCCATCACATTTCTACCATCTCACTTGTGGAAATCTTTTGCTATTACTACTTCTCACTGTGACCATCACTTATTCTAATCTATTCAGAAGGGACCAACCCAAGTCTTAATTCCCCTATCGAAAACCTACGACAGAATGGTGGCTCGTTTTTCCGGGAATTGAACTCTAGTCCTGAGCAAATACGAATATCAGCTCGATTGCAGGATTAATTTTCTTTATTCTGATATAGAGTAAGAGTGTGATGTCTTGTGAGTTTTTTACTTTTTAAAAATAATTTATCCCCTATACGTAACTATCTGTTTATGGGCGTGCTGACCACACGGCTAATAATTGTTTTTCCACAGCATTATTGAGCATTATACATTTGGTTTACAGGTTGATTTTGTCGGAATATATGTTAATTACTGATTTTGTAATACTTAACGCTGGTAAAGTTTTGTGAGTGTATAACATTCACAGGATTCTGAAGTAGTAGGTGTTTGAGCTAAGCTAAGGAGCGTGATCAGACTATACGTCCTGTAATTGCCTCCCTTACCCTAACTATCTTCAGGGGTGAACTTATAGTGTATTAAAAAAGTAAGGGAATTTTTTTTCTCTTTAAATCTTTGCAATAATTATTTTGTTTCCACTGTAGCAACTTATTCTTTCAGTAGTAATCTTAACTACCATTTATTTGACGTAGTCGTCTGCATTAGGTGCTTTATTGCCGATTAATAGCAGCGATAGTTAGATACTATATCATAGGAGGAGGTATCCCAGGTTAAAGTATATCATCTTTTTTTGGTATTTTCTCGTAAGTGGTAGGAACCAGTGTATCCTTTTCTTATTTTCTTTCTCTACTAGTCTCAGTCACTGACTTATCATGGCCGAAAGGGCGAAACTTAGATAACTCCTCAGGGACGAAGCGAGAGAAGAAGGTTTGGACGGCGACGAAGCGAAAGCTTTTGTCAGGGACGAACTTGACAGATATGACGCGGAGAGGAAAGCAGCTGAAGCTAAAGAGGAAAAAGAAGAAGCAAGGAGGAAAGAAGCGGAAGACCGTCTATTACAACAGAAGAAGATTGAGGAGGAAATGGAAAGTCGCAGGATGCAGCATGAGGAAAGAGAGAAGGAGAGACAGCATGAGAAGGAGAGGGAACAGAGACAGCACGAGTTGGCGCTGAAAACTCTAGAGTTCCAAAGTCGTGGTGCTGCCTCTACCTCCAGCAGTGGAGAGTCTTCTCCTCATTCTTCCTTAACTGATCAAACTAACCCTCAATCTCTTCAACTCAACGCTATGTCCTTTGCTCTTGAATCTTTCCCTTGTCATAATGAGAAGACTGACACATGGCTAGAAAAATTTGAGAAAATTGCAACCCTGTACGGTTTAGAGAGGTCGCGTTGGTGTATGAAACTTTCCCAGGCCCTTAAAGGTTCTGCTTATGATGTTTATTCTAAACTGGAAAGTGGCCAACAAGACAACTATGACTTGTTGAAGAAAGCTTTGCTTGAGCGCTTTGAAATGAATGCGCGAAAGTTTCTGCAGCTGTTTCGCAACAGCAGGAAGGGAAGCTCTGAAACTTTTCAGCAGTTCTCATCTCGTCTAAAGGGATATCTGACAAAGTGCCTTGAGCTTTCACAGCTCCCCTCTACCTATGCAGACCCATTAAGGGTCCGCTTGAAGCCTTACTTTGGTCGCTGACAGACCAGAAGGCTGATGAGACAGTTGTCTCAGCAAGTAAATATGTGTCGGATTTAAAGGAAAGGTTGAAACTAGGATGGGACCTAGCAACGACCAACTTTAAGCGAGCACGCACAAAGCACGCTAACCGATACAGGAAAGTCGCGAAAGAGAGAGAACTGGAAGCAGGAGAGAAAGTTTTGGTGTTACTCCCTAACGGAAACAACCAACTGAGGATCGGATGGCAAGGGCCGTTTACCGTCCTGAAAAAGATTTCTAAGTCTAACTACTAGATCTCTATTCAAGGAAAGGAAAAGGTTTTCCATTTAAATCTGTTAAAGAGATACTTGGAAAAACCAGTGCCAACCTCCGACCACCTCCTGACGATCGCCAAAACTGACGAAGATGACGATAGTGGCAGGGAAACTCTACTGCACACACACGAAATCTTTCAAAAATGTCAGAAGCGGCGACGCTCTTTCAAGCGCGCATGGGAGACATTCCAGAGAAAGGAAACTTTGGGAGGAGACGTGAGTAGGAATTGGAGAGAGATGGAGGGGGGAGATAAGAGGGAAGAAGACAGACACCCTGAAACTACGGATATAGGAAATTTAATTCCATAACGTAGACATGGAGTGCTTCCATATCTTAAAGGGGGGACGTTCTGTCACAGAGGTTTTATGATCATTGAATTGCCTATATTCTCTTCTTTTTCTTTCACCCGTATCCTCTATTTTATTATCACTCTTTACCTATTTCCTGATATTTTCGCATCCATTCGTTTGCGAAAAATATTTTTTTCCCATTCTCACTTTCGCCAGTTTCGTTTCTCATTTAGAAACGCATTTCATTGCTGATTAAACGAGTAACTTTTTACGTAACGTGTCAGTCCCTTGCACCAGACGATTTGGCGTGAGAATGCATTCGGTCAATCGCTGCAGATTGACGAAATAACTGTGAATATTTTGGCTATCTCACACATAGGGCCGACATATCGTCTGCATTCTCACTTGTCAAAACGTAGCTTCTCGGTGAGCGCTGAGGTGAGGCGGGAATCCCGACATCTCCCCGGCGCAGTATCAGACATTTGTCTGGTATTTTGCATCTGACACGTAGTTTCCTCGGTAGATTCTCAGTGTCAGGGTGGAGAAGGCGCCATCACGCATTCGCTCAGAATGGTCATTTTGGCGTGAGGTGCGAAGACAGGAGGTGTTAAGAGAAGGGGAGGCTATTGCGTAGTTTATGGAAATAGTGTACATCTTTGTCTGGTGTTTCATATATACTGGAGGGAGTTAGATTTCATTTTCACTCAGTAACTTCGCAGTCAAGACTAGAACAAGCCTTCGTTCGATTTCTAGAATCTCTGTTAATAGAGATGTCATTTAGTATGACCGTAGTGGTTTAAGTTCTTAGTAGTTCTGTGTTGAGGTAAATCTTATATTATTTATCTAGTATTTTGTGAGTGTTAAAGTGTTAAATCGCTTATTTCATTTTGCTAGTTAGATTTGTGCAGAGAGTTAAATTCTTAAGTTTGTTATATTCTCTAGTCGACGAGTTACAGTGGAAAGCGGAATAAATTATAATTTCTAGCTTAAAATCATGTAGCCATAATGGATTTAATTTAACTGCTAATACGCAGTCGAGAATATTTTAAAACTAACTTATTAAATGACTGCTACATCTTGAGTATTGACGGAATGCGTAGGTATTCCTAATTCAGGATGTTTGATTTTTAAATATAACTTATTCCACCGGAAGTGTTAAACTATAAAACAAGCTACGCTTGCAGTTTAAATTATCAGTTATAGTATGTATAATTATTTGATATGTGTTCTTTCCATTTATATATATATATATAGTGAAACTGTGATACCCAAACTTTGCCAGCGTTTGAGTAAAGAGATAAATCTGCGACGAAAACAACAAACATTCTTACCTTAAAGATTTGATGTATAACTTTTGCAAGAACTTTAAGATTTTAAAGAAGTAACGGGTCATCGAGCCTGATTTGATTCTTCCTGAGAAAACTCTAGTCATTTTTCAGCCTTTGTGGCAAGTAACATATTACCATCAGTAACTTTCCCGACACTGTTGACAAGTGGGGGTGTGACCAACTAAATTCCTATACTGAGAGAAGGTGCCGACCTGACATTCCTCATTCGTTTGAAATCTAAGATGTTGACACTGTGCGCGCTATAAACGCTCGTGCCTGGACAATTATATATATATATATATATATATATTCCCTTAGACTAGATCAGAGTATCCAGTCTGTTCATACCTTAAAGGGGAAGAATTTTAGACTAAATCATGTGTATCTGTGACTCTTTGGGCTATCACTTTCTTCTAACGGGACTGTGAGCTATACATCGAGGGAAGGATCATTCCAACGGGTCTATCATTCTTGTAGCATTTCTTGATTTTTTTGTTTATGATTTTTTTTTGTATACGCTTGATGTGATTTGATATGTTGTGAGAGGAGTTTAGTCTTGATAAATAAACTACTCATAAAATTTATTCCAGCGTGTCGGTCAGTTCGTTTTCCCAAACTCTTCATATAATCATTGTCATAGTTTTTTCCCACGTCTGTACGTCTAACTGTCGTCTTATGTGTGTATGTATGTGAGTGGATATATATATATATTTCATATACGAGGGGCGTTCATAAAGTAATGCACCACATTCGTTTTTCTCAGCTAATAGTGAAGATAGACGCATGAAATTTTGCACACTTCAAATATGGCATGTGCCGATTGTGTGCACCAAATTGCACCGCAACCGGCCAAATAATACGGCTGCCCTAAACCGTTGAAATGGAGCATGTTAGCAACTTGCGTTATAAGCAGAGAATTGTGATAGAATTTCTCGTTGCAGAGAAGGAAACTGTTGTGAACATTCACAAGCGTCGCAAGCTTACATTAAGACATTAAAAAAACTCAATCAACGTTTTCGCAGAGTTCGTCCGCACAAGAATCCAGCAGACCTGCTTCTTCTTCACGACAATGCGCGACCTCACACAAGTCTGGCAACACGGGAAGCAATCACCAGATTGGGTTGGACTGTATTACCCCATCCACCTTATAGTCCCGATTTGGCACCCTCTGATTTTCATCTATTTGGTCCATTTAAAGATGCACTCCGTGGGACAAGGTTTGAAGATGATGAAGGAGTGATTCATGCAGCGAAGAAATGGCTACATGATCAAGACAAAATCTGGTACGGGCTAGGAATACATGCACTTGTTTCGCGCTGGCTTAAAGCCGAACAAGTTGATGGGGATTATGTTGAATAATACGGATGTTTATACGACATATCCATGTATATTGTGTATAAATTTCACGCTTTTTTAATAAACAGCTCCTGAGAAAAACGATGTGGTGCATTACTTTCTGAACGCCCCTCGTATATGTGTGTAGACTGTCTGACTCAATCTAAATCTGACGTAGAAGATAGGTGAAAGAGAGAAGATTTCTTGATTTCAGAGACAGCCTCCATCACATTTCTACCATCTCACTTGTGAAAATCTATTGCTATTACTACTTCTCACTGTGACCATCACTTATTCTAATCTATTCAGAAGGGACCAACCCAAGTCTTAATTCCCCTATCGAAAATCTACGACATGGACTTAGAAAAATTTTGGTGTTTTCTGTACCGCAGCGTTTATTGTCACGATTTCCATTGCCCATTGCGGTTGTTCCACACTACACACTAGAAACATTACCATAACGCCACACATACAGTGAAAGTAATTGTCTTTATCATAATAACACTTTTATTACAATTTACTTTCCATAATTATTCCTTGATTTTAATTTGAATGTGATTTGTTTCTTTTGGTTTATTCTGCTTTTGTTTTCTTTCATGTTAGTAATGAAAGATGACTAAAAGCATCATACAATGTTTCTCTTGATATAGCGAAACAAACTGTGCAGTGTAAACAGTAATGAACGTTGTATTTATAACATAAATTGTAATTAAGCTAGTAGTTATAGTGTAAGCGGTATTGGACCATGCAGTTATATTGCAAACGCTAATGAATCTTGTAACAATAGCGTAAACGGTATTGAATCTAGTAGTTATAGTGTAAATGGTATTGAATCTAGTAGTTATAGTGTAAACGGTTATGAACCTAGTAGTTATAGTGTAAACGGTAATGGACTTAGTAGTTATAGTGTTAACAGTAATGATCCTCGTAGTTATAGTGTAAACGGTAATGAACCTCGTAGTAATAGTGTAAACGGTAATGAACCTAGTAGTTATATTGTACGCGGTAATGAGCCTAGTAGTTAGTGTAAACGGTAATGACCCAGTAACTATAGTGTAAACGGTAATGAACCTGGTAGCTATAATGTAAGTGGTAATGAACCTATTAGTTATAGTGTAAACATTAATGAACCTAGTAGGCATAGTGTAAACGGTAATGAGACTAGTAGTTATAGTGTAAACTGTAATGAAGATAGTCGTTATAGTGCAAACGGCAATGAACTTAGTAGTTTGAATATTAATGAACGTAGTAGCTTTAGTGTTAACGGTATTGAACCTAGTAGGTGTAGTGTAAACGTTAATGAGCATAGTAGTTATAGTGTCACCAGTAATTGACTTATCAATTATAGTGTAAACAATGATGAACCTAGTAGTTATAGTGTAAACGGTAATTAATGAAGTAGTTATAGTGTAAACGGTAATGAACATAGCAGCTATTGTGTAGACAGCAATGAACCTAGCAGCTATTGTGTAAACGGTAATTTATCTAGTATCTATAGTGTAAAAGGTAATGAACTTACTAGCTATAGTGTAAACATTAATGAACCTAGTAGTTAAAGCGTAAACGGTAATAAATCTAATAGTTATAGTGTAAACGGTAATGAACCTAGAAGTTATAGTGTAAACGGTAATGAACATAGTAGCTATAGTGTAAACCGTAATGAACCTAGTAGCTATAGTGTAAACGATAATGAACCTAGTAGCTGTGAACGGTAAAGAGCCTAGTAGCTATAGTATAAACGGTAATGAATCTAGTAGTTATAGTGTAAAATGCAATGAATCTAGTAGTTATAGAATAAACGATATTGAATCTAATAGTTATAGTGTAAACGGCAATGAACCTAGTAGATAAAATTTAAACAGTAATGAAACTAGTAGTTATGATGTAAACGATATTGAAACTTGTAGTTATAGTTTAAACGGTAATGAACCTAGCAGTTATAGTGTAAACGGTAATAAGCCTAGTAGTTATAGTGTAAACAGTAATGAACATAGTAGTTATAGCGTAAACGGTAATGAGCCTAGTAGTTATAGTGTAAACGATAATGAACCTAGTAGATACAATTTAAACAGTAATGAAACTAGTAGTTATGACGTAAACGGTAATGAAACTAGTAGTTATAGTGTAAATGGTAATGGACCTAATAGTTGTGATGTAAACGGTAATGAACTTTGTAGTTATAATGTAAATGGTAGTAGACAATATAGTATAAACAGTAATCTGCATAGTAGTTATGGTGTAAAAAGTAATGGATCATGTAGTTATAGTATAAACGGTAATAGAACATGTAGTTATAGTGTAAACGGTAATGAACCTAGTTGTTATAGTGTAAACGGTAAAGAACCTAGTAGTTATAATGTAAACGGTAATGAACTTAGTAGTTATAGTGTAAACGGTAATGAGCCTAGTAGCTATAATGTATACGGTAATGAACCTAGTAGCTAAAGTGTAATTGTTAATGAACCCAGTAGTTATAGTGTAAACGGTAATGAACCTAGCAGTTATAGTGTAAACGGTAATGAACTTAATAATTATAGTGTAAACAGTAATGAACATCTTAGCTACAGTGTAAACAGTAATGAACCTAGTGGTTATAGTGTAAACGGTGACGGACCTAGTATTTTTAGTGTAAACGGTGTTGGACCTAGCAATTATAGTGTAAATGGTACTGAACATCGTAGCTATAGTGTAAACGGTAATGAACTTAGTAGTTATAGTTTAAACGGTAATGAACCTAGCAGTTATAGTCTAACCGGTAATAAGCCTTGTAGTTATAGTGTAAACAGTAATGAACATAGTAGTTATAGTGTAACCGGTAATGCGCCTAGTAGTTAAAGTGTAAACTGTAATGAACCTAGTGTGTTGTTCGTCCATCACGGGTGATGAAGACCACTCTGTTCATCCAATTATTAATGTATCCTTTTGTGTTTCTCCAGATTAGAAGAATGACCTAGTAGTTATAGTGTAAACAGTAAAGAACCTAGCAATTATATAGTAAACGGCAATGAACCTAGCAGCTACATTGTAAACGTTAATGAACTTAGTTATAGTGTAAACGGTAATGAACCTAGTAGTTATAGTGTAAACGGTAATGATCCTCGTATTAATAGTGTAATCGGTAATGAACCTAGTATTTATTAGATAAACGGTTATGAACCTCGTAGCTGTAGTGTAAACAGTACTGAACCTATTAGCTATAGTGTAAACAGTAATGAACCTAGTAGCTATAGAGAAACGGTAATGGACCTAGTAGCTATAGTGTAAACGGTCTTCTGCTTTCTTCTTCTTCTTTGATCCTTAGCCACCGACTGTCAAAGCAGTCAGTGGCCATCACGCCTAGTGGCGTCTTGTAGGGCAACAACAAATTGATTCCACTTTGCTCGGTCGGGGGCTATCCTTCGTACAGTGCCCCAACTCTGGTTCAATCTTTCCTTCTCCGCCTCTACAGTCCTCCGCCAAATTGTTTTTGGTCGGCCTCTCTTTCGTTTTCCTTCAGGGGTCCATAGCATAGCTGTTCTTGTGATGGCAATGGGGTCTCTTCTGAGGAAATGGCCAACCCAGCTCCAGCGTCTGCCAGCTATGATGGTGTACATGACCTCTTGCTTGCTCCGAGTAAGCAGATCTTGGTTGGTGATGGTATTCTATGTAAAAGGTATTGGGCCATATAGTTAAAGTGTAAACGGTAATAGAACATGTAGTTATAGTGTAAACAGTAACGAACCTAGTAGTTATAGTGTAAACGGTAATGAACTAATTAGTTATAGTGTAAACGGAAATTAACCTAATAGTTATGGTGTAAACGTTAATGAACCTAGTAGTTATAGTGTAAACGGTGATGGACATAGTAGTTATAGTGTAAACGGCAATGAACCTCGTATATAGTGTAAACGGTAATGAACATAGTAACTATTGTGTAAACGGCAACGAACATAGTATTTATAGTGTAAACGGTAATAAACCTAGTAGCTATAGTGTAAATTGTAATGAACAGAGTAGCTATAGTGTGAACGGTCATGAACATAGTATTTATAGTGTAAACGGTAATAAACCTAGTAGCTTTAGTATAAACGGTAATGAACCTTGTAGCTATAGTGTAATCGGTAATGAACATAGTAGTTACAGTTTAAACAGTAATGGACCTAGTAGTTATAGTGTAAGAAGTAATGAACATAGAATTTATAGTGTAAAAAGTAATGAACCTTGTAGTTATAATATAAACTGTAATGAACCTAGTAGTTATAATGTAATAGGTAATGAACCTAGTAGTTATAGTGTAAACGGTAATGAGCCTAGTAGTTGTAGTGTAAACGGTAATGAGCCTCGTATTAATAGTGCAACAGGTAATGTAAGGTAAAGGTAAAGGAACCCGTTACACGCCCATTGAGACATATTGGGAATATGGTGTTAGGCCCATATTATCTTGACCGTCGGCACACGAGGGGTGATGTGGTCGGCACCACGCCGGCCGCCTTAACCTTCCCAGAGTTGCTCTGGTACCCATTTGGGGCTGGGTCGACCCAGGAACCGTTTGTGGCCTAAAAAATTCCAGCCTCATCTGGGGATCGAACCATAGACCACTGCGCTAGGAAGCCAGTGCACTAACCACTATGCTACCGCGGCTCCCAACATGTAATGTACCTAGTATTTATAGTGTAAACGGTAATGAACCCCGGAGCTGTAGTGTAAACAGTAATGAACCTAGTAGTAATAGAGAAACGGTAATGAACCTAATAGTGATAGTGTAAAAAGTAATGAACCTAGTAGTTATAGCGTAAACGGTAACGAACCTCTTAATTATAGTGTAAACGGTAATTAATCTAGTAGTTATAATGTAATAGGTAATGAACCTAGTAGTTATAGTGTAAACGGTAATGAGCCTAGTAGTTGTAGTGTAAACGGTAATGAGCCTCGTATTAATAGTGCAACAGGTAATGTACCTAGTATTTATAGTGTAAACGGTAATGAACCTCGGAACTGTAGTGTAAACAGTAATGAACCTAGTAGTCATAGAGAAACGGTAATGAACCTAGTAGTTATAGTGTAAACGGTAACGAACCGCGTAGTTATTGTTTAAGCGGTAATGAACCTAGTTGTTATAGTTTAAACAATAATGAATCTCGTAGCTATAGTGTAAACGGAAATGAACGTATCAGTTATAGTGTAAACAGTAATAAATCTCGTAGGTATAGTGTAAACGGTAATGAATCTTTTTGTTACAGTATAAACAGTAATGGACATCGTAGCTATAGTATAAACGGTAATGAACCTAGTAATTATAGTGTAAACGGTAATGAACCTCGTAGCTATAGTGTAAACGGTAATAAACCTAGTCGTTATAGTGTAAAAGGTAATGAACAAAGTCGTTATAGTGGAAACAGTAATGAACCTAGTTATTACAGTGTAAACAGTAATTTACGTAGCAGATATAGTGTAAACGGTAATGAACATCGTAGTTATAGTTTAAACGGTAATGAACCTAGTAATTATAGTGTAAACGGTAATGAACCTAGTAGTTATAGTGTAAACGGTAATGAACCTAATAGCTATAGTGTAAACGGTAATGGACCATGCAGTTATAGTGTAAACAGTACTGAACCTCGTATTTATAATGTAAACTGCAATGAACGTAGTAGTTATGGTGTGAATATGTTTTTTTAAGGTCTTTTTTAAGGAAATTGGAGAAGAACGGGCTAGAGTCAAATGATCTTCACTTGCTTCCGCTCGTCAACCATCTTGGTCTACCCTGTTCAACCTAATTATCGGTTATATTTAGAGTATTTATCGTCATTGTATTTTCAGCGTTGTGTTTCTACTGGCATTTTTCCAGACCGACAACTATGTTTCAAATGGAATTGTCCAGAGCAACAACTTTGTTTCTACCGGAATTGTTCAAACCGACAACTGTGTTTCTATAGGACTTTTGCAGACCGACAGCTGTGTTTCTACCGGAATTTTTTAGACCCACAACTGTGTTTCTACTGCAATTTTCCAGAGCAACAACTGTATTTCTACTGGAATTTTCCAGAGCGTTAACTGTGTTTCTTCTGGAATTTTCCGGACCGACAACTGTGTTTTTACCGGAATTTTCCCAGAATGACAACTATGTGTCTACTTTAATTTTCTAGACCGACAACTGTGTTTCTACCGGAATTTTCCCAGAATGACAACTGTGTTTCTTACTGAATTTTTCAAACCGACAACTGTGTTTCTAATGGACTTTTGCAGACCGACAACTGTGTTTCTACTGGAGTTTTCAAGACCGATAACTGGGTTTCTACTGGAATTTTCTAGAGCGACAAATGTGTTTCTAAATTAATTTTCGAGAGCGACAACTGTTTCTACTGGTATTTTCCAGTGCGACAACTGTGTTTCTACTGTAATTTTCCAGAACCACAACTGTGTTTCTAAAATAATTTTCCATATCGACAACTGTTCCTAAAATAATTTTCCAGAGCAACTGTTTCTACTGGGATTTCCCAGAGCGACAAGCGTACGTCTATCGGGTATTTTACAGATCGACAACTGTGTTTCTACTGGAATTTTCCAGAGCGACAACCATGGGTCTACCGGGATTTTGGAGACCAAGAATTGTGTGTCTACCGGGATTTTGGAGACCAACTATTGTGTGTCTACTATGATTTTGGAGACCAACAACTGTATCTACTGGGATATTCCAGATGGACAACTGTGTTTCTACCGGGATTTTCCAGACCGACAAACTGTATTGTCAGTTTACGGCTCGTATCTTTTTCATTTCTATTTTATTTGGAGACCAACAATTGTATGTCTACTGGGATTTTGGAGACCAACAGCCGTGTGTCTACTGGGATTTTGGAGACCAACAACTGTGTGTCTACTGGGATTTTGGAGACCAACAATTGTGTGTCTATCGGGATTTTGGAGACCAACAATTGTGTGTCTACCGGGATTTTGGAGACCAACAACCGTGTGTCTACCGGGATTTTGGAGACCAACAATTGTGACAACTGTGTTTCTACCGGGATTTTCCAGACCGACAAACTGTATTGTCAGTTTACGGCTCGTATCTTTTTCATTTCTATTTTATGCATTTAACTTCTATCTAGGGAGCGTCCCATTTAGCAGAGTGGTTAGAGCGCTGCCTTTCGCAGCCAAGGTGCCGGATTCAAAACGATCCGGTCTGCCCAGCAGTAAATGTGCACCTGGCTCTGCTCTGGAGTTAGGGAAGGAATTTACCAGAGCGACTACGGCATTTTCCAGTTCATCATTTTCCAGTTCATCATTTTCCAGTTCATCATTTTCCACTGTGGTCGTTATGTAGCCACCAGTATAGCAGGTCTCCTTGAAGGATGCCTGCACCAAGAACTCACATACTCTTACAGTTGTGGTTTCTGGGACATTTTGGTTTACGTGATGAGGTTAACAACCCCCACATACAGCCTCACATAAGTCGCCTTTTTTACAACAAGCCTGAGGGTGCAGATCTGATGCGTGATGCCATATGATGATGGATGGTATCCGCATGTCTGGTTTTGTGTAGTGTGCAGATGTGTTCAGTCAAACAATGTTCATACAAAATAACAGGGCAATCCACATAGGACGTCAGTAAACTCACGACGTATAAAGTCAATGATGCTTGTAACAGCTAGACGTTTTTCTGTATCGTTTATTGTGGACGCCACAGTGACAAAATGTATACGCGAATATGTAGGTACATCAGACAGTCATTATCACAGCAACAATGTCAGTATAGCAATGGACGGTAGACAGCATCATAACAAAGGTGATTCACAGACATGTCAATACATTATAAGGCTGTAATGTAGTCGGGAAAATTCTCCATCCCTTTCTATCTTAGCCAGAAGGTAACCAGATGTATGAGATCAGTTCACTCTCCTTAATCTGACTTCAGCAAGACAGACACGTCTGCCGAAGTATAAATAATGTCCTCAAAAATATCCTCTAGTTAACAAAGGTTTTCCAAGCCTAGTTCATTTAACAAAGTAGCAAGTAATGGTCCTTGGGACATGCATCAACCGATGCAGTACAATACAGCGACATGTGAGCTGGGAAAACATCTCGTGACGACGACTTTCGAAGACAGGCTATGAATCGAAATCGCTCACGACCAAAAATCGATAGAGTTAATGGAAAGTCAATTTACCTTGCCTTCAGGAAATACACAGAAATATTATGCCTCCCGGCATGTGCAAATACACTAGAGGTATTATCTCGAATAAACGAAATATCCATAAGAGGACTTTCACATTCCTGACAGAACAAAAAATAGCGGAGATCCTCTTTCAGCGAGGCATCTTTCTCGCCATTCAAATCGCTCACTCCCCTGGTGGGCGGAAATCGATCGACCAAGAAGCAAGACCAGTCATGCGCAGTCCAGCGCAAAATGACCACAGCTCAAAACTTAACTGCATTCAATACCAACGCGAGAAGACAAATGCTTACCGAGAAAAGTGACTATAAATTTCAAGCAGTTGTTGCCCTTGCGTTATAAAATAGATATTGTAATAAAACGATGTTGCGACCGATAAAAAAAAATGTGGAACATATTTTTTTTTAAATATCAAAGAGCATGCGATAAGCGGCTCAAAACGCACGAATTATGCGCTGATAATTAATTAAATTGCCTAACATGAGGCTAAATATAGAGTGTCTGGTGAGGATATACCTCAACAGAAAAATAAATATGTCTCAAAAAATATTCAGATCGGGGAGGTGTCACCAACACACATCACGTTAGCATGTAAACACAATATACGTATGCAAGTTACCATAATCATCATTAAACAGCATACTCTAATATTGTCTTTAAAAATGGATGTACAAATCTGATAGGAAAATTTAAATAGTACATTATTTGGCATGTAATGACATAAGTACATAGTAAAGTTAAACTACATGACGATCCAGGACATATGCTCTGGCATTCCGAGGGTAAGTACACAATCTAGAACTCGTCATGCTTGATACTAGTAAGGTAAGTCCTCAGCTCATCAATGACATTCTGAGAAAGTACAAGCATTATAATGCCAATTAATAACTAATATGCTTCATAAGGTACAATACATTATTAATAATTGTGGCTGTTTAGTAAACTAACGGCCCTTATATTAACCACTCAGTCCTCCTCTATCATCTTAAAAAACGAACAGAAGAAGATGATAACAAAGCACGATAGTGTGTACATATAAAGTGAGTACAGATGTGCTAATCTATTGTAGTAATATAGGTGTGTTATGACTCTGTAATATATAGGAATATAGGACAGAAGTATTAGTTGGAGTCATGTGGGCATCTAGACAAAATGTCAGCCATCACATTATCCGCACCACGGATAGCTCGTACCGTGAAGTGAAAAGGTTGAAGAGCTATAGCATATCGAGTGGATCTCGAACTCTTCAAATTCTTAGTCTGAATAGCTGTAAGAGCTTTCTGATCAGTCTCTAGAATGAAATGTGCGCCCAGGAGGAATCTTTGTAGTTTTAGAATTGACCAAAACCATCGCTAACAACTCACGGTCTAAAACCGAGTAGTTCCTCTCTGCCGCATTTAGTTTTCTAGAAATGTACATAACAGGATGCAGAGTATTTGCATATTCTTGCATCAGTGCTGCTCCAATCCCAGTGAATGAAGCATCACTCCGAAGAACAAAAGTCCTATCAAGAGTAGGTAATCTTAAGATGGGAGGAGAAGAAAATATATTCTTGATTTGGTCTAGTGAAGATTGGCATTCTTCAGACCAACGGACCAGATTAGGCGAACCTTTCTTCAACAATGTTGAGAGAGGTGCCATGATCGAAGATAAATTTGGAATAAATCTCACATAAAATTGAATTAAACCTAAGAGACTCCTAACTTGTTTCTTCGTTTTAGGAACAGAGATGTTCAGTATTTTGGAAGTATTGTGGTCTTCTGTCTTCAAGAGACCATGACCAACACGATGACCCAGGAAAGAGATTTCCCCAAAACCAACAAAAGCTTTAGAAGGTTTTGCTGTCAAATTATTCTCACGTAGAGTGGACAGTAAGTCATATAACCCTAAATAGTGATCTTCCCAGGTATCACTGAAGAGACAGATGTCATCTAAGTATGCGATGACATCTGAACGATGTGACAGAATTCGACGCATCATGCGAACGAAAGTGGCAGGGGCGTTCATGAGACCAAAAGGCATAACATTCCATTGAAATAGCCCCCTAGGTGTAGAAAAAGCAGTAAGAGGTTTGGCATGCTCTGCTAAAGGCACTTGCCAATAACCTTTAGACAAGTCAAGTTTAGTGAAGAATCTAGAATTAGAAAGTCTAATCAGTAGATCTTCTAACAAAGGCATCGGTTCAGCATCGAACTTTGTGACCTGATTCAATTTGCGATAATCAACGCAAATTCGTATGTTCTTATCCTTCTTCCGGACAATAACCATAGAAGAAGAATATGGTGAAGTCGATGGTTCAATTATATTTAATTGAATCATTTCATCCAATTCCTTTTCCACCTGCGACTGAAAGTGTATAGGAATAGGATACGGCCTAACCCTAATTGGATTATTGTCGGTAAGAATTATGTCATGTTCTATGACATCTGTGTGTCCAGGAATGTCAGTGAGAACATCCTGAAATGTTTGTAACATCGACGAGACTTGTCGATGTTCGTCACCAGAAAGATTAGGAGAAACAGAAACGTTTTTCCAAGATTCCGTGGAATGTAATGGAACCACTGGAAGGGGAAGGTTGACATCAGAGAAGGTAGCTTCCTCATCCTGTATGACAGACAGGGATGAATAATGACCGTGAGGTGCAGGAGCATCATCCGTTGCCTGGAAAATAGGCAGCAAATAGTCCGGACGTTCGTGAAATTCCGAAAGCATGTTTATGTGGAAAGTTTTATGCTTTCCATCAATATCGACCACATAGTCAACATCGGAAACCCGAGAGACTATTGCATACGGACCTTTCCATGCAATAAGAAGTCTATTTTCCCTATTGGGGAGTAGGACGAATGCTTTGTCACCTGGACAAAGTTGTCGTAGACATCTATTCTTGTTAGCAAACTGCCTTGCCTTCTCTTTAGCAATTTCTGATGAAGCAGTTGCTAGCTTACATGCCTCAATGATCTTTTGTCTAAGAGCAATGACATACTCATATGAGGAATGAGATTTTTCATCGCTAATATCATCGGCAGTGATGAGATCGTGTAATAAAGACATAGGGCCGCGTGGACGCGCGCCAAAGACAAGTTCGAAGGGAGAAAATCCTGTGTGTTCATTAGGGACTTCTCTATAGGCAAAGAGAGCCGCGGGTAAAACCCTGTCCCAATCTTGAGGATGATCTTCAGTTATCTTACCAAGCAAAGTCTTGAGCGTTCTATTCAGACGCTCAACTAACCCATTAGACATAGGATGGTAGATACTACTGAGAGATCGTTCAATATGTAAGGTAGACATTACCTGTGACATAGTGTCAGATATGAGTTGAGTGCCATGGTCTGACAATATTTCTCTGGGGAACCCCAAGCGAGAAAATATCAACCAAAGAGCATCTGCGATATCTGTAGTAGATATGCTCTTAATGAGGAATAGCCTCTGGCCAACGTGTGCACATATCGACACATGTAAGGATAAACTGATGTCCTCTGGCCGACTTGACCTTAAAAGGGCCAATAATATCTATGGCCATTTTCTGGAACGGCCGAATAGGAATGTCAGCAGCCTGGATAGGCGCAGCATGTCGTGGTCCTCTAGATTTGACCTCCTGACATACCTTGCATGATCGGCAGTAAATACGAATGTCCTTATTGACAAAAGGCCAAAAGAAAGCCGCAAGGACTCTCGACTTCGTACGGGCAAAACCCATATGTCCAGCACATTGCGAGTCATGAGCATGTTGCAATATTTGCACTCTCATGCTCTTGGGAACAAGAATTTGCGAATGTGCCGACGTAGTCGAATCTTGTACCATACGTACAAGTACGCCGTTTCTCATTGCAATCCAAGATTTTCTATTTGTATCCTGATTCGGATCACCTTTCTTCGCAAGAATGAAGAATTTTTTTAAAGAAGGATCTTCTTCTTGCAATTTTATGAAAGAGTCACGAGTAATCACTAAGTGACTATC
>JAMPIV010003961.1:0-298913 GCA_024509875.1 Oreohelix idahoensis | reverse complement strand
TAGTGATGCTGTCAATCTGATTATCTCATGGAGTCGACATTTTTTGGGGGAGTCATGTTTATATGCTTGCTTGTCTTGCCCCCAGTTGGGACCACAGGTTCTGTTGGCTCTATTTTTAAAAAAAATGTGTTGAACATATACTATTTGCGTCCTGCAGTTGCTGGTTTCGCAGCGTGTGAAAATAAGAATCCCTTCATATCTTCTAGGTAAGGAATAGATTGTTTCTGTTACGTCTGACTTGTGTGTGTTTTCTGTGCTGTTTTACTTTAACCATATTTTTTGGGGGGGGGGTTTTTATTTAATGCTTGTTTCATCTTCACGTGAATTCAAAATGGCTGAAACCACAATAAAAAACTGATCATTCTTAGAAAGAAATGAGGAAATGTTTAAATGATATTCTTATATTATACAACTATTAAAAATGTATAAATTACGTAGATAGAAAAAGAAAGAAAAGTTATAAATAAGGGAGCTTTTGAAAATAAATAATAAAGATATCAATAAAATTACATTATTCAGTAGTGTAGTTTATTTGAATGAGATTACTCTCAAACTGCTTATCTCAACTTTTGCACTAGAATCATGATTGTTTGAAGATTTTAATCATTTTAAATGATATATGAATTAAAAATATCAGAATACTTCGTTAGACTGTTCATATATCCTAATCAGTTTTGTGTGTGCACCGTATTGTCTATAATAGAGCCGTCACTGTTCTTGGTCCCCCTGCAAGAAGCCGGCTCCAAAGAGGGCACGTGCTCTTGCAGGGATATATTGTGCAGTAAGCTGTTTTACGTGATGATGTTGCCAGCCCTTGATGCACAACCTCACATGAGTCGTCTCGTAAACCAACATGGCCGAGGAAACAATGGTTCTAGGTCCTAAGTTCTTTGTGTCTCCTTACAGACCCCGGGAAAAATCCAACGGTGTAGGCTTGGTTATATTAATGTTGCTGTATTTCTACATTCAAATACTGATCTCTGCTCAGTGTTGATTACACAATTGTTGTTACACTGCTTTCGAATATTATTGTCTGTAACTGTTGAGTCACCCGTGTGTTACCGGGGCCCGAAAGGGGAGCAAAGAATAGTAACACTGTTCCCTGCAATGCATGTCGTAGAAAGCGACTAAGGAGGGTTGGGCATGGGTCCGGTTACCCCATCCCGTAAAAAATTTAAACCACAAAAAACTTCAACAAACATGGACAAGTCAATTAAAGAAAACAAAACACAGCCATCCAAGACAGGGGAAGATCCTCTCGCAGGGAGGCGTATAATGCAACGCAGAGAAAACCGAAAGGAGTCTGTGTTGCTGACTAACCTTCTTTCTTCTAGGAGAACTTCCAGATTTGGCACCTGGAATGTTCGGACATTAAACTAACAAGGGAAAGTAGCAGCAGAAAAGAGGGAATATAAAATCGAGGTTCTGGGAATGTGTGAAACAAAGTGGAAGGGGGTAGAACAAGAAGAAAACTCATCACAGGTGAATTGGTGCTGTCCTCAGGACATGAAGATGAAAGTTCACACCACAGTGCTGGGGTAGCTCTTATGTTATCTAAAGAAGTACAGGAAGCAATCATTGAATAGGAAGCTGTGGGACCCAGAATCATAACAATTACTTTCAAAACAGCTAAAAAGAAAATGAAGGTAAACGTCACCCAAACGTCGTTATGCACCAACCAATGACAAAGAAAAGTCTGTGAAAAAAAGCATTTTATACTAGACTACAGGAAAATATGGAAAAAGTAAAAAGAGACATCACAATTTTGATGGGTGACATGAATGCAAAGATAGGTACAGTCAACACCGGCTTTGAAGAAGTCATGGGAAAAACAGGGGGGGGGAATAATGAATGAAAATGGGGAACTATTCTCAAACTTCTGTGCTTCAAATCAACTGGCTATAGGAGGAAGCATGTTTCCACATAAGAGAATACACAAGGCAACATGGATATCACCAGACCATAGAACAGAAAATCAGATAGATCATATATGCATAAACAAGAAGTTTAGATCATCATTGCAGGATGTAAAGGTATATAGAGGAGCAGATGTGGCATCAGATCACCACCTTCTGATAGCCAAAGTAAAAATGAAACTCAAGAGATATGCAACAATGCAAAATTATAGACAACAGTTTAATGTAGGACAGCTAAGAAATCAAGAAACAAGAGACAAATTTGCGGTCACAGTATCCAACAAATTCAAAGTGCTCCAACAGCTGGAAGATGTAGAGAATACAGAAGACTATTGGCAGCAGGTCAAAACAGTATGGAAGGAGACATGTGAAGAAATACTGGGGAAAAGGGAAAGACAACAAAAAGCATGGATAACAAGTAGAAACCATCAATAAGATTAAAAGACAGAAAAAAAACATAGAAAGCAGATTTAAACAAGCAAAACCAGAAGTTCCAAAAGCAAAGGCTCAAGAGTGTACACAGAAGCAAACAAAGAAGTAAAAAGAAGTATCAAAAGAGACAAGAGGAAGTATATTGAGGAGTTGGCAAGAGAGGCAGAAGATGCTGCAGCCAAAGGAAATATGAGAGAACTGTATAGCAGCACAAAGAAGCTAACAGGGAAATACAAGCAAACAAGTTGCCTCATAAAAAGACAAGAATGGAAAACTGCTCAGCAATATACAAGAGCAAAATGAAGAGGTGGACAGAATATTTTGAGGACCTTCTCAATAGACCAGCTCCAACCCCCCCCCCCCCCCCATCCCACCCCCATCCCCCCCCCCACCACACTCCCTCCCCCCCCCCCTCCCCCCCCCCCACTCCCCCGGGGACATCCAGCCAGCAGAAGAAGACCTACAAATTAACGGTGAAAGATCAACGAAGAAAGAAATAAAGAAAGCCATAAAGCTTCTAAGAGATGGAAAAGCGTCTGGACCTGATGGCATTCCAGCAAAGGCCATCAAAGCAGATATCGACACGGCTACAGAGATGTTATATAAATTACTTGGTTAAGTCAGGAAAAAGGAAGAGATATCAGCAGAATGGAAGGAAGGATATCTGGTTAAGTTGCCTAAGACGGTAAATTTACCAGAGTGCACAAATTATAGAGGAATAATGCTGCTGTCAGTGCCAGGAAAAGTATTAAACAGGATTATCCTTGAGAGATTAAAAGAGTCCATAGACAAGAAACTGAGAGATGAACAAGCAGGTTTTCGACCAAAACAGATCATGTACAGACCAGATAGCCACTTTGAGAATAATAGTTGAACAAAGTCTGGAATGGAATTCACCACTATACATCGGATTTGTGGACTACGAAAAGGCATTTGACAGTGTAGACAGAGAATCACTTTGGAAATTAATGAGGCATTATGGAGTTCTCCTGAAGATCATTAATTTAATAAAGAAAACATATGAAGACATGATATGCAGAGTTCTTCACGAAGGACAGCTTACAGAACCGTTTGGGATAAGAACAGGAGTGCGACAGGGATGCCTCTTGTCTCCATTTCTTTTCTTACTAGCAATAGACTGGGTTATGAGATCATCGACAACACACAACAAAAATGGAATCCAGTAGACTCTAAAGCAGTTGGATGATCTGGATTTTGCTGATGACTTGGCTCTTCTGTCCCATAACCGTAATCAGATGCAGGACAAATTGAAAACACTCGATGAGAGGTCACAGCAATTGGGTCTGAAAATACACAGGGAAAAGACAAAAATAATGAGAATAATGCAGGTAATGATAACAGGGTTGAACTTGAAGAAACACCAATACAAGATGTAGAATCGTACACATATCTTGGCAGTAATATAGACAAAGTTGGAGGGACAGACAGTGATATCAAAATAAGAATACAAAAAGCAAGAGGAGCTTTCATTGCATTGGGAAAAATATGGAGATCAAGAGAAATCGGATCCAACACGAAAATAAGAATCTTCAACTCAAATGTGAAGTCAGTCCTATTGTATGGCTCTGAGACATGGAGAACAACAAAGACAACTACCAAAAAAAGCTACAGACTTTCATAAATGGGTGCTTGCGTAGAATAGAGGGATTAAAATGGTATGACAAGGTTACCAACGTGGAACTGATGACAAGAACTGGACAAGTGCCAGTGGAACAAGAGATGAGAAGAAGACGATGGCGATGGATAGGACACACACTGAGGAAACCTGTTGATAGCATTACAAGGCAGTCCTTGTTCTGGAACCCGCCGGGCAAGAAGAGAGGCAGAGGTAGACCAAAGAAGCACATGGAGAAGAGAGCTGGAAAACAGAGGTGAAAATGATGAGGAGAACGTGGAAAGAACTTGAGACGATGGGCACGTGACAGGAGGGACGTGGTATGTGTTTGTTGAAGGCCTATGCTCCTTTGGGAGTGGAGGGTTATGAATGAACTGTTGAGTGTTTTATTCACTGCTTTCAAACGTATACATAATTGTTGACTTGAGATCTTCATACATTGCTTTGTAATATCAGTGTCTTTTGTCATTGAATCTTGAGTCTTGAGACTCAGGCAGGTCGTACAAGGTGACTGATATTTGGATATACTTTGGATTTGCAACCTCAACATGTAAACACATTGTCACAGAGACCACCGCTGCAAGAGGATGCGACTGATTAGTGCAAGGGAACCAGCTGCAATGGTGGCTTCCTGCTCCTTGAAGGAGCACTGATGCGTGATGCCATATGATGATGGATGGCATCCGCATGTCTGGTTTTGTGTAGTGTGTAGATGTGTTCAGTCAAAACAATGTTCATGCAACAATAACAGGGCAATCCACATAGGACGTCAGTAAACTCACGACGTATAAAGTCAATGAGTCTTGAAACAGCCGTTGACGTTTTTCTTCATTATTTATTGTGGACGCCACAGTGACAAAATGGTTACGCAAATGTGTAGGCACATCAAACAGTCATTATCACAGCAACATTTAATACAGCAATAAACGGTAGACAGCATTACAATGATGAGTCAGATGCATGTTATATTTCAAAGTGCTGTAAATGTAGTCAGATGAACAACTCCATCCTTTTCTATAACAGCCAGGAGATAACCAGATGTATGAGATCAGTTCACTCTCCTTAGTTTGACTTCAGCAAGACAGACACGTCTGCCGAAGTATAAATAATGTCCTCAAAAATATCCTCTAGATAATAAAGGTTTTCCAAACCTAGTTCATTTAACAAAGTAGCAAGTAATGGTCCTTGGTACCTGCATCAACCGATGCAGTACAATGCAGCGACATGTGAGCTAGGAAAACATCTCGTGACGACGACTTTCGCAGACAGGCTATGAATCGAAATCGCTCACGACCCAAAATCAATAGAGTTAATGAAAGAGTCAATTTACCTTGCTTTCATGAAATACACAGAAATATCACGCCTCCCGACATGTGGGAAACACTAGAGGTATTATCTCGAATAAACGAAATATCCATTAAGAGGACTACACATCCCTGACAGAACAAAAATAGCGGAGATCCCCTCTTCAACGAGGCATCTCTTTCGCCATTCCAAATCGCTCACTCCCACTAGTGGTGGGCGAAAACCGATCGACAAAGAAGCAAGACAAGTCATGCGCAGTCCAGCGCAAAACGACCACAGCTCAAACTTAACTGCATTCGATACCAACGCGAGAAGACAAATGCTTACCGAGAAAAGTGACTATAAATTCCAAGCAGTTGTTGCCCTTGCGTTATAAAACAGATATTGAAATAAAACGATGTTGCGAGAATTTATCACGCAACATATCACCACCTCCTCCCGATAAAAAAAAAATGTGGAACATATTTTTTTTTTCCAATATCAAAGAGCAAGCGATAAGCGGCTCAAAACGCACGAATTATGCGCTGATAATTAACTAAATTGCCAAACAATAGGCTAATTATAGAGTGTCTGGTGAGGATATACCTCAACAGAAAAATAAATATGTCTCAAAAAATATTCACATCGGGGAGGTGTCACCAACACACATCACGTTAGCATGTAAACACAATATACGTATGCAAGTTACTATAATCATCATTAAACAGCATACTCTAATATTGTCTTTAAAAATGGATGTACAAATCTGATAGGAAAATTTAAATAGTACATTCTTTGACATGTAATGACATAAGTACATAGTAAAGTTAAACTACATGACGATCCAGGACATATGCTCTGGTATTCCGAGGGTAAGTACACAATCTAGAACTCGTAAGGTAAGTCCTCAGCTCAACAATGACATTCTGAGAAAGTACAAGCAATATAATGCTAATTAATAACTAATATGCTTCATAAGGTACAATACATTATTAATAATTGTGGCTGTTTAGTAAACTAACGGCCCTTATATTAACTACTCAGTCCTCCTCTATCATTTTAAAAAACGAACAGAAGAAGATGACAACAAAGCACGATAGTGTGTACATATAAAGTAAGTACAGATGTGCTAATCTATTGTAGAAATATAGGTGTGTTATGACTCTGTAATATATGGAAATATAGGACAGAAGTATTAGTTGGAGTCATGTGGGCATCTAGACAAAATGTCAGCCATCACATTATCCGCACCACGGATAGCTCGTACCGTGAAGTGAAAAGGTTGAAGAGCTATAGCATATCGAGTGGATCTCGAACTCTTCAAATTCTTAGTCTGAATAGCTGTAAGAGCTTTCTGATCAGTCTCTAGAATGAAATGTGCGCCCAGGAGGAATCTTTGTAGCTTTAGAATTGACCAAACCATCGCTAACAACTCACGGTCTAAAACCGAGTAGTTCCTCTCTGCCGCATTTAGTTTTCTAGAAATGTACATAACAGGATGCAGAGTATTTGCATATTCTTGCATCAGTGCTGCTCCAATCCCAGTGGATGAAGCATCACTCCGAAGAACAAAAGTCCTATCAAGAGTAGGTAATCTTAAGATGGGAGGAGAAGAAGAAAATATATTCTTGATTTGGTCTAGTGAAGATTGGCATTCTTCAGACCAACGGACCAGATTAGGCGAACCTTTCTTCAACAATGTTGATAGAGGTGCCATGATCGAAGATAAATTTGGAATAAATCTCCCATAAAATTGAATTAAACCTAAGAGACTCCTAACTTGTTTCTTCGTTTTAGGAACAGAGATGTTCAGTATTTTGGAAGTATTGTGGTCTTCTGTCTTCAAGAGACCATGACCAACACGATGACCCAGGAAAGAGATTTCACCAAAACCAACAAAAGCTTTAGAAGGTTTTGCTGTCAAATTATTCTCACGTAGAGTGGACAGTAAGTCATATAACCCTAAATAGTGATCTTCCCAGGTATCACTGAAGAGACAGATGTCATCTAAGTATGCGATGACATCCGAACGATGTGACAGAATTCGACGCATCATGCGAACGAAAGTGGCAGGGGCGTTCATGAGACCAAAAGGCATAACATTCCATTGAAATAGACCCCTAGGTGTAGAAAAAGCAGTAAGAGGTTTGGCATGCTCTGCTAAAGGCACTTGCCAATAACCTTTAGACAAGTCAAGTTTAGTGAAGAATCTAGAATTAGAAAGTCTAATCAGTAGATCTTCTAACAAAGGCATCGGTTCAGCGTCGAACTTTGTGACCTGATTCAATTTGCGATAATCAACGCAAATTCGTATGTTCTTATCCTTCTTCCGGACAATAACCATGGAAGAAGAATATGGTGAAGTCGATGGTTCAATTATATTTAATTGAATCATTTCATCCAATTCCTTTTCCACTTGCGACTGAAAGTGTATAGGAATAGGATACGGCCTAACCCTAATTGGATTATTGTCGGTAAGAATTATGTCATGTTCTATGACATCTGTGTGTCCAGGAATGTCAGTGAGAACATCCTGAAATGTTTGTAACATCGACGAGACTTGTCGATGTTCGTCACCAGAAAGATTAGGAGAAACAGAAACGTTTTTCCAAGATTCCGTAGAATGTAATGGAACCACTGGAAGGGGAAGGTTGACATCAGAGAAGGTAGCTTCCTCATCCTGAATGACAGACAGGGATGAATAATGACCGTGAGGTGCAGGAGCATCATCCGTTGCCTGGAAAATAGGCAGCAAATAGTCCGGACGTTCGTGAAATTCCGAAAGCATGTTTATGTGGAAAGTTTTATGCTTTCCATCAATATCGACCACATAGTCAACATCGGAAATCCGAGAGACTATTGCATACGGACCTTTCCATGCAATAAGAAGTCTATTTTCCCTACTGGGGAGTAGGACGAATGCTTTGTCACCTGGACAAAGTTGTCGTAGACATCTATTCTTGTTAGCAAACTGCCTTGCCTTCTCTTTAGCAATTTCTGATGAAGCAGTTGCTAGCTTACATGCCTCAATGATCTTTTGTCTAAGAGCAATGACATACTCATATGAGGATTGAGTTTCATCGCTAATATCATCGGCAGTGATGAGATCGTGTAATAAAGACATAGGGCCGCGTGGACGCGCGCCAAAGACAAGTTCGAAGGGAGAAAATCCTGTGTGTTCATTAGGGACTTCTCTATAGGCAAAGAGAGCCGCGGGTAAAACCCTGTCCCAATCTTGAGGATGATCTTCAGTTATCTTACCAAGCAAAGTCTTGAGCGTTCTATTCAGACGCTCAACTAACCCATTAGACATAGGATGGTAGATACTACTGAGAGATCGTTCAATATGTAAGGTAGACATTACCTGTGACATAGTGTCAGATATGAGTTGAGTGCCATGGTCTGACAATATTTCTCTGGGGAACCCCAAGCGAGAAAATATCAACCAAAGAGCATCTGCGATATCTGTAGTAGATATGCTCTTAAGAGGAATAGCCTCTGGCCAACGTGTGCACATATCGACACATGTAAGGATAAACTGATGTCCTCTGGCCGACTTGACCTTAAAAGGGCCAATAATATCTATGGCCATTTTCTGAAACGGCCGAATAGGAATGTCAGCAGCCTGGATAGGCGCAGCATGTCGTGGTCCTCTAGATTTGACCTCCTGACATACCTTGCATGATCGGCAGTAAATACGAATGTCCTTATTGACAAAAGGCCAAAAGAAAGCCGCAAGGACTCTCGACTTCGTACGGGCAAAACCCATATGTCCAGCACATTGCGAGTCATGAGCATGTTGCAATATTTGGACTCTCATGCTCTTGGGAACAAGAATTTGCGAATGTGCCGACGTAGCCGAATCTTGTACCATACGTACAAGTACGCCGTTTCTCATTGCAATCCAAGATTTTCTATTTGTATCCTGATTCGGATCACCTTTCTTCGCAAGAACGAAGAATTTTTTTAAAGAAGAATCTTCTTCTTGCAATTTTATGAAAGAGTCACGAGTGATTACTAAGTGACTATCTTGGCTATCAACTTCATTATCACTATTCAGTGAAGTTTCGGGTGTTTGTAGAGCTTGTGCTCTTGTAACTACTGCATTTGTAGCTTGCATGTTATTATCTTCCCAAGCAGCAATCTGCTGTGGGGTACACTCCCTAACTCCGTGAATACGACCAATAATAAGGTCCGCAATAGGATTAGGTAAGAGACAAGCATGCACATCTCCAGTAAAGAAAGGAGTGGCAATGCGAATTACAGCAGTAGGATATTTTTCTAGAGTGCCGCCAAATGTGACACATTTAATAACCCTTCCTGTAGCACAAGATGGATCTACAAGCGATTGTCTAACACCAATAGTGGTGCATCCGGAATCGAAAAGTAGTGAGACCGGAGTATCATTAACAAGACCCTTATGTAGAATTAAAGAACCCCTCCCGTCATGCGCAACAGCAGCAGGAAGAGCGGGAAGTGGGTGACCACAACTCAAAGTAGTTATGGTACCCGGTTCGAATAAAGTACTGCATTGGGGACATTTGTTTGCTCTCTCAAAGTCAAAAGCAGAACTAGTGACAGCGTCAAAGTTTTTACTATCAACAACATGATTACAGGCTGCCTCAGTTTCCTGTTGTACAGCATTAGCCTGCTGATATCTCTTTTTTTTGTGTTGAGATCTACCCCGACTATTATTACCTCTGAAGTTATCAGAGTTATTATTATCTCTGCAGTTATTATTGTCTCTATTGTAATTGTTATACTGGTTCGAATTCCAGTTTCCACGATTACTATCATGTTCACATTGATGCGAACATCTATTTGTTTGGTTTTGAGGTCTTCGGCAGGAATAACCTCTATTACCATATCCTCTTTTGAAATGCTTATAATTATTAGGGTGATAGTAACGAGTACTATCAGGTTGTCTCCAATTCTTCGAAGAAGAATCACCATGAAATTGATTTCCATGATTTTGACAGAAATTACCGCTACTCTTTCTATCAAAATTTTGTTGGGATCTACGAGCAAAGTTTTGACCATACGGAGCTGCCGAAGCAACTGGTAAACCTTCTTTCACCTTAGAGTTACCCATGGTTATGTGTGGGTGCGCAGTTACGTATTGGCAACAGAAATCTTCCATTTCTTTTATTGTTTTAGGTTTACGTTCATGAAGGAAAGCAAGGAAAGACTCATTGACAGACGACATGACTTTGTCTCTAAGTATTAAGTCCATAAGTCCTTCATAAGTTTTTTCCGTCTTAGATAGTTCAACCCATCGTGAGAAAGTAATGCGTATTCTTGCAATAAACTCGGAGAATTCAACTCCATTTTCAGGTAACATGTTTTTAAATTGTAGACGATAGCCGTCTTCGTTAAGCTGATATTTCTTTAACAAAGCGGCCCTGACAACCTCATAATTGTTCTTGTCAGGTTCATCCACCATATTTAATATACTTAGAGCTTTACCTGTCAGTATCCCTGATAACTGATAAACATATTTTGCTTTGTCTATGTTATGAGCTGTACATGCTTGTTCAAATCTGTCCAGATAGAACATTATGTCATCGCTGGAAGGACTAAATGTTGGTAACTTAATCTTAAAAGTATCATTATTAGCCTTACCAGAAGATGAACCCTTGTTTGAATCATTACCATTACTCATGCTTGTCAATTTCAATTTTTCCAACTCTAAAGCTAAGACCTTTTCTTCATGTTCCATTTTTGCTTTCTCTTTCCTCTCATCAGACTCTCTCTGTAATCTTCTTTCCTCAGCCTGAGCCTCTTTTTGAAGTCTTTCATTTTCATTTTCAGCTTCTTTTTTCAAGTCTTTTATTTTCAGAGCCTCTTTTTCAAGTCTTTTATTCTCAGCCTCTTTTTCAAGTCTTTTATTCTCAGCCTCTTTTTCAAGTCTTTTATTCTCAGCCTCTTTTTGAAGTCTTTCAGCTTCTAGCTGTAGCTGGAGTTTTCTCTCCTCAGCTTCTGATTCCCTTTTTTGTTTTTCCATTTCCATTTGGAATCTTTTTTCATCCACCTGCATCTGCAGTTTCTTTTGTTCAGCTTCCATTGCTTTATCATATCGAGCAGTTGCAAATTCTTCTAACTTATCACCAGTCTTCCCAAGCAATTTACCCTGCTCAATAAAGTGCTCAAATGTAGACATGTTGTCTAACATATGAGTCCAAAACCTGAAATAATTAACTAATTTATTTCAAACCTAAGTGTAACAAGTCTTAATTAAGCACTTGTATATTCACATCACCTTATATTATCCCAGTCTCTGTGGGAAACAAGTCTCCAATCAAAGAACTTGTATATGAAATATCAGCACTCAATTCTTGATCATAAGTGCACTTCTCATTCAATAGTGCACGACACTATTCATCATTCATTTATCATCAGTATAGTAGTAACAGTGCATTAGCATAGCCCATTAACTAATTACTATAACTGTAAACAATGACTATGTAAACACATGCAGAATGTAAACATTGAAAATGTAAACAATACAAACAATGTAAACAATAACAATGTAAACAATAACAAAGATCAGCAACAATACAAAAACTTTCGCAGAAATCAACTAAAAATAAAGCAGAAATTAATGAAATATCACAAAAAATGTGACGATATCTGCGATAGAATTAAACAAAATACATGACACCACAGTGTATAAACAAAAATGTTGTATGAAACTAAAATATAGTCAAGAGTAGGCTAACAAATACAAACAAATCAAAACAAAACTAAAGAATGCGAAATAATAACGAAAACAATATTAAAACATGTCATCACAACTAACATAAATAGCAACAGAAGTCGCTTAGCAAATTCCAGTATCGGAAATTTGCAAACCTTACAGAAAACGCTCACAATAGACGACCTCTATGACGTGGCATAATCTAACGGAGACACCACCAACCGAGAACCCGCTGAAATATAAACATATAAATATACAAATAACATATAAACATAAAACATATAGAATGAGATGATACACAGAAGACTCAGCAGAAGTATAAGGGCACAGTTTACATACAAACAGGCCACTTAACTTATAGGCTTCCAATCGTAGAACAGCAGAAAAACGGATGTCAATCAACGTCCTAAAGAGCGAAGCTCCAACGATGATGGCACATCTGAACTGCTTCCACTGCTAACACGATGGTACAAGAGCTTCTGACATACTGTGTGTTGAGTTGTTTCGGCACTTGACCTTCTAATCCAAAAGTAAGTTGATGGAAATCGGTACTTGGCCTTCTTCAGAAAACAACCCGTTTCAACCGGCACTTGACCTTCTCAAAAAACGACAGCACTGGAACCTTGACAGCAGCAACTTGCTTGACTTGCGTAAAAGATAACAGCAGTCCGAGTTATCCGGCAACATGTAACAACGCCGGGTACTGTCAAATTCTTGTTTCCGTCAAAAAATTGAAATTTGACTTTTACCGGGCAACGCCGAGTACTTTGAAAATTTTGAAGATGTTGACTGTATTGAAGAATGTTAATTTCTTGAAGGATGCTGATGAATTCTTGTTGAAAATGAAGTGGGTAAGGGACCCCGTGTTTGCTGGTACCAGAATCAAACCAGCTTATGGCCACCAAATGATGCGTGATGCCATATGATGATGGATGGCATCCGCATGTCTGGTTTTGTGTAGTGTGTAGATGTGTTCAGTCAAAACAATGTTCATGCAACAATTAAAGGGCAATCCACATAGGACGTCAGTAAACTCACGACGTATAAAGTCAATGAGTCTTGAAACAGCCGTTGACGTTTTTCTTCATTATTTATTGTGGACGCCACAGTGACAAAATGGTTACGCAAATGTGTAGGCACATCAAACAGTCATTATCACAGCAACATTCAATACAGCAATAAACGGTAGACAGCATTACAATGATGAGTCAGATGCATGTTATATTTCAAAGTGCTGTAAATGTAGTCAGGTGAAAAACTCCATCCTTTTCTATAACAGCCAGGAGATAACCAGATGTATGAGATCAGTTCACTCTCCTTAGTTTGACTTCAGCAAGACAGACACGTCTGCCGAAGTATAAATAATGTCCTCAAAAATATCCTCTAGATAATAAAGGTTTTCCAAACCTAGTTCATTTAACAAAGTAGCAAGTAATGGTCCTTGGTACCTGCATCAACCGATGCAGTACAATGCAGCGACATGTGAGCTAGGAAAACATCTCGTGACGACGACTTTCGCAGACAGGCTATGAATCGAAATCGCTCACGACCCAAAATCAATAGAGTTAATGAAAGAGTCAATTTACCTTGCTTTCATGAAATACACAGAAATATCACGCCTCCCGACATGTGGGAAACACTAGAGGTATTATCTCGAATAAACGAAATATCCATTAAGAGGACTACACATCCCTGACAGAACAAAAATAGCGGAGATCCCCTCTTCAACGAGGCATCTCTTTCGCCATTCCAAATCGCTCACTCCCACTAGTGGTGGGCGGAAACCGATCGACAAAGAAGCAAGACAAGTCATGCGCAGTCCAGCGCAAAATGACCACAGCTCAAACTTAACTGCATTCGATACCAACGCGAGAAGACAAATGCTTACCGAGAAAAGTGACTATAAATTTCAAGCAGTTGTTGCCCTTGCGTTATAAAACAGATATTGAAATAAAACGATGTTGCGAGAATTTATCACGCAACAAGCACAAAGGAACATGATGATGATGAGCTTTATAAACTGCTCCCAGGTATCGATATGGCTACTGCTAACCCAGGTATCGATATGGCTACTGCTATCCCAGGTATCGATATGGCTTTCTGTTGCATTAAATGGGTATTTGCTTATGTGAGGTTCCCGGGGGGAGGGGTCATTGACGGTACAAATAAGGAATATGGCTACTGCTACCCCAGGTATATCGTAAGAGGTGACTAATATGAGGTAGTCCATGAGAGCTGGCACCGTATCATGCCGTAAGAGGTGACTAATATGAGGTAGTCCATGAGAGCTGGCACCGTATCATGTCGTAAGAGGTGACTAATATGAGGTAGTCCATGAGAGCTGGCACCGTATCATGTCGTAAGAGGTGACTAATATGAGGTAGTCCATGAGAGCTGGCACCGTATCATGCCGTAAGAGGTGACTAATATGAGGTAGTCCATGAGAGCTGGCACCGTATCATGTCGTAAGAGGTGACTAATATGAGGTAGTCCATGAGAGCTGGCACCGTATCATGCCGTAAGAGGTGACTAATATAAGGTAGTCCATGAGAGCTGGCACCTCATCATGTAAAAAACTTGCTACATAAACCACAACTGCAGGAGCACATGGACACTTTGATGCAGGCTTCCTGCAAGGTGACCAGAAGCAGTAGTGGTTCTATGCTCCATAAGGAGCGAAAAAGGAGAAGAAGAGGAACAAAATGAAGGTATTTAAAACACTGATTTCATGTAGCGAAGCATTGCCTTAGGACAAGGATACGACGCCTCAGAGAACGGTCACACACACACGTGTGAAAACCACTGAATAATTGTTTCATTTTCTTAAGTGGATTGTGTATCAAGGAGATGCACTAATAATAAAGTGAGTACTCACAACAGCTATTGCCACTTGAGGACCTTTGAGGATCCAGAAAAACGCCTGAGTCGGGTGTGTATTCCAACAACTGAGGAAAGAAATGAGACATCTACCTTCGTCGTCATCATCTCAGTATTATAGTTTGCATATCAAACTGCACCGCTTAAGACAGTGAAATTCTTTTGTGATGTCAAACTAACCTGTAGGGAAATTATTATAATCTAAGACTATACAAGACACAGTACAACTGTGGTTTCCTCTGCCATCCGTTGGTTTGTGTACGGGAGTCTCTGATAGCTGACGATTGAGTCCATCCCACAAGGCAGTGGGAAGGGGAGAGGCTAAGAAGTCTTCATCTCGCCGGTTGTCATGTCATAAAGCTTCAGAGGTGTCTTATACTGAAAGCTGCCGAAATCTAATACATCAAACACAAAATCAATGAGTAAACCTTCCCCAAAGCTGGAAAAAAACAGAACAGAACCAATTCAAACACACTTCTTCCCAAGTAGCACACAAGTGGATGACACTTGTGATCAAATCCCAAGGGGACGTGGCACTCATAGAGTGTCAAGATATTGAAGGGTGCAAACACTTTGACGGAGAAAACAGCTCTGATGGTCAGATTATCCCAGAGTATGTCGATGTCCTGAAGTGTCCCATCATATGTCTTGACTGGGGAATAGATATATTGATCATAATTTCTCTTTCTCTCTCTCCTCCCTCTCCCACCACTAGTGTATCGCTGTCCTGTAGTGCCCTATCATTGTCTTGACTGGGGAATAGATTTATTGATCATAATTTCTCTCTCTCCTCCCTTCCCCACCACTAGTGTATCGCTGTCCTGTAGTGTCCTATCATTGTCTTGACTGGGGAATAGATTTATTGATCATAATTTCTCTCTCTCCTCCCTTCCCCACCACTAGTGTATCGCTGTCCTGTAGTGTCCTATCAATGTCTTGACTGGGGAATAGATATATTGATCATAATTTCTCGTTCTTTATCTCCCCCCTCCCCCACCACCTAGTGTATCGCTGTCCTGTAGTGTCCTATCATTGTCTTGACTGGGGAATAGATATGACATCATCATCAGTTTTCTTGTCTGCTCCTTGAAGGAACACGACGCCACCACTGCACCTAGCAATAGCACGCTCTAGCCAGGAGTAGTTTTTTGTAGCAATTCTTTTCAATGATGAGGTTGCCAGCCCCATGTACAACCTCTTATTAATCCCTTGTACGACATTGTCTGAGGGTGCCGTAGTCTTTCTATGTCTCTTCAGAAACCCTCGGAAACTGCACGGCGCGGGGAACAACTATGATAATAATAACACATAAGGAAGGGAAACCCGAGGCCTGTAAACAGTAAATTAATATTAGACAAACATAAAGGTATGTTTTCAGGCACTCGTAAGAAATAAAGAAGTATTTATTTCTTACGAGTGCCTGAAAACATACCTTTATGTTTGTCTAATATTAATTTACTGTTTACAGGCCTCGGGTTTCCCTTCCTTATGTGTTATTAATGTTCATACAATACCAGAAACCTACCCTCTGTTCTATACTACTGTCCTTAAGTCTTCTATTATTTACTGGACACAGTATCAAGGTCTTTGTCTTGTTTGGACTGACATATACTGCAGAATAGAGGAACAACAGAAGTGATTGCGTCATTAATAGGCTGAGGTGCCCATTGTAAACTTCCGGTGTTGTCTTGTGTTTCGCACTGATGACCGGTCAGTAAAGCATCCTTTTTTTGGGGATGCCTAGCTGGCCGTGAGGTTAATGTGATTCGCTTGTATAGCTAGGCGGTGTTGTTGTACGGAAGGTACGGGGTTCGAACCCTGGGTACGCCACTCACGTCTGTTGTTTTTCTGTTGTCTAAGTGTTCTACTTCTTTATTTCTTACGAGTGCCTGAAAACATACCTTTATGTTTGTCTAATATTAATTTATATGATAATAATAACTCTCTCCCCCCCTCCCCCCTATCACCAGTGTGTCATTGCTCTACAGTGTTCTATCAATACCTTTGGATGGGTATGAAAAACAAATCGAATAAAGATGATTCGTCTTATGGGGACAAAAGACAAAGAAAATAGCCAACGTTGCGGCCACAAGGCCTTCTTCAGGGGAAGCAAAGAAAGTGAGGGCTAGATAGGACACATAAGAATCTAAATAAATATAAAAATAAAACTAGGGTACTACCCTAAAGGCAGCTAAGACCTAGCACGCCGGGCGAAGAGAGAGTGCGTCACCAGAAAAGGAAATGACTGCCACTTCCGGATGTAAACAGTACATACTAAGAAGCTAAAAAACGAAACTGAACAAGAAACGACCCAAACGTAATGATAATGAGGACTGGAGATAGAAAAGGACAGAACGAGTTGGAGATAAATAAATATTTAATTAAAAATCAAGACATACTTTTTTTTTAAATTAATTAATTTATGGGCGACGGAGAAATAGAAAAATTGAATTAGAGTTGAAATGGTCAAAATAGAATTGGAGTGCAGAGTATAACCTCAGACAAAGGTATGTAGGGTGTTAAGACCCGCTGGTTTTAGACGATGGATAAGACGTTGCTCAAGCTGGACTCGGCTAGCAGTGTCAGAGGAGCAGGATCTGATCGCAGTGACCTGGATGTTGATAGGAACATGGTGGTCAGGACCATTAAAGTGTAAGGCAACTGGTGTGGATTTTTGCTGTGAGATGTCATTAAGGTGCTGGCTGAATCTGTCCCCAAGTCGTTTGCCTGTTTGGCCAATATAGGTTTTGCTGCAACGCTTACATATGATTGTATAAATGCTATTGCGCGACCCACACGTGAAGCTGATAGTGAGGGTGAACGTGGCCTCAGAAAAAGTCACCTTGTGGGTTTGGATGACATACTTGCACGTCGTGCATCGTGTCCGACCACAGGGTAGTGTGCCAAAGTGAGTGACACTCTCAGTTGGAAGACGGCTGTGAACAAGGAGATCCTTAAGGTTCTTGTCGCGTCTATATGCCACCAAAGGTACCCCACCGAATACTTTGCGGGTCACAGAATCTGCTTGGAGGATGGGTAAGTGGCGGAAAAGGTTCTTTTTGACTGCAGTGCTGTGAGGGTGATGTCCGGATTAATTTGACTATCCGAAGTGGATTTGTAGTGGGGTTTGAGGGCCTCCTGACGGGAGATGGGGAGAACGTTGTAGGATGGAGGTGAGAACATGTTCCGGATAAAGTCTGTTACGGAAGAAATCCAACATCTCATTGGCTCGGAAGTGGAAGTCATTGTCGTCTTGGCACAAACGGCGGAGGCGAAGAAGTTGGGAAAATGGAAGGGAGTCACGACAAGCCCAAGGATGAAAAGAGGTATACACAAGGTAGCTGTGGGCATCTGTCGGTTTTTAGTATACTGAGGTATAAAGGCCGGAGGGCGTGATAGTAATAATAATGTCAAGAAAGTTGACTGATACTGTGGAGATGAGGGAGGTGAACTTGATGGTAGCGTGGAAGTGGTTGACGAAGTCGATGAAGCGGGTAAATCAGCCTCTGACTTATCTGTAAGACCTATGCAATCATCGATATATCTGCGATAAATTCCGGGGAAAGGACCAGAGTATTGCTGCGATATCTGATGCTCCAAATGGCCCATTGTCACATATGTATGTAAATAGTGCAGCAGTGTCCCGTCCACCTTGCTTCCCCATCTTAGGTTTATAATTGTTGCTACGCAAAAAAAATACAATTCGCTGACGAAATTCACTGACTGTAGACGCACCATTGAAGCCACGTCAATTTCTTCTGTTTACAGGCTGACAAGCATTCACCTGCGTTTGTACAGGCTAATATAAAAGCCAGCGAAAGCATAATTAGCTTATCATAAATTATCAGGCGAGCTGATTTGGTAATTAGCATTGCTGACAGACAGGAGCGCGCGGATAGATAATTGGGTTCTTTGATCAGGGGATATAATAAAATTTACCGACCTCATTCGTTGTCCGTGATCCCAGGGGAGGTAATCTCTGATCTATAGCAGAGAGACGAGATCAAAGACGGACCGTTCGCTGAGCGACGTCTATGTCCCTGGTCGGCATCGGTGAGCAGAAAATCTTTATCTCGGGAGCCGAACGAGTTGATTTTCCTGATATGACCATAGGCGCGATTTCTCGCATCAGTTAGTGAAAATAACAGTTTTTCCGTCCTTCCAAAGTCAGTTTATCTAGTCGCTAAAGAATTTTTGGAAACATCTAGCTCGCCATTGTAAAAAGTGGATTATTTAGATTCCGTGGAGATTGTTTCATTTTTTCTGTTTTGCGGTAATATATATTAGCATTTAAGTGATTTAATGTGTTAAGTTCCTCATTATAATTCACCGGGATTTTCTGTGTGTTAATTGACTAGCGTATTAAATAACATATAGCTAATTTTGCCAACTGTAATGTAAATGTACGTAACTAATCACTATCACCCAGAAAGAGATGTTTTATTTGACTGATAAATACACTAGGCGACTGACTATTGACGGAATATAAATTTACCTCTAATTCATTACGTGTAATTGTGTAAGTGACTAGTGTAATATCATGTGGTGAAACAAATAGCTAGTAATGACAAGCGATATTTGTAAAGTAGTCATAACTAAATTATCACTGATATTGTGCGCTGACAGTTTACTGGGGCGGGAAGGGGAAAAGGCGCATACCTTAAAACCCAACCCCTAACAGGTGAGTGAAGCGTGATAAGATAGGCTAAGACCTGTGTGCTTTTAATTTAATTAAATGACGAACGAACGAACGAACTTTATTTTCAAAGGGTTGAGAATTGGGCACGCAGGCCCGTCTAACATTCTGCCCTTTCACTCTCATTAATCTTCCATACTATATCCTTTTATTCCCACGTATTACTTTAAGCATTAATTTAAAGGCATGCAACATTATAAAGTTAACATAACAGCATTCATTTACAGTATACAATCATAATTTTTTTTAAAAATGAGTAGCCTAGGTTTTTTTTTTTTAAATAAACAAGATAGTGACTGAAGAAAAATAATAATAATAATAAAAAATAAAATAATATAAACAAAACAATAAATAAATAAGTTATGTATACCGACACTCACTTATGCGGTCAAAACGTCTAATGTAGTATTTTTGAATGTGTCATCAATCCTCAATACAAAAATTACAAAAAACACATTCTCGCTTACATCCATACATTCTTGGCGGAAATTGAAATAATAATAATAACACTTTCTTGCGCACTTCTGTAGCAGAAAAAGTCTTTCAGCAGTTTAAAAAAAAAAAAAAAAAAAAAAAAAAAAAAAAAATTATATCTGCATGTACATCACCCATTTAAGCAAACGGAAACATTCACATCTCTAAAGTACAGTGGTATGCGGGTACATTCTCACATACATTACATTATATAATAGTATTACATGGATATAAAACAAATTATTCCCATTAAAAACGAGCGGAAGAGGAAAAGAAATGTTGACCTATGGATGAGATGTTGACAGGCAAATGATGTTTCTATGGGGGTAGATAATCAGTGTTTAGGAAGTGTTTGAAAAGTGCTTTGTTAAATGAATATTGTGTAGGTAGGCTTTTTAGGTGGTGTGGAAGACTGTTCCATAAGTAGGCTCCAGAGTAGGCTAGACTCTGTTTGAACAGGTCGATCCTAGGTTTGGGCAGACGTAACTGATGTAATTGTAGTCCCTCTCTTCTACTGGTTTGAAACAATGATCGTAGGTACGGCGGAGCATTGTTTGATAGAATTGCGTGGGTCAGCTTGGCTTTGTTGTAGAGAAGACGTTTTTTCAGGGACAATATTGTGGGTTCTTTTCCTGTCCTTGTGTGTGATATCGTGCGATTATCGGTGATCAGACGTATTGCTCTCTTATGCAGGGAGTGCAGTCTCTTTGAGGTGGAAGCAGGGCAACCATCCCATAGTGTAGAGCAGTAATCTAGATGTGTCTGTATATGTGAGGTGTAGAACAATAGTCTAGTGTCTGCGTCTAAGAAGTATTTTATTTTGGCTAGCTGGTACGTCTTTTGAGCTAAGTGTTTGGTTAAATTCCGTACATGACGGAGTGGATAAGAGATCTTAACCGTACGCGTGATAGGATAGGATATTGAAATTGTGATTAAATTTTTTGGTTTCTCCTAAATCTAGTACTGATCACAAACCAGCCTGCCAGCGGTCTAAGTCTAAATACAACCAGTAACAATTCTTAGTCTTTATCGAGTCTTCGAGGTTGACCTGTGCGGTCCTCTTGCTTCATTCAGAGAGAGAGTCCAAATGTATAGACAATAAGAATTAATTATAACAGGAGACACCAAATATCCAGATTTCTTTCATTCAATTATATCAGCCCACTGAGGCGAAATATCTAAACATAACGTTGTTCCCGACTACTGACCATTGTGTTGTCAAGTGGATTTATCCACAATGATTTACCTACCAGACATTTCCTTTAACTATTGGAAGTACTAACTACTGTCCACTGTGAACACTCGATCTTGGTAATTATTTTGCTACCTGAACTACCTGACGTGAAATTATCATATCCAATAATCACCACCAAAGTAAGCGTTCCCCATTAGGAGGATTAATTATTCGTGGAGGAACGGGGGCTCACTTCGGCGAAACACCACACTGGATTTGTTACATGTACCTTGATGATATGTTCAAGATGTTGTTAAACAACTAGTAGGTAAGCGAGATTGTATGTGGCCATAGACTGACAGAGTGTGAGTAAAGAGGAGTGAATATTTCTATTTGTATAATCATTGTACCCACTTTTTTTTGTTTGTTCGCTAATACTATTATTTTTACAGGATAGATTAACTAGGAACTCTGTTCTTTACGTTATCATCTATTTCTATACCCTAGCGCTAATCTTTGACCTTTTGGGGTTATTAACTTTCTTGCGGGATCTTTTCTCAACAGAGGGGATTGCACTTATGGGTTTTATTTTCCAAATTCTGTAACCTATGATTTCACTAATATATATATGTTTGATGTTGTGAACAGTTTATATGATAATAAACTAAACAAAACTTAATTACTTGTGTTGGTCAGCTCAGCCCATATTCATACTCCATTTAATATATAGTTTTCACGTTTGTGTGTCTTGTCGTCACTTAACTGTGTGTGTGTGTGTGTGTGTGTGTGGTTAAACGTATATGTTTTATGTACGGAGAGGAGGATTGTCGGATAACAAATTACAGTCGTAAAGATAGGCTGGACTAGAGTATCTTCTCAATCCAGGGACAGATTCTACCTTTAAACTATTTACTCGTGAAAATCTATTTCTTATACCTTATTTCTCACTGAGTTACCACCTTTTCAGTTCTTTTCAGACGGGACCAAATCTATGTTAAATACCTATCTAAATTTACGACACCCATGAAAAGGTAGGCATAGCTAGGACCCATCATCATTCCCACAGCAACACCACTAATTTGGTCGAAAAACTGACCATAGATTTCAAAGGAATTTAGTTGAAGGACCAGTTCAGCAAAACGGAGAAGAGAGTAAGTTGGATATAGAAGGACAAGTGCGCTGGGCAAGAAAAAACCCAAGAGCTCGGAGACCATCAGAGAACGAACGAACGAACGAACGAACTTTATTTTCAAAGGGTTAAGAATTGGGCACGCAGGCCCGTCTGACATTCTGCCCTTCCTCTCTCTCTCATCATATATACTATATCCTTTCATCCTCACATTTACTATAAGCATAATTAAGGCATTTATCATTATAAAAGTAATATTACATTTGCAATAATCATCATCACCCGTGTGTTACCGGGGCCCGAAAGGGGAGCAAAGAATAGTAACACTGTCCCCTGCCAAGCATGTCGTAGAAAGCGACTAAGGAGGGTTGGGCATGGGGCCGGTTACCCCATCCTGTAAAAAAATTTAAACCACAAAAAACTTCAACAAATATGGACAAGTCAAATAAAGAAAATAAAACACAGCCATCCAAGACAGGGGAAGGTCCTCTCGCGGGGAGGCGTATGATGCAACACAGAGAAAGCCGAAAGGAGTCTGTGTTGCTGACTAACCTTCTTTCTTCTAGGAGAACTTCCAGATTTGGCACCTGGAATGTTCGGACATTAAACGAATAAGGGAAAGTGGCGCAAGTGGCAGCAGAAATGAGGGAATACAAAATCGAGGTTTTGGGAATGTGTGAAACAAAGTGGAAGGGGGTAGACAGGAAGAAACTCATCACAGGTGAATTGGTGCTGTCCTCAGGACATGAAGACGAAAGTTCATACCACAGTGAAGGGGTAGCTCTTATGTTATCTAAAGAAGCACAGAAAGCACTCATTGAATGGGAAGCTGTTGGACCCAGAATAATAACAGCTACTTTCAAAACAGCTAAAAAGAAAATTCATGTAAATGTCATCCAATGTTATGCACCAACTAATGACAAAGAAGAGTCTGTGAAAGAAGCATTTTATACTAAACTACAGGAAATTATGGAAAAAGTAAAAAGAAGAGACATCACAATTTTGATGGGTGACATGAATGCAAAGATAGGTACAGTCAACACCGGATTTGAAGAAGTCATGGGAAAACATGGGCTAGGAGTAATGAATGAAAATGGAGAACTATTCGCAAACTTCTGTGCTTCAAATCAACTGGCTATAGGAGGAAGCATGTTTCCACATAAGAGAATACACAAGGCAACATGGATATCACCAGATCATAGAACAGAAAATCAGATTGATCATATATGCATAAACAAGAAGTTTAGATCATCATTGCAGGATGTAAAGGTATATAGAGGAGCAGATGTGGCATCAGATCACCATCTTCTGATAGCCAAAATAAAAATGAAACTCAAGAGATATGCAACAATGCAAAATTATAGACAACAGTATAATGTAGGACAGCTAAGAAATCAAGAAACAAGAGACAAATTTGCGGTCACAGTATCCTACAAATTCCAAGTGCTCCAACAGCTGGAAGATGTAGAGAATACAGAAGACTATTGGCAGCAGGTCAAAACTGTATGGAAGGAGACATGTGAAGAAATACTGGGGAAAAGGGAAAGACAACAAAAAGCATGGATAACAACAGAAACCATCAATAAGATAAAAGACAGAAAAAACAAGAAAGCAGAGTTTAAACACAAGCAAAACCAGAAGTTCCAAAGCCAAGGCTCAAGAAGTGTACACAGAAGCAAACAAAGAAGTAAAAAGAAGTATCAAAAGAGACAAGAGGAAGTATATTGAGGAGTTGGCAAGAGAGGCAGAAGATGCTGCAGCCAAAGGAAATATGAGAGAACTGTATAGCAGCACAAAGAAGCTAACAGGGAAATACAAGCAAACAAGTTGCCTCATAAAAGACAAGAATGGGAAACTGCTCAGCAATATACAAGAGCAAATGAAGAGGTGGACAGAATATTTTGGGGACCTTCTCAATAGACCAGCTTCACAAAACCCGCCGGACATCCAGCCAGCAGAAGAAGAGCTACAAATTAACGGTGAAAGACCAACGAAGGAAGAAATAAAGAAAGCCATAAAGCTTCTAAGAGATGGAAAAGCATCTGGACCTGATGGCATTCCAGCAGAGGCCATCAAAGCAGATATCGACACGGCTACAGAGATGTTATATAAATTACTTGGTAAAGTCTGGGAAAGGAAGAGATACCAGCAGAATGGAAGGAAGGATATCTGGTTAAGTTGCCTAAGAAGGGAAATTTACAAGAGTGCACAAATTATAGAGGAATAATGTTACTATCAGTGCCAGGAAAAGTATTAAACAGGATTATCCTTGAGAGATTAAAAGAGTCCATAGACAAGAAACTGAGAGATGAACAAGCAGGTTTTCGACAAAACAGATCATGTACAGACCAGATAGCCACTTTGAGAATAATAGTTGAACAAAGTCTGGAATGGAATTCACCACTATACATCGGATTTGTGGACTACGAAAAGGCATTTGACAGTGTAGACAGAGAATCACTTTGGAAATTGTTGAGGCATTATGGAGTTCCCCTGAAGATCATTAATTTAATAAAGAAAACATACGAAGACATGACATGCAGAGTTTTTCACGAAGGACAGCTTACAGAGCCGTTTGGGATAAGAACAGGAGTGCGACAGGGATGCCTCTTGTCTCCATTTCTTTTCTTGCTGGCAATAGATTGGGTTATGAGATCATCGGAAACACACAACAGAAATGGAATCCAGTGGACTCTGACTAAGCAGTTGGATGATCTGGATTTTGCTGATGACTTGGCTCTTCTGTCCCATAGCCGTAATCAGATGCAGGACAAATTGAAAACACTTGATGAGAGGTCACAGCAATTGGGTCTGAAAATACACAGGGAAAAGACAAAAATAATGCGAATAAATGCAGGTAATGATAACAGGGTTGAACTTGAAGAAACACCAATACAAGATGTAGAATCATACACATATCTTGGCAGTAATATAGACAAAGTTGGAGGGACAGACAGCGATATCAAAATAAGAATACAAAAGGCAAGAGGAGCTTTCATTGCATTGGGAAATATATGGAGATCAAGAGAAATAGGATCCAACACGAAAATAAGAATCTTCAACTCAAATGTGAAGTCAGTCCTATTGTATGGCTCAGAGACATGGAGAACAACAAAGACAACAACCAAAAAGCTACAGACTTTCATAAATGGGTGCTTGCGTAGAATAGAGGGATTAAAATGGTATGACAAGGTTACCAACGTGGAACTGATGACAAGAACTAGACAAAGTGCCAGTGGAACAAGAAATGAGAAGAAGACGATGGCGATGGATAGGACACACACTGAGGAAACCTGTTGATAGCATTACAAGGCAGTCCTTGTTCTGGAATCCCCAGGGCAAGAGAGGCAGAGGAAGACCAAGAAGTACATGGAGAAGAGAGTTGGAAACAGAGGTGAAAATGATGAGGAGAACATGGAAAGAACTTGAGATGATGGCACGTGACAGGAGGACTTGGCATGTGTTTGTTGAAGGCCTATGCTCCTTTGGGAGTGGAGGGTTATGAATGAATAATCATCATAATTAAAGTACGTTTTTAACATTAAAAAAGAATAATAATAATAATAATGAATGTAAAAATAAAATAAATAAAAAGAAACATTAATAGATAGATAGATAGATAGATAGATAGATAGATAGATAGATAGATAGATAGATAGATAGATAGATAGATAGATAGATGGATAGATAGATAGATAGATAGATAGATAGATAGATAGATAGATAGATAGATAGATAGATAGATAGATAGATTGAACGAACGAACTTTATTTTCAAAGGGTTTAGAATTGGGCACGCAGGCCCGACTAACATTCTGCCCTTCCTTTCTCTCTTCTTCCTTAGTTAATCCATTTATTCTCACACGTATCCTAAATGTTACTTAAATAATAAAATAACAAAAAAGTACAATAAAATAAAATCCCAACATTGTAACAGTACAATAACAGTTACACAGATTTACAGATGCGTATCATAATTTATACTAAACAGGACAAAATTAACTTTAAAACCTACCTATGATGTTATGTAATTATTTAAGAACATAACGAAATTAGGGTGGCATATAATCTGCACTCATGATGTATTTGAAAAGTCTGTGATTGAATGAATATGGACTAAGAGTATGTTTTAAGTCATGTGGAAGAGTATTCCACAGATGAGCAGCAGAAAAAGCTAAACTTTTCTTGAATAAGTCGAGCCTAGGCTTGGGCATGTGTAATTTATTTAAGCGTTGACTGCGTCTTCCGCTGTATTTGAAAATAGGCCACAGATACGTTGGAGCATTCTGTGACAAGATTTTGTGAATAAATTTGGCTTTGTTGAAGAGAAGGCGCTTTCTTAGTGGTAATATGTTAAGATATGTATATGCGTCTACACACTGTGTGAGGTTTTTGTCTGAAATTAGGCGCACTGCACGTTTTTGTAATGAATAGTCTTTTAGTGTTGGACATGGTGCAGCCATCCCAAATTGTGGAACAATAGTCTAGATGTGTTTGTATCTGGGATGTATAGAACATTTTTCGTGTCTCCTCATCTAGGAAATGTTTGATTTTAGCTAACTGGTAAACTTTTTGTGCCGTTTGTTTGGTCAGTGCTTGTACATGCGAATTCCAACTTAAATGTTGGTCAATTATGAGTCCTAGTGTTTTATATTCATTTACATTTTCAATTAAAGAGGTTCCAATGTAGAGCTGAAGTGTTGTTTTCGGCGAGTTTTGTAAGAGAGGGGAATGGAGGTATACAGAGAACAGACGTCTAACAAGAAAAGGCGGTAGGAGTGTTCTGCTGAGAGTCGGATAGAGGAGAAAGTTATAAGAGCATGATTAGTGTCTTTGACAAAGGAGGGAAGATTCTCAACGATAGGCAGGAAAATGTTATCGAGGAAGTCAGAGATGTGTTCAGTAGGACTGGAACAGGCCGAGACAATGGGTCTGCCAAGGTTGTCGATCTTAAATGAATTTTGGGGAGGCATGTAGAATACAGGCTTCCCCCAAAGAACTTTCATGAATCCTAAGATGCGCTGGGGACCAGAGATTGACAGAGCCTTACTGGTGATGAGCAGAACGACCAGGGTGGCAGCCGTGGGCATTAAGGGGCAAGTTGACGACAGAGCGAAAAATACAAAATAGTGGGTTTTTTTCGTCAAAAAAGATCGACTTCTTACACTAGTCAACAACCAAAATGTACCAGAAATGAAAATAGCTGATCTTAACTAATTTTGGTGTGCTGAAAACGAAAATGACATTAAAAAATGTTGATTGGCTCTAGTTTTCAAGATATATGCTACTAGTTTATTTAATTACGGTCAATTTATATATATATGACGCAACTGTTGTGGGCGATTGCATAATTTTTTCTAATGACCAATAAAAATGTAACTAGAAGTTGATGATGCAATCCTACCTATGATTACATCACCTTTGTGTATAAATATCTTATCTCTGATAAAATTTTGCCATTAGTTAGTGCATTTGTCCTTATCAAAAGTATCGTAGTTAGAAATGCCTAGGACATGTGTGAACAGTGCTAATAATTTCTGTTATATATGTGGTGGGGTGACATTTCTATCACAAAAACGAAATATAACTCAAGTGATTAAGAAGGCATACAGTTTGTATTTTGGCTGCAGAATAGGAGATCAAGATAAGAGCTGGGCGCCACACATATGCTGCAATACATGTGCAGCACATCTTAAACTGTGGTTGACTGGCAAAAGGCAAGCTATGCCTTTTGCAGTCCCCAATGATTTAGAGAGAGAGCCCACTGATCATCTCAACAACTGTTACTTTTGCATGGTCCCTCCAATTGGGAAAAGCATATCAAAGAAGAAAAAAAATGGACTCTGGAATATCCAAATATCCCCTCTGCAATACGTCCGGTACCACATGGCGATGACCTACCAGTTCCCAAAGTGCCAGAATCATTTTCAGCTGCTTCCACTGATGAAGAAGAGGATATTGGTGGCCCTGAACCATCAACCTCTAGCGACCAAGATTTTGAGCAAACTACATCCACTAAACCACACTTAATAACCCAAGGTGAACTGAATGATCTTGTAATAGATCTGAATTTACCGAAGAACAAGGCGGAGCTTTTGGGTTCCAGATTGCAACAGTGGAATCTCCTGGCAGAAGATGTTACAATTTCTGTGTATAAGAACCGCCAGAAGCCGCTTATTACATTCTTTTTCAAAGAGGGTGACCTTTCTGCGTGCCACAACATTTCTGGTTTAATGGCAGCCCTCAAAATTCAATTACATACCGGAAGAATGGAGGCTTTTCATTGATTCATCCAAGACGAGTCTTAAAGCTGTTTTGTTGAATAATGGTAATGTGTTACCGTCAATTCCAGTTGGTCACGCAGTTCATATGAAAGAAACTTATGAAAACATTAAGCAGCTTTTGAAGTGTATAAACTACGATCATCATCATTAGTCACTTTGCGGTGACTTAAAAGTGGTCGCTCTTTTGCTTGGACTACAGGGTGGATACACCAAGTACTGTTGCTTTCTCTGTGAGTGGGATAGCCGTGCACGAAGTGACCATTACATCAGAAGACATTGGCCAATCAGGCCGTCATTGCAGCCTGGCAGTAAGAACGTTGAGAACCCAGCACTTGTCGACACCAGCAAGATTTTGTTGCCACCCTTGCACATTAAGCTGGGTTTAATGAAAAACTGTGTCAAGGCATTGGAGAAAAACAGATGAGGCTTTCAAATACCTCATCAGAACATTTCCAAGACTGAGTGAAGCTAAAAATAAGAGAGGGAGTATTTGTTGGTCCGCAAATTTGAAAACTTCTTCATGATGACGAGTTTCTTTGCGTGTTGCATGGCAAGGAAAAAGCAGCATGGCTAGCATTTAAGTCAGTGGTGGACAATTTTCTTGGAAACATTAGATCTGATAATTACAATGAAATTGTAGAAAATCTCCTTCTGAAGTATAAGAGTCTTGGCTGCAACATGTCTTTGAAAATTCATTTTTTCTGGATTCTCATCTGGATTTCTTTACGTCAAACTGTGGAGAGGTCAGTGATGAGCATGGTGAACGATTTCCCCAGGACATTGCTGCTATGGAGACAAGGTATCAAGGCAATTGGAGCCCTTCAATGCTTGCTGATTACTGTTGGACTGTGACAAGAGACACCTCATCGATTGACTACAAGAAGCAAGCAAAGAGAGCTGTAACAGCGACTGAACAATGACGGAATGGGTTCAAATGTGCCTTTTTAAAACATGATATGTGAACTTTAAATAATGTTTTTATTTTTTCTATCATTTTATGTTGAAATATCAATTAATTGAGTATGTAACCACAACTTTTATAATGCTAAAGTAGAAAGACTAAAACAGGGCATACATTATTTGTATTACTGTTTGTTTAAATTCTTCATTTAAAAATAAAACAGAGGCCTAATTGGGATGAATTTTATTTTGATATTTGAAATTCACCATTTGCGGAATTTTATTTATGTCCTGTCACGTAGGGTTTATATTCATTTAATTTCCTACATCTTCTTCCTATTCTTTCACCCGAATTCTCTCTTTTATTATCTCTGTATTTCCTTTTTCCTGTATATTTTTTCATCCATTCGTTTTTGCGAATATTATTTTCATATAATTCGCAAACTTTACCTGTTTTCCTTTCTCTAAAACTGAGAATCGCACCTGGGTGGTATTGCGTACATGTCAGTCGCGCTGGTCGGACGATAGGCGTGAATTTACAGCATTCGCTAGACATTCGTCTGAGGGTCTCTGGCCTGGGGCGTGAAAATTCACCCGAGGGACATGGAAAGTAGACAGAGAGTCTGCATTTCAGTAAACGCATGAGGTTTTTCGTCAGGAAAAACCCGGCTTAGCGTGAAAATCCACTCCGCACTGCAGACGGTGGTCTGAGATTTGCAACTCATGCAAGCCCTCGGCCACTGATGGCTGTTACGTCACGCGATAAGCGGACGAAGGTGTTATACGGACGGAGGGGAGACTATTTCGCTTGGCGAAATAAGATTAGGATCCTGTGTCCGATTTTAAAGATATTGGTCAAGTTTGAAACTTTAATTTCATTCTCGCTCATAGACTCACAGTAGATAGGTTGCTCGTAAACAGAATAGCTGTTAGCGAAGTATCTCAGTTTGTTTCGGCAATTTGTCGAACTTCTAGACTTCCAGAAATATTTTCAGCATTTTTTATTCTTAAGTTGTGCGACTACCTGTAATTCTGTGGTTGAGGTAATTAATATGATAGATATATAGATTTTGTGAGTGTTAAAGTGTTTAATCGCTTAATTCATTTTAATCTATTTCTTTAGCGCAGAAGAGAAATAAAGTGGTAGGCTATTATATTTTCTAGGGAAGCATTCAGTGGAAAGCAGAATAAAATTAAAATTTCTAGCTTATAACGGCAATTGTAGCTATTTATGAATTTAATTTTACCGCTAATACTCAGTCGAGTGTATTTTTCTAAACTAACGTATAAACTCTAGAATCGAGCCTCATGAATGGTGACGGAATACGCACGTGTTCCTAATTCATGAGGATTGCTGATTTTTAAATATAACTTACGTCACGGGAAGTTTAAATGATAAGCAAAGCTCTCTGCTTGCAAGTTTAAATGTAAGTTTATAACCAGTACAGATTCTGTTTATTATATTATATGTGTTATTTTTCCTCCACACAGTGAAAGTTTTGGGGTGACCCTAACTTTACCAGCACCTAGTAGTAGTTTCCATACTTGTGAAGAAATAGACAGTCATTATTTTGAACCACGTGGGTTTCTTAAGTACCACTGGTCTAAACAGTGCATATGCAACCCGAGTTAGCCAGAAATACTATATCCAATAACGGGTTTTCAAAGACTGTAATGATAAATACTGGACCTTGGAGCCAGATCTTAATTTCTTCTAAAAAAAAAATCTACGTAATTTTTCTGCCTGGTGGCGCGGAATACTTCTTAGTAGTTAACTAACATTTCCCGACTATATATATATATATATTTTGGTATATATATATAAAGTATATATATATATATAAATATTTAATTTATAATCTATATATATATATATATATATATATATATATATATATATATATATATATATATATATATATATATATATATTTGTGGACAAATCTGTGGTGTGACTAAAGTGAATCCTATACTGAGGGAAGGCACCGACCTGACATCCATCATTTCTAGAAACCTACGCTATTGACACTGTGCTCTGCTAACTCCCGCGCCTGGAATAATTGTTAGGTGACTTAATCAGACATTTGAACAAATTTGCACACCCAAGTAGTCGTTCCCGGAGACTCTCCGAGTTAAATACGTCTTTTGGAACTGGGGACTTCTTGGCAGAAGACTGCATTTTTTTTTGAGTCTGTGTGAAAATCTAAAAATCAGTGTGTTCCAAGAGGCAGCGAGCAAAGTCGTGAGTACCTGTATGAGTGGCCATGGCGGAATGAATGAGTGTACGCTGGTTTGAGTGATATTTTCACTATTATATCTTTGACACCCTGTTGCTGTCCTATTTTTTTTTTCAATCTGCATAATTTGTTGCTAAGGCTAGAGTTCTTGTGTTTTTGTCTTAGGTTAAATCAGATTTTTTTTTTTCAAACTCTGTGCATATAATTACGAGGAAAAACAAAGAAAAACTCTTAGACTCAAACCCTATGTATCTGTGACTCGGGCGCCATCATCTGTTCTCTTAACGGGGCCGGGCTAAACCTAGAGTTAACACTATAAGGGGGCTATCATCCTTGCAACATTTCCTTGAATTTTTATGACTATGTGTATATGTATTTTCCTTGATGTACTTTCTTTGATGTTGTGAGCCGATTTTTTCCTGATATTAAAATCGCTCTTGAACTTAATAATCGTGTTTGGTCAGCTCGTTCTAGATAATATATATATCATTGTTATAGTTTTCCCACGTCTGTGTGTTTACCTGTCGTCACGTGTATGTGCGTGCCTGTGAGTGATAGAAATATACGTAATATGTATATATTGGTGTAGTCTGTCTGACGCTGTAACAACTGTTGTAGAAGATAGGTGAGAGAGAGAAGAATTCTTTTCGCTTTCAGAGACAGCCACTATATCAAAATCTATCATCTCACGTGTGTGGAAATTCTATTACCTTTCACTAACTCTCACTGAGTCTATCACCTATTCAAACCTATTCAGAAGGGACCAAACCTAGTCTTAATTCTCCTATCGAAAATCTACGACAAATGGGTTCTCGTCCGACGGATTTTTGAACTTAGAATAGGAAGACGAGTACGACAAATGGGTTCTCGTCCGTAGGATTTTTGAACTTAGAATAGGAAGACGAGTACGAAAAATGGTGTCTCGTCTACGGTAATTGAACCGAGTACAAAATCCTAAGGAGCTACGACAAATCTGGTCTCGTGAACTTTTTGAACTTAAGATTCTGTATTCTGTATATAGAGTAAGAGTGTGATGTCTTGTGAGTTGTATCTTTTAAAAAATAATTACCCCCTAGACTAGCGATCTGTTTACGGGCGTGCTGACCACACAAACTAATAAAGTTTTTTTTTTCTCCACAGCATCTTTGAATAATATACATTTTGGTTACAGGTTGATTTTGTCGGGATATATGTTAACTGCTGATTGTAATACTAAATGCTGGTAAAGTGGTGAGTGTATAACATTCACTGGGTACTGAGGCAGAACGGCGTTTGAACTAAGTTAAGGAGTGTGTTTCGGACTTTTTGTCCAGATTAATTCCCTCCCTTACCCGATCTGACTTCAGGGGCGAACTTATAGTGGATTTTTAAAAATTAAGGGATTATTTTTCTCTTTAATTTTTGCAATATTCTTTTGCTTTTCCACTGTAGCAACTTATTTTTCAGTTGTAATCTTAACTACCATTTATTTGGCGTAGTCGTGTTTTGCATTGAGTGCTTTATTGCCGATTAATAGCAGCGATAGTTAGATTTTAATTTGGAGGAGGTATCCCAGGGTTAAGGATATCATCTTTTGAATTTTTGGTACATTTTTTTCTCGTAAGTGGTAGGAGTCAGTGTATCCTTTTTCCTATTTTCTTTCTCCACTAGTCTCAGTCACTGACATAATATGGCCGAGAGGGCAAAACTTAGACAACTCCTCAGGGACGAAGCGAGAGAGGAGGGACTGGAAGGAGAGGAAGCGAAAGCTTTTGTCAGGGACGAACTTGAGAGATATGATGCGGAGAGGAAAGCAGAAGAAGCTAGGAGGAAAGAAGCAGAAGACCGGCTATTACAGCAGAAGAAGATTGAGGAGGAAATGGAAATTCGCAGGATGCAGCATGAGGAAAAAGAGAAGGAGAGACAGCATGAGGAAAGAGAGAAGGAGAGCCAACATGCGGAACGAGAGAAGGAGCGACAACACGAGTTGGCTCTTAAAGCTCTAGAACTTCAAAGTCGTGGCGCTGCCTCTACCTCCACCAATGGAGAGTCTTCTCCTCATTCTTCCTTAACTGATCCTTCTAACAGTCAATCTCTTCACCTCACTGCTATGTCTTTTCCGCTAGAATCTTTCCCTTGTCCAAATGAGAAGATTGACACATGGTTAGAAAAATTTGAGAAAATTGCAACTCTGTACGGGTTAGAGAGGTCGCGTTGGAATATGAAACTTTCCCAGGCCCTAAAAGGTTCTGCTTATGATGTTTATTCTAAGCTGGAAAGTAGCCAACAAGACGACTACGATGTGTTGAAGAAAGCGTTACTGGAGCGCTTTGAAATGAACGCTCGCAAGTTTTTGCAACTGTTTCGCAACAGCCGGAAAGAGAATTCTGAAACTTTTCACCAGTTCTCATCTCGTCTTAAGGGATATCTAACAAAGTGCCTTGAGCTTTCGCAGCTCCCCTCTACCTATGAAGGTCTTGAGGAACTTGTTCTAACTGAACAAATAAAGAACACTTTGTCTGCTGATACCCGGAGATTTCTCGCTGAGCAGGGGGCAGAAAAACTTGAAGACATTTTGGAAAAGTCTGAGCGTTATCACAATGCGCTGGCTGAACTACCGGCCACAAAGCGGAAACCGACAGAGGAGCATTTTCGAAAACATAACCTAGAGCAATCTTCTCAGGCTTCTAACCAAAACAACCACAGAGAAACTGGACCTCAAAACCCCCCCTCCTGAAAAATCCAAGTTCTACAAGAACAAGTACCCCAACCACCCCAAACAGCCTGATCAACCCGACCGCCCTACATGGCAGCGCAGCCAGAAAGGACAAGGTGGCAAAGGGAGAACCCCTGAGCATGGGCCATATGATCAGACCGAGCACACCGAGCCGAAACGCATCGGATGCTTATTGACAGTCTCGCAAGGCGGAATTATTGACAGTGATTCCCAACCTGTTGGGGATAGACCTTCAACGCGAGGTATTGTTATGTTGAACGGTTCTCAAACTTCTTGCTTATTTGACACGGGGCTTTCTTACGATTGCATTGTTGCCAGAAACCTGGTTAAACCCGGTCAAGAGACAGGAGAGACCGTCAAACTTTGTGGAGTTCGTAAGAGTGATGCACCTACAGCGCTTCCCATCGCATTGGTGGAGATACACTCTGACTTTGTCAGAGGTGTGATCAAAGCGGCTGTTATGGATGATCCCATCTACCCAGTCATACTTGGCGGGAGATACGTGTGTATTGGGAAACCGGAAGAGCCGATTGTGGCAGCAGTAACTATAAGAGGGCAAACCAAGAAGGAACGGGAGCCTGCGCCAAATTTGTTACCTATGGAACTTAAAGAAGCGCAATACAAGGACCCTACTTTGGCACCCTGCTTTAGGAAACTGCCCATGGCTAAGGAACCCAAACAGCACGGGGACATTTTCTCTGAGGATGGCGTACTTTATCGGAGAACGGGCAAGCCTGACCAAGGTTACAACCAGCTCCTAGTACCGAAACAGTACAGAAGCCAAATCCTAGAAATGGGGCACTCTCTTCCCTTTAGCGGACATATGGGACAGAACGCCACAAACCAACGTATAACCACTCATTATTGGTGGCCAGGAGTAAATACTGATATTATCAGATATGTCAAATCCTGTGCCCAGTGCCAACGTGTACCACCCAAGCAACGGGCACCCCCAGTCAACATGGGTGAAATGCCAATAATGGGAACACCATTCGAACGGGTAGTGATCGACATTTTAGGGCCTTTCGAAAGGACTAAAAGAAGGAACAGGTTTATCCTGACCTTAAACGATACATGCACTTTATGGGCAGAAGCTATCCCGCTAACATGCGCAGATGCCAAGCATGTCGCAGAAGCCCTCGTGCAGATTTTCACTCGGTTGGGATTCCCTCAGCAAGTATTGACGGAAAATGGATCTCCATACCGAAACCTGTTGATGGATGAGATCGTTAAGATCTTGAGGACCCAGCACATCCACACTAAGCCATATACTCCGGCCGGAAATGGGCTCGTGGAACGTGCTAATGGAAACCTCACCATGATGCTAAGTAAGCTGGCACAAGTGAAACCTGAAGATTGGGATCTCTGTATTCCTGCAGCATTATTTGGCTACAGAGAATCTCCTCATACTTCCACAGGATTTCCGCCAGCTACACTCTTATTCGGCAGACCCATTAAGGGCCCGCTTGAAGCCTTACTTCAGTCTCTGACAGACGAGAAGGCTGATGAGACAGTTGTCTCAGCCAGTAAATATGTGTCGGTTTTAAAGGAACGGTTGAAACTAGGGTGGGACCTAGCAACGACTAACTTTAAGCGAGCACGCACCAAGCACGCTAACCGATACAGGAAAGTCGCGGAAGAGAGAGAACTGGAAGCAGGAGAGAAAGTTTTGGTGTTGCTCTCTACCGAGAACAACCAACTGAAGATCGGATGGCAAGGGCCGTTTACCGTCCTGAAAAAGATTTCTAAGGCTAACTACCAGATCTCTATTGAAGGAAAGGAGAAGGTTTTTCATTTAAATCTCTTAAAGAGATACTTGGAAAAACCAGTGCCAACCTCCGACCATCTCCTGACGATCGCCAAAACTGACGAAGATGACGATAGTGGCAGGAATATTCCACCGCTATCACAGGAAATCTTTCAAAAATGTCAGAAGCGGCGACGCTCTTTCAAGCGCGCATATGAGACATTCCAGGGGAAGGAAACTTTGAGGAGTGGACTTGAGTAGGAATTGGACAGAGATGGAGGGGGAAGATGAGAGGGAAGAAGACAGACACCCCGAAGCTACGGTTATAGGAAATTAAACTCCATAACGTAGACATGGAGTGCTTCCATATCTTAAAGGGGGGAGGCTCTGTCACGTAGGGTTTATATTCATTTAATTTCCTACATCTTCTTCCTATTCTTTCACCCGAATTCTCTCTTTTATTATCTCTGTATTTCCTTTTTCCTGTACATTTTTTTCATCCATTCGTTTTGCGAATATTATTTTCATATAATTCGCAAACTTTACCTGTTTTCCTTTCTCTAAAACTGAGAATCGCACCTGGGTGGTATTGCGTACATGTCAGTCGCGCTGGTCGGACGATAGGCGTGAATTTACAGCATTCGCTAGACATTCGTCTGAGGGTCTCTGGCCTGGGGCGTGAAAATTCACCCGAGGGACATGGAAAGTAGACAGAGAGTCTGCATTTCAGTAAACGCATGAGGTTTTTCGTCAGAAAAAAAACCCGGCTTAGCGTGAAAATCCACTCCGCACTGCAGACGGTGGTCTGAGATTTGCAACTCATGCAAGCCCTCGGCCACTGATGGCTGTTACGTCACGCGATAAGCGGACGAAGGTGTTATACGGACAGGGGAGACTATTTCGCTTGGCGAAATAAGATTAGGATCCTGTGTCCGATTTTTAAAGATATTGGCCAAGTTTGAAACTTTAATTTCATTCTCGCTCATAGACTCACAGTAGATAGGTTGCTCGTAAACAGAATAGCTGTTAGCGAAGTATCTCAGTTTGTTTCGGCAATTTGTCGAACTTCTAGACTTCCAGAAATACTTTCAGCATTTTTATTCTTAAGTTGTGCGACTACCTGTAATTCTGTGGTTGAGGTAATTAATATGATAGATATATAGATTTTGTGAGTGTTAAAGTGTTTAATCGCTTAATTCATTTTAATCTATTTCTTTAGCGCAGAAGAGAAATAAAGTGGTAGGCTATTATATTTTCTAGGGAAGCATTCAGTGGAAAGCAGAATAAAATTAAAATTTCTAGCTTATAACGGCAATTGTAGCTATTTATGAATTTAATTTAACCGCTAATACTCAGTCGAGTGTATTTTTCTAAACTAACGTATAAACTCTAGAATCGAGCCTCATGAATGGTGACGGAATACGCACGTGTTCCTAATTCATGAGGATTGCTGATTTTTTTAAATATAACTTACGTCACGGGAAGTTTAAATGATAAGCAAAGCTCTCTGCTTGCAAGTTTAAATGTAAGTTATAACCAGTACAGATTCTGTTTATTATATTATATGTGTTATTTTTTCCTCCACACAGTGAAAGTTTTGGGGTGACCCTAACTTTACCAGCACCTAGTAGTAGTTTCCATACTTGTGAAGAAATAGACAGTCCTTATTTTGAACCACGTGGGTTTCTTAAGTACCACTGGTCTAACAGTGCATATGCAACCCGAGTTAGCCAGAAATACTATATCCCAATAACGGGTTTTCAAAGACTGTAATGATAAATACTGGACCTTGGAGCCAGATCTTAATTTCTTCTAGAAAAAAAACTCTACGTAATTTTTCTGCCTGGTGGCGCGAAATACTTCAAGTATTAACTAACATTTCCCGACTATATATATATATATATTTTTTTTGTGGACAAATCTGTGGTGTGACTAAAGTGAATCCTATACTGAGGGAAGGCACCGACCTGACATTCATCATTTCTAGAAACCTACGCTATTGACACTGTGCTCTGCTAACTCCCGCGCCTGGAATAATTGTTAGGTGACTTAATCAGACATTTGAACAAATTTGCACACCCAAGTAGTCGTTCCCGGAGACTCCGAGTTAAATACGTCTTTTGGAACTGGGGACTTCTTGGCAGAAGACTGCATTTTTTTGAGTCTGTGTGAAAATCTAAAATCAGTGTGTTCCAAGAGGCAGCGAGCAAAGTCGTGAGTACCTGTATGAGAGGCCATGGCGGAATGAATGAGTGTACGCTGGTTTGAGTGATATTTTCACTATTATATCTTTGACACCCTGTTGCTGTCCTATTTTTTTTTTCAATCTGCATAATTTGTTGCTAAGGCTAGAGTTCTTGTGTTTTTGTCTTAGGTTAAATCAGATTTTTTTTTTTCAAACTCTGTGCATATAATTACGAGATAAAACAACGAAAAACTCTTAGAATCAAACCCTATGTATCTGTGACTCTGGCGCCATCATCTGTTCTCTTAACGGGGCCGGGCTAAACCTAGAGTTAACACTATAACGGGGCTATCATCCTTGCAACATTTCCTTGAATTTTTATGACTATGTGTATATGTATTTCCTTGATGTACTTTCTTTGATGTTGTGAGCCGATTTTTTCCTGATATTAAAATCGCTCTTGAACTTAATAATAGTGTTTGGTCAGCTCGTTCTAGATAATATATATATCATTGTTATAGTTTTCCCACGTCTGTGTGTTTACCTGTCGTCACGTGTATGTGCGTGCCTGTGAGTGATAGAAATATACGTAATATGTATATTGGTGTAGTCTGTCTGACGCTGTAACAACTGTTGTAGAAGATAGGTGAGAGAGAGAAGAATTCTTTTCGCTTTCAGAGACAGCCACTATATCAAAATCTATCATCTCACGTGTGTGGAAATTCTATTTCCTTTCACTAACTCTCACTGACATACATTATTTGTATTACTGTAATGTAAATTCATCATTTAAAAAAAAACCCAGAGCCAATTGGTGAATTTCATTATGATATTTGAAATCAGCATGTCAAAATCAATAAGAAATGGTATATTTAATTTCTGGTACAAATAACTTTTGAAAATTTGTTGACTAGTGTTATCAGCGGTTACACTAATTGCCCCAGGCCAAAACACGCCATGAAATCTTTTATAAGAACACACTAAAAGTGCGATCTATTTCTAACATTGTTGTGTTATCGTGGAGGTTTTTTTTTTTCTCTATCAATACCTTCAGAGAGAAGATAGAAAATGTCTAGCCAAACAAAATATTTGGAAAGTTAAAATCTATAAAATACCAGATTAGACACGTTCTCTCCAGGCAATGGGATCACACAGATTGCATTACGTATTGTGTGGAGTGCTGAGTGTGCAGTAACTATTGGTGATAATTCCTGTTTTATCAGTGGCATTAAATTAGATGTTTATAGCGGACAAAAACGTTAATGGATCTATTGAACAAGTACACGGCCTGCCTGGTTATTCAAATGTTTAATGGCATTACAAACCGCGCTCTTGGATAAACTTAATGACCAAACCAGTGAGAGTAAAGACTTATTAAAGAGATCAGAGTTGAATGCCCAGACGGTCGTGTTTGAACTGATATGCGCGCGAACGTTCCTTTGTTTTAAAAGTGCTGATTTATAGTAAATTCCTACACACAAGACATTTGTTATCACTTTTTTTGCGACATATGCAGCAGTTGCGATGGATAATGTGTGTTATGCGTTTATGTCGTAGGTGTGGGCAATCTGATGCAGTGTGTACGTGTGTGCAAGGACTAAAAAAAATGTGAGGGCATGAAGAGAGAATAGAGCTAGAGTCGACCTCGTTTAATATCCTGAAGTTCACAATAATGGTACAAATCTGTGTGTGTGTATGTGTGAGTTTGTGTATGCAGAGCTGGCCTTAGGGCAGAACGACCATGGTGAAAAACAATTCCTCCAATGCAGCCGCGGGCATGAAGGGGCAAGTGGACGACAGATCGAGGAATACAAAACAGTGTGTTTTTTTTTGTTTTCGTCAAAACAGATCGACTTTTTATCAGCGGATACACTAATTGACCTAGGCCAAAACCCGCCATGAAATCTTTTATAAGAACACACTAAAAGTGCGATCTATTTGTAACATTGTTGTGTTAGCTGTTATCGTGGTTTTTCTTCTCTAAGTAAAAACTATTTAAAATAGATCTGCAATTTTTTTCACGAATCTTACTAAATTTCCCTGTAAAATTTAACTTCTGCGGCTAGAAGTGTGGCGGTAGGGGTCGCATGTCAAACCACTAGCCCCGGTTTCTAGCCCGGCTCTGTGTTAATGGGTCTCTTTAAGTAAAGAATGCAAGTCGAGTGACAAGAAATCAAATAATGTCACAAAAGACGATTTCTTCAAATTACCTGTTCTTTTCATGTGTCATTTTTTCGTGTTTATTTCTCCCATCTTTCGTTCTTTCTCCTCCTCAACCGCTTTATTTTTTTCTCTTCTCATATATAATCGCACTGTCTTCTTTCGCTTTTTTTTTCTTCCTGTTCTTTTTCTTATGATAGGAAACTTTATACTTGTTACGCACAGATTTTTTCAAAAGACATTGTATAATTTTTCAAATGACATTGTATAATGTCATTCAAAAAAAGACATTGTATAATTTTGTCTAAAGACATAGTATAATTTTGTCTAAAGACATTGTATAATTTTTTCTAACGGCATTGTGTAATTAACTTGTCTGAATTGTACACCTTGATTTTTCGCACAGTCTAAGATAAATAACTCTTGTTTTACTGTGAGTACATTTTGCAAGGATGATTACCTTCGCTTGTGACGGGACTCATCGGTCCATTTTTTTGAACGATGTGTTGGTCACTCTCCTTATTTGGTAGTATCGGTCATCTGTTTCTTTGAATGATTGAAACCAGTGTTGAGGATTCGTTCGCTGTCCATATAAGGCAAGATTTCTTACAAAAATCTTTCTAGAAGGTCTTCAACCATCGTCTCGTTGAATTTCACTCAGGGGTAGGCTTTTCTGCGCATGTCTGACTTTCAGGGGTTAGAATCGTCTTCCGCCCAGCGGGGATTCGAGATGATGTACTGTGCAGAGGACAGACGCATCGGCGTCTTGTGATTTTTCATAGGGAAATATATTGTCTTTGTGAGTTAGTTATCTAACTAGACTTTTTCCCAGTATTATTCAAGCCGCCTGGAGGCATATGTTTTAGTGGTTGATTCCGAAGAAAGGTAATACCTCTTTATTGAACTTTACGATACCATCTAGTAGTTCGACGTTTTGTTGCTCTCTGCTCGCCTGTGTGATTCAAAATGGAGAGGTACTTTGATTAGGATTTCGCCACCGGTATCTTTATACCTGAACAATTTATATATATGGGTCGCTTGAGACCAACAGGACTATTGTCTGTATTCCAGGATTCGCTATGCCAGCGATTACGCCTAAGTCAAAGGGTTAGACTTAGGAATGTGATAAAGGTCAGTTCGACCTGTACTCCTCAATGCTATTTCTCGTGCAAACGATAACGGACTTATTTATTACTGTCACAGAGTGCTCGAAGATTTTGTCTAGATTATGTTTAAATTCCTTACTTTTCTATTCCTTCACATATGTTGTCTGTTTTCTCTACGAAATATTTGCACCTGCGATCGTTTCTTCAGCTGTTTTTCAAGTCTTCACTAATAGTCCTGTCATTCTATCCAAATTCTATTTTCTTCTACAAAGGCACTTTAAAGCATTTATTTAGGGACGTATATACGATTTATTAGCTTGGTCGAAACGACAGTGGTTCTCAGAGTATCATATTTCCGTGTTCAGTGGTCAACTGGAGACCGTCGATAAATCTTTTACGTGTCTTAGCATGAGACGGGAAATAATTAACTCTTGGCGTGGGAATCAGGAAATGTTTTAACTTCATGCGAACGAATGCTGAGTTTTAAGATCACTTGCTGATTAACCGTTGGGAGACAACGCACGCTTATAAGTTATAGAATAGAAGCATCAACTTACCTCATACCTACAGTATATGTGATTGAGAGTAACGCAACTCAAATTCTAGTTCTTAAGCTGCGGATAAAGTCCTGAGCGGTAAGCAAACTCTCAGTATTCGCTTAATTAGCTAACTCTAATATTAAGGGATTAGTTAATGGATGTAAAGTGTGAAATACTTAATATTGTGGTTTTATTTCTTTACATTAGATTAATAGCTATTTTGCATTTATGTATTTTGAATGTTATTGATGCATTTATTGATGTAAGTACTGGCTGATATCTGAAAGTACTACATTCTAATGATTTTGAGAAAGCTGTTGTGAACGAGAGAAGAACCATGTTGTTCAAGGAACGAGTGAATGAAATAGCATTCCTCCAATGCAGTCACGCATGGACGCACACGGCCAGGCGTCTGCTTATAACAAAGGCTGACCTTACTGACCCGACCTGAGTGTGAGACTACCGCTAGACAGGAATTTGTAAACAAATGGACAGTCGCCTTTAAGGAAAAGACTGACGTTACCGGTTCAGGTAAATATATTATTAGGCACCATTCTGAGACGAAACGTCCAGAGTGGCTGTAGTTAATATATCTGTAAAACAAACAGAAGATTGATTACCTGCATTATCTTCCACAGCCCAGTTGCAGAATCCTAGCCAGTTTCTGGATTTTGATTGCTGTAAATTGTTGCGAGTAAACCGCCTAGTTGCTCTATGCTACAGAGAGAACTAGTGCTTACGTCTCAAACCTAGCGGTGATATCACTAGTCAGCAACCCTGAGCATTCTACCGATTTAAGCAGTCAATACATCGTCAGCACCTGAACAGCATAACGCAACTTCACAACCAGGTGAACGAACAGCCTAGTCATATCTTGGACTGTTGCTCAACTGAATCAAATTCTCCAGTTGGTAATCCCTACCTACTGTGACGCCCAGGAGAAGTCCAAGCAGATAAGTCTACATAAAACCCAGACCAAAATCAGAATTCACTCTTCCACGAAATAGCCGTAGGAATAAACTTTCGTCAGTGAGGAAAATAGCCTCTTACTTCTTATCTGAACCAAAGATACTGACAGTTCTACATTTCCTAGTATTTCTTTTTTCAAAAGTATATGTCAACATTGATTTTATTTTCCACTGTAATTAAAGTAATTATGTACATTCTGTAACTCACCATCATTCGGAGTTTGACTTAGTAGATTATATGTTCTGTTCAGAAAAACATTCTCAACCCTCTTTGTATTACTTGTTACTACTAGTTCATCTTCAAAAAGATTTGAGTAAGAAAGAGTTAGTCGTCGCCAGAAAAATACAAGAGTTGGTAGTCTAAAAGGTGAGAGAATCACTGACACCAACCTGTGCCCTTCTGTTAACTCTTTCCCTCAACACTAGCTCACATCTGTGAAAACTGGTGTCTAAAGGTCTATGTGCTTTCTACACATCTTCCTTACTATACAAAACTCTTTATGCGACAATTGAATTCTCATTCAACGTCAATTGGAGTGCACCATCAAATGTATCTGCGACAAATTGGATGCTCAGTCCGGAATCTTACCTTTAGTGACCTATCTGCAGAAGAATTGTTGAATCTTTAACTAGTAGTCTATCAATACTTTGGAGTAGAATCTATTATATATCCCTAGAAAACGAAACTTCTTATATTTTCTGAACAGAATTGTGGAATTACACAGTAGAATAAGGAAAGTGAAATCTGAATAGTCCTGGAATTAATTAATTAATTATTTAATTAATTAAGTTACTTGGATTAATTAAGCTCATTAAGTTAATTAGTGGCTTAAGATAACTAAGTTTACAAGTTGATGAGGGTGTGTGATAGACTGGCTGCAATTGTAATACCTTACTTCAGAAGAAATAAGAGTATACACAGGGTTAAAAATAAATAAATTATACTTGAGTCTGGCTCAAGCTAATAATATCTTAATTCAGTAGAAATAAGTATATTATTTAACTATCAATTATACTAGTCTCCTGAAAAGGGATACATTACGTCAGTAGACTTAATAGTATTACCTCGAGCTTCTGTAAATTGATCAGTGGTTTATTATTACAATACTTCATAGAATTATTAGTAATAACTGGAAACTAGTGCAGTGTATACTGAAAGATTGAACTACCTACCCAGCGATCTAAAATGAACGCAGTAGCTGAACTAAGAGCTAAATTTTTCCAATATCTGCTAGATCACGAAGTGAACGATTCCATAAAAATTATAAGATGTTTAGATACATGGGTAAGTGACTCTTATTTGGAAGGCGAGGAAAGAGGTTACTCGAGAAAGTTAATTGCGAAAAATGTCTTAGAACAGGCAGAACTTTTCACGAGAACAGAGATGGAAATGATAGCGAGCGATGAAAAATGGACTCGCGACTGGAAGGAAAAGGAAGCCAAGTGGAAAGAAGAGGCCATAAGCAGTGAAGCAGCTTATGAGAAGGAACAGCTGGAAGCTCAACCCTACCTTAAGTTGAAGACGCCGCCACTGGAAACTCAAAACTCGCCAGGAGATTTGAAACCCATGACTAGTCATGAGGCCACGGAATCCCAGAGCCCCACTCCCAGGTCAGATGAACCATTATTTCAAGAGGAAGCACCCTCTGCTCCACAGGAAGCGCAACTTAGTACTCAGAGCCCATGGTTAGGCAAAGCAGAGAGGCGGACATCGAACTCGATAAGTCATGACCCCTTTGTGAAGGTACCTAAGCACATAAATGCTGGTAGTATGAGGAAAAGTACACTCTCGTCAGGAACACGTCAGAAAAGGAATTTCCCAGACACCCCGAACATCTCTAATGAGCAACAACATGCCTTTGCTAAATCTCAGAAAGCCCGCAAAGACCGATTTCATAACCACAACAAAAGCGCTCAGGACTACCAAAACAATATAAACATGGTAAACCTTCAAGAAAGAAAAAACTGGATGAATGAGGACTGTACAGAAACGTCTAAGCAGACAGAAAATTTCAGTAACGGCCCCATCTCGCAATTAATGTCACCTGGGCAACAAAAGGAAAGAGAGCTTAATAGTAGCCCAGAGGAACCTCTCATTGTTGACACTTCCGGAGTGAACGACAAGGGAAGTTACATAGTTCTAGGAGAACTGAAACAGCCTTTGATGGTACACGCGGAACCACGAAAAAGGGCTGATAAAACATGTGACTCATAGAGACACAATGGGCTCTTTAATTAGAGTCGTAGACCAGGTTCAGGAGGAAACTTTTTTACCTGTGACTTTATGCTCGAAACCTGACCCCTTCATGCATCAGTGCACGGTTGAAAATGAGAGAGGTCATACTTCTGCTGAGAAGCCATTCTATAACAGCTTCCCTAATCTCAAGGAGACGATTAGTTTTACAGAAGGAGATGAATATTTTCAAATTAGAGGAGATACGTCATGGTCATTGAAAGATCCAAACAAAAGTTTGCTTGATAAAATCACAACAGTGATAGGAAAAGCCCAGGCTGAAAACCATTCAGCAGAGACTGAGGTACAAGATACGCCTGTGGTTGAGAAAAGAATTGATAATGGGAATAACCAGCGAATAGACAGAAAGTGGAAGGGAGAGAATAACACCCGCATTAAACCACCTGTGCTCACAGCTATAAAGTTGATTTTCACCCACGAAAAACTGCCTCGTTCATACCTGAACGCCAGTTACCCTCAATCTTGGTGTGATTTATTAATGAACAAGTTGTCTGCAAACTTGGGAGGTTTAGGAAACTTAACTCTTGTGAGATTTAACCCACGTAGTGCATGGACATCTTTCAATCCAGAAAGAAAGACAGGGAACATTAACCGCCTAGGCAGGTCGAACGTAGGAGCGGAGTTAAGGAGATACATGAGGTCCTATGTCTCATGGAAGAGACACAAGCAAGAATCTCATTGTTACCGTGACAAAGGATGTTTTGCACGCCCATTCAAGTGGGCCACGGAACAATCACAGACAAAGCGCAGCGAACGGACACCAGATAGTGGACGGGCTGAAGTGGTTCATACTACACGTCTTTTGTTTAAAGAGGTGAATGAGTACAGCATTTTGACCGGACAAACTATCTTAGTAGAAATTACGAAAGTTAGCTCTTTGAGAACTCAGAACTTCAGGGATTCTCAAAATGTAGAGCCATGGCCAAGTGGAGCGTTAGCAAGCGGACAGAGGTCGAGAGAATTAAAAAGTTGGGTGACAAAAGGAATTTATAATTTAGACAAAGCTTTCTCTCGTTGAATAGTTTGCAACTATTTTAAATTGGGGAGTATCTGTCACAGAGTGCTCGAAGATTTTGTCTAGATTATGTTTAAATTCCTTACTTTTCTATTCCTTCACATATGTTGTCTGTTTTCTCTACGAAATATTTGCACCTGCGATCGTTTCTTTAGCTGTTTTTCAAGTCTTCACTAATAGTCCTGTCATTCTATCCAAATTCTATTTTCTTCTACAAAGGCACTTTAAAGCATTTCTTTAGGGACGTCTATACGATTTATTAGCTTGGTCGAAACGACAGTGGTTCTCAGAGTATCATATTTCTGTGTTCAGTGGTCAACTGGAGACCGTCGATAAATCTTTTACGTGTCTTAGCATGAGACGGGAAATAATTAACTCTTGGCGTGGGAATCAGGAAATGTTTTAACTTCATGCGAACGAATGCTGAGTTTTAAGATCACTTGCTGATTAACCGTTGGGAGACAACGCACGCTTATAAGTTATAGAATAGAAGCATCAACTTACCTCATACCTACAAGTATATGTGATTGAGAGTAAACGCTACTAAAGTTCTAGTTCTTAAGCTGCGGATAAAGTCCTGAGCGGTAAGCAAACTCTCAGTATTCGCTTAATTAGCTAACTCTAATATCAAGGGATTAGTTAATGGATGTAAAGTGTGAAATACTTAATATTGTGGTTTTATTTCTTTACATTAGATTAATAGCTATTTTGCATTTATGTATTTTGAATGTTATTGATGCATTTATTGATGTAAGTACTGGCTGATATCTGAAAGTACTACATTCTAATGATTTTGAGAAAGCTGTTGTGAACGAGAGAAGAACCATGTTGTTCAAGGAACGAGTGAATGAAATAGCATTCCTCCAATGCAGTCACGCATGGACGCACACGGCCAGGCGTCTGCTTATAACTAAGGCTGACCTTACTGACCCGACCTGATTGTGAGACTACCGCTAGACAGGAATTTGTAAACAAATGGACAGTCGCCTTTAAGGAAAAGACTGACGGTACGGTTCAGGTAAATATATTATTAGGCACCATTCTGAGACGAAACGTCCAGAATGGCTGTAGGTAATATATCTGTATAAAACAGAAGATTGATTACCTGCATTATCTTCCACAGCCCAGTGGCAGAATCCTAGCCAGTTTCTGGATTTTGATTGCTGTAAATTGTTGCGAGTAAACCGCCTAGTTGCTCTATGCTACAGAGAGAACTAGTGCTTACGTCTCAAACCTAGCGGTGATATCACTAGTCAGCAACCCTGAGCATTCTACCGATTTAAGCAGTCAATACATCGTCAGCACCTGAACAGCATAACGCAACTTCACAACCAGGTGAACGAACAGCCTAGTCATCTCTTGGACTGTTGCTCAACTGAATCAAATTCTCCAGTTGGTAATCCCTACCTACTGTGACGCCCAGGAGAAGTCCAAGCAGATAAGTCTACATAAAACCCAGACCAAAATCAGAATTCACTCTTCCACGAAATAGCCGTAGGAATAAACTTTCGTCAGTGAGGAAAATAGCCTCTTACTTCTTATCTGAACCAAAGATACTGACAGTTCTACATTTCCTAGTATTTCTTTTTTCAAAAGTATATGTCAACATTGATTTTATTTTCCACTGTAATTAAAGTAATTATGTACATTCTGTAACTCACCATCATTCGGAGTTTGACTTAGTAGATTATATGTTCTGTTCAGAAAAACATTCTCAACCCTCTTTGTATTACTTGTTACTACTAGTTCATCTTCAAAAAGATTTGAGTAAGAAAGAGTTAGTCGTCGCCAGAAAAATACAAGAGTTGGTAGTCTAAAAGGTGAGAGAATCACTGACACCAACCTGTGCCCTTCTGTTAACTCTTTCCCTCAACACTAGCTCACATCTGTGAAAACTGGTGTCTAAAGGTCTATGTGCTTTCTACACATCTTCCTTACTATACAAAACTCTTTATGCGACAATTGAATTCTCATTCAACGTCAATTGGAGTGCACCATCAAATATATCTGCGACAATTACACCTGATCTGCCAGCATTAGGAGAGGAGTAATGATTATTATGTATCTGTACTGATGAAATGCAGCTGACACTGTTATACTATTGATAGTAATGAATATTAATGCATCCAGCTCTGTGCCATATTATTTAGACAGATTTATGAATAATAACTTTATGACACTGTGAACCTTGAACTGTTGTTTACGCTATGACTGATGAGGATTGGATCCTACATGTCTAACAGTTGGCATCAATATCATTTTTTGAATGCTGAAAACTATTGAAACTGTGATGTTTATGATGTATGTGAAGTAACTGTCGTTGTGGCGTGAAAATAAATGATGAAAACGTCAAGAGCAGTTACCCTCCTTTATGACTTCGCATGACACTTTGCCTGTGCTGTAACTCTGTGGACTAGCTAACTACTTTACACACAGCAACAACATAAACCAGATAAGACACCCTACACTACAACTATAATTTAACTGGTGTCGATAGGGGTGGTAATTGAAGTCAGCCTAAATCCACCCTTATCAATACTTAACGCTAAAATAGTAGGCAATCTGATCATCTGAAGCTTGTCTCCCTAAATAAAGTGTTGGGGCAATCTAATCTGCTTTAAACCATAAAAAAGGAGGAAGAGGGGGCCCAAGTGTCATATAGGAAGTAAAAAAAAAAATTCCGTTAATTGCTAACAGTTTCAAGATGTCCCTACAGGGTTGAGCGATTAAAAAAAAATTGCGTTTAATTGCGATCATGTCGTAATGATTGATGAGAATTATAATCTAATACCCCTTTTAAACTCGAAAATATACACATACCAAAAGGGAGTCATAATCCTGGGAAGGGGGCACCATTCTTAGAATGATCGGGAATTTAAAAGGTCTATACCAGCCTATCTCAACCTTTTAATCCTGGATGAACTCTTGAAATAATTTTCAGGTCTCAAACTGCATAAAAATTATTATATCTACAGCTCATGGTACCTTAGCTTGATTAGTAAGTTGTAAATATAATAATCAAATAAAAATTGTCAATGCTCTTTTGAGCAGAGAACGATTCTTGATGTGGATTTGTTTATTTTGACCAACTTATTGGTCTACTTCTTTTGAGTTTAAAAAATAAACGACGTTAATGTTTTTTAAATCATTATTTATTTTTTTTTTAATTTGTGGGTTTTACCTTCTTGTGGCGAGGCGCGTTCCTTTCAACCTAATTGGTTATATCAGAGCGCAATTTGCCAGTCAAAAATAAGTGAACTCTGTTAACTGAAGCGATATGTTGATAAACTCTGAAAAGGACTACTATCTTCTATCAGCTAGCATGAAGAGGTCCTGAAAAGGACTGCTAGCCCGGTCAGCGTTGACAGATACTAAGTCATGAAAAGGTCTAACATTATCCACCTGCTAGCATAAAGCTCTGAAAAGGACTTTACCTAAAAAGGACTCACCAGCTACGCCAACGCTGCCAGTACTACCTCAGTGTTCAGCGAAACACCGGTTGTATGTGAACTCTTGTGCAATCCAAACAGATTGCTAGCCCGGTCAGCGTCGATAGATACCAAGTCCTGAAAAGGACCAACAAGATCCATCTGCTAGCATGAAGCCCTGAGAAGGATTTGCCCTGAAAAGGACTCACCAGCTACACCAACGCCTATTTTTAAATAACGATCTCTCGCGGAACACCTAGCGACCTCACGCGGAACCCTAGGGTTCCGTGGAACTCTGGCTGATAAACCCTGCCCTACATACTCTCACTACCCTGGAGATCAGGGGGGAGTATGACATCATTAGGAATCACTGGTTCTGAAAAAAATGTCTATCAATTATATTCCCTGTACTGGGAGCGTACCCAGTACTTTTAGAATTAAAGGCGGACGCCATACCTCTCAGCCACTCCGATCCCTCCATTAATGTTACCAGGAGAGACAGAATGAAAAATGATGAACGTCAGAAAAATTGTAGGAACTACATTTTGCATCAAATGTACATATAGAGAGAAAATAAAGTGGTTTGAGAATGGAGCCTGAGCAATTACCACCTCATGTTTCATCTTTAAACTCGACACAGAGCATAGCCCTTCAACTAACTGATACCAGGTGTCGTAATTTTTGATGAGATAGGTCTGAAAAATGTATGGTCCCGTCCGAGCAGTGATAACTCTGTGAGAATAAGGGGTAAGAAATAGATTGCTGTTTCACGAGGGTGATAGGGTAAGAGAAAGGACAGTCTCTGAATCGAGTTGTTGCTCTAATCCAGCCTATCTTACAACATTAATTTAACTGCAGACGCACTTACTCTATGCTAAACAATTTTTGCAAGTTACCCTATACTCATGTACACACACCAATTTGGTGACACAAATGCACAAACGTGAATACAAACTACTTATAACATATTATGGGACAATGGGGTTGACCAACACGGTAAGTAAAGGTTTATTATGTTTATTATCACTAAACAAAAGGCACAACATCAATCATGTTACATTTATAAAGCATAGTTACAGACTAGGTGGGGGAAAAATAGTATCTCAATAGGCCCTCCCCTCTATTGTAAAGGAAGACAACCCAAAGAAAATTACTATCAGAGGTAATTAACCCACAGAGAGATTCAATTTTAACGATGGGATATGCAATAATCAGTAAGGGGTATAGGAACAGGTTCTTAAGTTTTAATCTGTTCCGTGACTAAGCAGATTAGAGAGGGAAAGAAAAAACAAACACAGAAAAAGAAATTAAGTATACTGATGTTAGGAAGAAAAAATAAAATTAAGGTTATCTAATTTCGTTCATTCAATGCACGCATACAGTGGCCCACTTTCATCTGCACTTACCAATCGTTGAATCAGGCATTCCATGGAATAAAAAAAAGTTTAGCAAGTACTAACACAATCAGAGTCTTTTGCTTTGTCTATTTCAGCCCCAGACTGACGGGGTTTGCTGTCGGCTATTTTTCCGTAGTCGCTGAAATCGAGGCGTTACTTTTTTTGTTCCAGGATATTCCTCTTTTCACTGCAGTTAATGTTTGGGGTAAGGGTTCTATGGGGTGGCACTGTCCTCAGAATTGAATATATATATATATATATATATATATATCTATATATATATATATATATATATTATATATATATATATATATATATATATATATATATATATATATATATATATATATATATATATATATATATATATATATATAAAGATATATTGGTCCAGTGGAGTCTCACCGCTGGTAGATAAGACACTCTATGGCGTGATGAAAAAAAGAACTTTAGGAAAATGATACTCCTCGGCTGTTCAATGAAGTGATGGCCGAGTATGACCAGTGAGTTTTCTTTAGGGGGGTAATCCAGTAGGAAAACGTTTACTGTCATGTGTAAAAAAATTGTGATATAAATTCTGCCACAGTAGATCAGTAATATTTATGGAATGGCTTCTGGCAATTGTTCTTCTCCAGTTATACTTTAAAATGACTTCTTGTTAAAGTTCTTGGTTATACTACTCTCATGGATGGAGAGGTGGACCACATAGAGGTCACAACACGAAAATTTTTTTTTTAACCACAATAATCGCTGGATGGTGTAAGAACCAAAGTCAGTAAGATCATAAAGAACGCTAGGACGCAAGGTACGACCAGCCTATATGTAGAAAATAGATAAACATGTAATCATAATATAAATCATATCCTGACATGCGTTAATTTTTAGGTAAGACTATTTTAACCACTCCGGTATTTAATTATATATTTAAAAAAAAACAGCGAGTGTCTAGTTAATCTTAACAATTTTACACGAGATATGAACTCTAGTAGTTTAGAAAATTACACACGAATGAACAGAATTAAATTGCGTTCTCTAAATTATCCACCGCCTAGCGTCTATTAATTAATTTAAAGTATCTCTTACTTGGGAAATCGCGAGTGATTAAATTTTACATTTATAGCTGATAAAATTAGCTATATGTTTTTTTAATACGTTTAAATTAACATAAAAATCCCAGTGAAAAATACCGAAACATTAAAACACTTAGTGGCTAAAATACCATTATTACCGCAAATCAGAATACTGAAATAAATCTCCACGTATTTCTATAGGAAGTCCAGATAAATAAGACTCCAAAATGCGCGCTAGACCATTCAAGAAATCCTGATAGCAAACTGACAAACTGAATTCGGAGAGATGGGCATATATACTAAAACGCTGGACTCTTGTTCCTTAATGCGAAAAATAACACCTCTCGTACAATTTGGGGAATTTTGCTGTTCGTTTTGAGAATCAAAGGCTATTTTCACGCTTTTTCGCCGACATGATGGCCGCTTCGCTGGCGGTGGGCGCTTTTAAGGTCCGTTCACTCGGTGAATAAATGTCGTCCCTTGGACGCGATCAAAGGGATGCAGTCGGTAAAAAATGGTTAACGCCCCTCTATTTGCAATTAACGATCCGTTCTCTCTTAAGGAGCTACAAATCCCGTTGCCTCACCCTCCCGTGTTCCAGGGACACGGCGCTGACGTGATGACGTAATGTGACAGCTGGCAGACCCCTTTTTGAATCACTAGAGATAAGAATATTTGTATTAATAGTGCTTGAAAACAAAGACAGGAGGCGTGGCTAAACTAAGAATCGGACAGTTGGCAATAGAGGGACCTGGCTTCCACATGTTTAACTGTGCATGCTTAATTAGCTAGCGAGGGAAGTCCACGGTTGATCGTTACTTGAACCCAAATAGTGAGGGCCCACGATGAGAATAAAGTGATCGATCAGGGCTGCTTCAATTTTCATCTGTCACACCAGGTCTTCCTGTCCCGTACTATCAGCTTAAGGTTTTCCCATATCTTGTTCATCCTCTTCATGTCTGTCTCCAGTTCTCTTTTCCATGTCTTCTTTTGTCTTTCTCTACCTCTCTTACCCTGTGGATTCCATAATAAGAACTGTCAGGTAGTGCAACAAACAGGTTTTCTAAATCTGTGTCCTATCCATCTCCAATGTAGTCTTCTCGCCTCTTATTCCATTGCGGGCCTACAACTGTTGAAGGTTTGGTTTTAGGGCACGAGGAAGGCCAAGAGGCAGATGGATAGACAATATTACAAACAAACGAAAAAAGTCGAGTTATTATAACATTCTAGTAACCACAACAGCAAGATGAAATAACTGAGACAAGATGTTTTAACTATAACAAAAGGGGTAACTGTAACAAGACTAGCGACATTAACAGAAAAGAGGACAACAATAAGATGTGCGACTGATACGATAAGTGACTCATGTCGTTGTCGATATCCCATAGCTGCTGAGCATGTCTACTCTTGGCAGCAAGTGACTCATAGAAATTTGTGTCACTATTACAATATGGGTAGCCAAACAACAAGATGAGCCGTTATAGCTACTAAGTGAATAACCATAACAGCAAGATGAGTAATTATAGTACAAACAGCTATAGCAACAGAGTGAGTAATTTAATAACAGTTTAGGTAATTTAATAACAGTATGATTAATTCAATAACAGTACAAACAGCTATGAAACAGAGTGAATAATTTAATAACAGTATTAGTAATTTAATAGCAGTACCACGACAAATATGGGAAACGAACAGCCAGGGATCAGACCTCTAGGACGATCCAGAGTTCACTGGGAGGACAACATTTGATAACCTATGAAGGACCGAGGACTAGATTGGAAACAGGCCAGGAGGAAGACAGCCGTTAGGATAGTATGGCGCTTTCTCTGGCAAACCTCTACACCCCAAGGTAGAAGAGAAACGACTAAGTAAGTAATCAAGTATCATTAATTTAATAACAGTACAAACAGTTAAAACAACAGTGTGAGTAATTTAATAACAGTGCGAGTAATTTTATAACAATATGAGTAATTTAATAACAGTGTTAGTAATTTAATAACAATATGAGTAATTTAATTACAGTGTTAGTAATTTAATAACAATGTGAGTAATTTAATAACGGTATGAGCAATTTAATAACAGTGTTAGTAATTTAATAACAGCGTGAGTGAATTTAAAAATGGTACGAACAATTTAATAACAGAGTGAGTGATTTAACAACAATGTGAGTAATTTAACAACAGTGTGAGTAATTTAATTACAGTGAGAGTAATTTAATAACAATTTGAGTAATTTAATAACAGAGTGAGTAATTTAATAACTGTGAGTAATTTAATAACAGTGTAAGCAATTTAATAATAGAGTGAGTAATTTAAGAAGTGAGTAAGTAATTTAATAACAGTGTGAGCAATTTAATAACAGTGTGAGCAATTTAATAATAGTGTGAACAATTTAATAACAGTGTGAGTAATTTAATAACAGTATGAGTAATGTAACAACAGAGTGAGCAATTTAATAACAGTGTGAGCAATTTAATAACAGAGTGAGTAATTTAATAACAGTGTGAGCAATTTAATAACAGTGTGAGCAATTTAATAACAGTGTGAGCAATTTAATAAGTGTAAGCAATTTAATAACAGTACAAAATAGCTGTAACAACAAAGTGAACGGATTTAACAAGGAAATAAATAATTATGAAAGCAAGATTACTCATCATCATTTATCTTTTCATTCCATTTGGAGCACGGAGCCACCACTGACCTGCTTTCCTTGTTGGAAGCCTATACAAAAGCATTCATGTGCTCTACCAGCAGTGTTGTCTGTAGTAATTTTTAAAGATGCTAAATTTGCACAACCTCAGATTTATCACACTTACGACATGCCTGAGAGATCAGTAGTCTCAATCTTCTCTTGTCACATGGCCAGTGAATAGCGAGTCAAAATTATACTTGACGAACGACACAACTTAAAAAAAAAAGAACTACTGAGAAAGGCTAATGTAAACTGGGGCTCATGTAATAAGAAATAAGACATCGCTAGTTTCAGAGGTTATAACCTTTAGCTCTTAACCTTTCACCTAACATCCATAGACCTGCAGGCAGAAGACAAGAACGGATCTGACTATTTCCACCAATACTAGTGTGTGAATTCATTTCCATGTTCGCTAGTTATGGAGCTTGGACAACCACCGCAGCTGTTCTCCTTTGCAGGAAACCGGCAACTAACCATTCATGTTCTCTTGCAGCTGTGGATTTGGTTTTTCATGATGAAGTGGCCATGCACAATCTCATATTAGTCACCTTCAACGACATGCCCTAGAAAACAGCAGGCTTGTTCTTTCTACCTCTCATCGGAGACCCCCGGGTAACTAGACTGAACAGTGTTTATTGAGTAAAACCCAAACTCGGCGAGCCTAATGCGGGTTAGACTAACCAGATAACCACATCAATCAAACGAGAATATGAAATACATAATACTCACAGAACGTTCTCGATGGTGGAGCGTATGACAATCCAAGGCACGAGGAAAAATAATGGGCCCCCTGTCAAGAAACAAATGAGACAGATAAAAGACATAGAAAAGATAAAAGATAAATGATAAAAGACAGATCAAAGGTAATACACAGATAAAAGACATAGAAAAGATAAAAGATAAATGATAAAAGACAGATCAAAGATAATACACAGATAAAAGACACATTTTTTTCAGAAACATTGGTCCTAATAATGTCATACTCCCCCCCCCCCCCCCCCCCGGGTCTCCTGGGTAGTGAGATCAGATGCCTAGTCTTCTCGGATAAGGGCGAAAAAATAGAGGTCCCGTGCGCAAGTTGCGCACGTTAAAAATCCCACAGCTGTCGGAAATCGTAAAGAGTAGGCCCATTGTGGTAAAGTGGGATGATATAAATATTTATAGGGACTTAGTGTACTGACTGAGATCAGCTGTGAAGGTATCTGTATCTAATAAGTGTGGTGTGTTACAGATGACCTTACTGTGCTACCACATTTAGACCTCAGTCAGACTTATTCTGGAATATTGTGATGACTACGTTGAATGTCTAGGGTTATGATAGTGATGAAGTGTATGTTTACAACAACCAACAGACAGATAAACAATTTAATTTAATCCACAATACTTTACAACACTGTGACACTCACATACATAGAACACTCTATAAGACTATCTTAATAAGTCAAGTGTAACTTTTAAAATATGTATTAATTCCTTTCAATAATAGATATCCTGATTCAACTACAAAGTGAACCAGGAATCACAATCAAATGAAATCACAAGTTGTATGTACACAATTTATAGATAGGATCTTTGTATTGCCATATATTATTATTACAATATGTATGTAAGTAGTGATGTAGTACTATGAGATAATACTGGCTTTTCAAGCTAGGTTGTTGTTTGTCATCATGACTTCAAGTGTTTGTTTCTGGTGGAAATAATATTTGAAAGGTTCACAGTTTCTTTGTATTTGAAACAAATAAATGTCCCTCTTGATTTAATGTAAAGTCACTTTTAGAGGGGGGGGGGGGAGGGGGGGGTGGGGGGGGGGGGGGGGGGGGGCGGGGGGGGTTATACACAAGATTGAGCTGCTCTGGCCACGAAATCTTAACTTCTGTGTGGGCGGCAGGAAACAGTCTCCACTGCTCGCTTGCTTCACCGTTTTCTTGAGAAACAACAATGGTCGATATCTTGACCAAGGAGTATGCTACCAGCCTCTGGATTCAGCAAAACTCAGACCAGGTGCTGCTTTAATACGTTAGTACCACGGTCCCTGAAACAAGAAGGTTGTACCTCCTACTTCAGAACTAATTTATAATCTATTTCCACACTGAAGCACAATACATAACAAACACCGAGTTCAGCGCGGTAGGCCAACTGCTAGCTTCTCATGTAACAGTATACACCAGTATTCCTCTCCCTAATGGTTACAACGCCTCTGCAATTCCAGCATTATTTCCTTCTATTCAATAAGATAGGTGTCATAGTACTATTTGGCAATCCCATGCAGTTATACTCCTCTCCGACAAGTTTTGTCCATGATGGAGCAATATCTAGGATTTGCCTCAAGTTTGTTACTGAACCACACACATACAGACATAAATTATCAATTCACATTCAATTTTCATCTAAAAGATATCAAATATGTCTAGCTTACCACAATTCAAGGAAATATTAAACAAGTACGTTGACTGGCGATGAGTTATGGCACAATTCCGATCTGCCTCTGTCCCAGGCTTTTATTAGAAAAATATAAGCTGGTTCTCAACGCACTTGCTTCTACACAGTTTAATTTCAAAAAGTGGCACTGAACAGACGCTCCTAATTGACTATATTAAATGGTCTAGCCAATGTGACCATGTTTACAAAAGCTTTTGAAAAAAGTACCCTTCCTATCGTTTCCATTAACAACCAAAAATAGTATCTGCATGTGGTAAAGTGGGATTTTATAAATATCTATAGGGGACTTAGTGCACTGACTGAGATCAGCTGTGAAGGTATCTGTATCTAATAGGTGTAGTGTTTTACAGATAACCTTACTTGCTGCCACATATGTATACCTCAGTCAGAATTATTCTGGAATATTGTGATGACTACGTTATATGTCTAGGGTATGTATATGATGAAGTGTAAGTCACAACAACAACAGACAGATAAACAATTTAATTTATTCCACCACACTTGACAACACTGTGACACTCACATACATGGAACATTCTATGAGACTATCTTAAACGAGTCAGTTTGAAAATTCAAATATATATATATATGTATTAATTTCTTTACATAGAGATATCCTGATTCAACTACACAGTGAACCAGGAATCACAATCAATATTCTTACAAGTAGTATGTACACAGTTTATCAATTTAATCTTGTTATTGACATATTTTATTATTCTTATCTTATGTGTGTAAGTGTGAGGTAGTAATATGAGTTAATACTGGTTTTGTTTTTCAAGCTAGAGTGTTGTTTGTCATCATGACTTCAAGTGTCTTATCATTGGGAAAAGTTCACAGTTCCTGTCAATTTAAACAGTTTATATTCCCTCTTTATTTACTGTCAATTTTAGAGGGGGGGCACATAATGTTGAGCTCCATGGCCACACTTTCTTAACTTTCGTGATGACTGCAGTAAAAGACTCCTCTGCTCGATTACTTCAATGAGTTCTGGAGCCACCTCACTGGTCGCTATCTGGACCCAGTAGTATGCTGTCAGCCTCAGGATTCAGTAACTCAGGCCAAATGCTGCCTCAATGACTTTTGACCACCTTCCCTGAAACAAGAAGGTTGTACCTCCTATTTCAAAACTAAGTCATAATCCAATTCCACAATGAGCACAATACATAACAAACACTTGTGTTCAGTGCTGTAGGCCACTGCTAGCTTCATCTGAAACAAATTACACCAGTATACTCCTTCCTAATGGTTACTACGCCTCTGCCATTCCAGCATTATTTCTTCCTAGTCCATAAGATAGGTGTCAGTGTACTGTTTGGCAATCCCAAGCAGTTTTACTTTTTTCCGACACCTCCTATTCAGGTTGGAGCAATATTTAGGCTTTTCTCAAGTTGGCCACTGAACTACACACATATATATAGACATAAATCATCAATTCACATTCAATTTTCATTAAAAAGATATCAAATATTTCAGCTTACCACAATTCAATGGAAATAATAAACAGTTTCGTTGACTGGCAATGAATAGGCACAAATTCCGATCTGCCTCTTGTCCCAGGCTTTTATTTTAGAACAAAAAATATGCACTGGTGCTCAACGTACTGTTCTTAGTAGGTTTATTACAAGATGTGGCAAGGAACAGACGCTCTGAACTGACTATATTGGCAGATCTAACCAATCATGCCATGTCTACACATCTTTTCAAAAAAGTACCCCTTCTATTCGTTTCCCATAACAACAGAAAACTAGTATTTGCAGTCCAACTAATCGTGTTTAGTCTTACATCTCATTCCCGCCAATCAAATAGGAGTTAACATGGTAGGCTATTTCCGTAACGTAATGTTTTTCAAACACGTTATAAAAAAAATTTTATGAGCAGAAATGATTCCATGCTGTCAGGCACCCCCACTATTGTATTTTGGCCATAATTATTTTATTAACAGACTAAAGGCGTAACACATAACATATTCTTGGTTAGCAAGTCCTGCCGTACAATAATATATAAGTTAAAGTGAGCTACATGGCGGCGTTCAAAATATGTGTTTTCCAAAGATAGTCGTATATTTGTTCTTTATTCCTTTTCGTTGTTTAGAACCGCCACCTGTCCTGCCTTTTCCACTGTTATGTCATACTAAAGTCAGGAGCTTAGATGTAAATCAGTAGAATTTCATATTTCCTAATAAGCATTTTTCATGTTTTTTAAACCTGATTCTTGTAGTAGTAGTAGTGTTTTTCTGACACTGTTTATTTGAAAAAAAGTTAGTGCTGGCCTTACACGTGGGATTGGCGTTACTATTAATCGCGCGACGCGTGTAGTGTTGCATGCTTCCTGCCTTCAGTCGTCCCTCTCTCTCTCCTACTTTCATCTGTCTTTTAGTTACGCGGTGTATAAATGGAATGAATGAAATATTAAATCTAGGTCATTGATCAGCTTGCGTATCTCAAGGTTTTTCTTAGAAAGGCAGTACACGTTTCATTGAAGAAAGCGTGTCGTGATACAGTAGGCTTTTACTATCAACGTGAAAGCGTTACAATTGGCAGACGAAGTAGAAAACAAGGGGGATTTCGAGTACAGTCATTGTGACCGCACTGTTCTCTACCATTCTTCTTTCCTTTTATTAAATTTATTTGTTAGGCTTTGCATTTACGTTTTAATTTATATATGTGGATTAGAATTTCTCACGACAAATCCTCCCCACTTAAAACAGACATCTTATGTCAGTCCTTTATTCTATATACACATAGATAAATGTAAGTCAACTTGACTTTACTCTGCTGTTGTGCTATCATGGTTTTATGTAGTTGGGTCCATTCAGAGTAGGCACTACTCATGAAATCTGCCTCAGACCTCTACAACCAATAATATTTTTCGGTTATGTTACTGAACAGCCGCAAGTGTGACTGCTTGTCTTAATGCTGCTTCACAACCCGTATTCACCATTTCTCTTCTCTGAGTCTGCGCAATGACATGTCCAGAGAACATTAGATTTTCCTCAAAATGTACGTTATGAGGAGATAACATATACCTGGTGATAGCAGAGTTTTCGTAGGGGATCCCATAATCTTCTTATTAGCCTGTATGAAACATTCGGAATATCCTCAATCAAAGAGGCAACTCAGGGATTCATTACGTTCCTCCGAAATGTTTACATCCAACAAGTTTGTCTGATCTCAGGTTTTACTGGAATCTGATAGTATCCTTTACTCAGATCCACTTTTGAGAAATATTTAGCTTTATTTAGCCTGGCAAACAACTGATTTGTATCCGGCAATGGATCCACCTGTCCTTCTGTAATAGCATTCAGTCTCCTGTAATCTATACAGAGTCTATGTTCTCCAGAGGGCTTCCTTAGGAGTACAACACCGGAACTATACGAAGATTCACTGTGTGAAATAATTCTTTCCTTCAACAAATAGTCTATCTCTTCCTTCAAAGCTTTCTCCTTAGCAAAAGGAATCGAATATGTTTTCATACAGACAGGTGTGGGGTCTATCAGTTTCATATCATATTCCAATAGGTTTGTATGCCCTGGTCGGTCTGTTAACACCTCTGCATGATTATCTAGAACCTGTTGCACTCTCTCTTTCTGAGTTTTCGTTAAATGTGTACTGATTTTCACCTGTGCCGCTGTCTCACAGGGAGGTAATGGATATTCAAATGATGAAAGTGGTTCCTTTTTCATCTCCATGGCGATAGACAAGGTCAACAAATGTGTCTCTTCCTGATGTTCTCTTTCCAAATATTTCTTCAGGAGATTCACATGATAGATTTTTTCTTTCCCCTTCTTATCTATCTTATAATTTGTTCTAGACACCTTCTCTAGAACTGTATATGGACCTTGCCATCCAATTTGTAACTTATTCTGACTCCCGGGGAGAAGAAGCAGTACCTTCTCTCCCACAGCCAAATTTCTGTCTTTCGCCTTCCTGTTAAAATAGGCAGCATGTTTCTTCCTGGCTTGTTTCAAATTTTCATTGGCAAGTTTCCAGCCAGTTTTTAAACGAGTGGTCAGCTCATTCACATATTGGTATGAAGATGTAATATTTTCCTCTGCCTTTTCATCAGTCCACGTTCTTAACAGCGCTTACATATGGACCTTTAATTTTGTGGACCTATTTGTCCATGCACCGGTATGGTCTCTTCCACTCGAAGCTCTATAGTGATGATTTTTCTCCCAGAATTATCATTCACAAAACGACCGCTACCAATTTTTCTTTTGGGGCTTTCTCCCCACTTAAAATTCTTGATGAGAGATTTCCTCTCTACATCCTTCTTCCTCCAGTTTGTTTAAGTCCGATTGAGGGATTTTCGGCTTATCCTGGGGTAAGACATCTTTTTGCACTCTCCGCATAGTGGCCATTGTAAAACAGTTAAGTGAAGCTTGTCCGTGAAAAGGGGCTTCCCATTCCCTTTGGTCCACTTTATCAAATTTATTTTTCTTTTTATTATCAGGCCTAATTTTGCCCCGTGGCGTGTCCAGGTCCTGATCAATGTTCCCACTTGTGGGTGTTCCCTCATGTGCTATGCTACACCTTTCTACAAAATTCTCAATGTCCCATCTTGCTTTGGGCCAATAATAATTGTGAGCCACCTTTTGAATGATGGTACCTATTTTTTCATGGTCCCCATCTGGTTTCACATGTAGGCTCCTTATTAATTCTGTCCTATATCTTTTTAGGAAGTACCAGCTGTCCCTGACCTTTGGATCTAGCTCCAGTCTTCCTATACATCAACTTGTTTTTCATGTAAAAATCTCCCTTGCCTGGAGTTGTATGACAAGTTGACAATTTCCTGAAACAAGGCTTGAGGGTCTTATCCCCAGCCTGTGCCTTCCTCATCTCTTCTGGAGTGGTATCCAACATAATATCCTCCTCCTGTCTTGAGGTCGACCTGACCTGAAGGGTTGCCATATACACAGGTTTCCTTCTGCAACGGTCAGTGTCATGATTGTCCATCTGACAATTTTTACACCACCTTTTTCCTTGGTTGAAAGATTTTCTTTCATCATATTTCCTTTCATCGAATTGTGGGGTTTTATTTTTATTGTCATACCGTGGCCTATCAAACTGGTGCTTACCTTTGTTTTGATCCCTAGGATCAAATTTATTAAAGTTCTGTGGTGCCCTAAAGTTATCCACCTGTTTCTTTTTATTACCTGTTACCTCTGCTTGAGCTGCTTGATACCTTTCAGCAACATTTAGCAACTCACCCAGCCTCTCTGCACCTTGTTCCATGAGAAACTTTCTCAGGTCTGGAGCCATGGACTCTCTTAATTGTTCTATAAGGATCATTTCCTTAAGATCTTGGGTTTTCCCCAGAGAAGTCCATTTCTCCAAGTATGTCTCTATTCGTGCAGAGAACTGGTGATAGGTTTCACCTGACAGTAGTTTAGCGTTCCTAAATTTTTTCCTATAAAATTCTGCGTTCTTTTCATATCTTAACAAAAGAGCCTGCTTTAGCATGTCATAATTTTCCTGATCACCTCTGCTCATTTTTGCAAAAACTTCATAAGCTGCCCCACGAAGTCCCTGAGATAACTTTAAGCTCCATCTTTCTCTCTCTAACCCATACGTGGTAGCTAATAGTTCATACCTATTTAGATAGCTCTCTATATCATCGTCTTTCTCAACAAAATGATCTAAATGAAAATTCATAGCTGAGGTTGAGGCTCCCTGGCTAGCAGTAGCATCAGAGGCAAAGGGACTGGCACCATTTTCAGGAGCATGGCCTTGAAACTCAAACTCCCTTAGTCGTAACTCATGTTCCTTTTGTAATCTTTTATCTTCTGCTTCCCTTTCTGCAGCTAATCGCTTGTCTTCCCTTTCTGCAGCCTGTCTTCTTTCCTCGGCTTCCCTTTCTGCAGCTAATCTTTTGTCTTCTCTTTCTGCCTCCAATGCTTTAGCCTCTTTGTCAGCCTCAATCTGCAACCTCTTAGCCTCAGCCTCAATCTGCAACCTCTTAATTTCCTTTTCAGCCTCTAACCTCTTATCTTCGGCCAATCTTTCAGATTCTAGTTTTCTTTCGGCCTCTTTTTCTAATCTTCTTTCTTCCCGTTCAATATATTTGTCACATTCAGCAGTGACATAAGAAATCATAATTTGCCCGTCCATTCCTAACTCTTTCGCAGTCTGTACAGCAGCAGATCGAAATTTGGCCAGGTCCGCCATTTTCTAACAGATAAATGTAAACAATTTCTAACTAAACAATATACTCTGTAATTAATTATGTAATTACAACACAGGCACTGAGAGCTCAACCTTATTTAATTCCACCCAAGGATACCTTTTAATTCTTTATTATTCCCAATATCTATAACAGGAGAAAGTTCAATATCCCTGGAGCGAGACCCCAATATATGTGGTAAAGTGGGATTTTATAAATATCTATAGGGGACTTAGTGTACTGACTGAGATCAGCTGTGAAGGTATCTGTATCTAATAGGTGTAGTGTTTTACAGATAACCTTACTTGCTGCCACATATGTATACCTCAGTCAGAATTATTCTGGAATATTGTGATGACTACGTTATATGTCTAGGGTATGTATATGATGAAGTGTAAGTCACAACAACAACAGACAGATAAACAATTTAATTTATTCCACCACACTTGACAACACTGTGACACTCACATACATGGAACATTCTATGAGACTATCTTAAACGAGTCAGTTTGAAAATTCAAATATATATATATGTATTAATTTCTTTACATAGAGATATCCTGATTCAACTACACAGTGAACCAGGAATCACAATCAATATTCTTACAAGTAGTATGTACACAGTTTATCAATTTAATCTTGTTATTGACATATTTTATTATTCTTATCTTATGTGTGTAAGTGTGAGGTAGTAATATGAGTTAATACTGGTTTGGTTTTTCAAGCTAGAGTGTTGTTTGTCATCATGACTTCAAGTGTCTTATCATTGGGAAAAGTTCACAGTTCCTGTCAATTTAAACAGTTTATATTCCCTCTTTATTTACTGTCAATTTTAGAGAGGGGGCACATAATGTTGAGCTCCATGGCCACACTTTCTTAACTTTCGCGATGACTGCAGTAAAAGACTCCTCTGCTCGATTACTTCAATGAGTTCTGGAGCCACCTCACTGGTCGCTATCTGGACCCAGTAGTATGCTGTCAGCCTCAGGATTCAGTAACTCAGGCCAAATGCTGCCTCAATGACTTTTGACCACCTTCCCTGAAACAAGAAGGTTGTACCTCCTATTTCAAAACTAAGTCATAATCCAATTCCACAATGAGCACAATACATAACAAACACTTGTGTTCAGTGCTGTAGGCCACTGCTAGCTTCATCTGAAACAAATTACACCAGTATACTCCTTCCTAATGGTTACTACGCCTCTGCCATTCCAGCATTATTTCTTCCTAGTCCATAAGATAGGTGTCAGTGTACTGTTTGGCAATCCCATGCAGTTTTACTTTTTTCCGACACCTCCTATTCAGGTTGGAGCAATATTTAGGCTTTTCTCAAGTTGGCCACTGAACTACACACATATATATATAGACATAAATCATCAATTCACATTCAATTTTCATTAAAAAGATATCAAATATTTCAGCTTACCACAATTCAATGGAAATAATAAACAGTTTCGTTGACTGGCAATGAATAGGCACAAATTCCGATCTGCCTCTTGTCCCAGGCTTTTATTTTAGAACAAAAAATATGCACTGGTGCTCAACGTACTGTTCTTAGTAGGTTTATTACAAGATGTGGCAAGGAACAGACGCTCTGAACTTACTATATTGGCAGATCTAACCAATCATGCCATGTCTACACATCTTTTCAAAAAAGTACCCCTTCTATTCGTTTCCCATAACAACAGAAAACTAGTATTTGCAGTCCAACTAATCGTGTTTAGTCTTACATCTCATTCCCGCCAATCAAATAGGAGTTAACATGGTAGGCTATTTCCGTAACGTAATGTTTTTCAAACACGTTATAAAAAAAATTTTATGAGCAGAAATGATTCCATGTTGTCAGGCACCCCACTATTGTATTTTGGCCATAATTATTTTATTAACAGACTAAAGGCGTAACACATAACATATTCTTGGTTAGCAAGTCCTGCCGTACAATAATATATAAGTTAAAGTGAGCTACATGGCGGCGTTCAAAATATGTGTTTTCTAAAGATAGTCGTATATTTGTTCTTTATTCCTTTTCGTTGTTTAGAACCGCCACCTGTCCTGCCTTTTCCACTGTTATGTCATACTAAAGTCAGGAGCTTAGATGTAAATCAGTAGAATTTCATATTTCCTAATAAGCATTTTTCATGTTTTTTAAACCTGATTCTTGTAGTAGTAGTAGTGTTTTTCTGACACTGTTTATTTGAAAAAAAGTTAGTGCTGGCCTTACACGTGGGATTGGCGTTACTATTAATCGCGCGACGCGTGTAGTGTTGCATGCTTCCTGCCTTCAGTCGTCCCTCTCTCTCTCCTACTTTCATCTGTCTTTTAGTTACGCGGTGTATAAATGGAATGAATGAAATATTAAATCTAGGTCATTGATCAGCTTGCGTATCTCAAGGTTTTTCTTAGAAAGGCAGTACACGTTTTATTGAAGAAAGCGTGTCGTGATACAGTAGGCTTTTACTATCAACGTGAAAGCGTTACAATTGGCAGACGAAGTAGAAAACAAGGGGGATTTCGAGTACAGTCATTGTGACCGCACTGTTCTCTACCATTCTTCTTTCCTTTTATTAAATTTATTTGTTAGGCTTTGCATTTACGTTTTAATTTATATATGTGGATTAGAATTTCTCACGACACTGCAATCGACTAATCATGTTTAGCCTTACATATTATTCTTGCCAATCAAATCGTATTTAACGTGGTGGCCTCATTTCCTCTAAAGCAGTGTCCAAACACGCCATTATGAGCAAATATGATCCTGTGTTGTCAGACAACACCACTATAGTATTTTGGCTATAATTTGTTAATTATTAGACTATTGGCTTAACACCTAACATATTCTTTGTCAGCAAGTCCTAAGGCACCCAAATATATAAGTTTAATGGAGCCAAGTGGCTGCGTTCAAAATATGTATTTTCTTCTACCACCCGCTCACTTCTATACGATGGGGTGTCTTCTGTACTGTCAGGCTAATGTCAGGATTTCAGACGTAAAACAGTATTGTGTCATGTTTCCTAATAAGCATTAACCATGTTTTTTAAAACCTTACCTCGTATTGGTAGTGTTTTTTGTCACTGTTTATTTGAAAAAAAATCAAGCCTGCATGCCTTTCGCGTGGGGTGGCATTAATTTTAAATCGCGAAGCGACGTGGTAGCATTGCATGCGTTCCTCCGTGCATCTCTCTCTCTCTCTCTCTCTCTCTCTCTCTCTTCTAAGCCCGTCTGTCTTTTCTTTTACGTAGTGCATAAAATGACATTAATGGAATATTAAATCTAGGTCATTACGCAGTGTGTCTATCACAAGGTTTTCTAAGAAACACAGTACCAGTTTTATTTTTAGAAACGCGTGTATTTGATGCAGTAGGCTTTACTAGTAAACGTGAAAGCGCTACACTTATGCAGACGAAGTAGAAAAAGGAGTTTTTCTTGTTTAACTAGCATGACGTTCTATAATACAGGCGTACGCTATTGTGATCGCACTGTTCTTTTACCATTCTTCTTCCTTTTTATTGAATTAATTCGTTAGGCTTTACATTTACTTTTTAACACATTAACTACCGAAATGAAAAACACACTGTGGCCGAATTAAATTTTTTTTCCCATTTTCATCCTGTAGGTGTTTGCACAAAGTAAGCTGTAGTTTTCGTAATTGTTTACAGATTTTTATGAATTACACGTCATTTTAAAGATAAATGAATGTACTATTACAATAAACACCATTTGTAACTCTAATAGAGGTTGTTGCTATTTAACGGCCCTCCAATGGCTGAGGACTTGCAATATTTTCACAATTATAACTGCTTGCGCCCCATCTCTATCAAAATACCTATTTCAATCAATGTGCACACCGTTTTCACTCTTGTCCTCATCGCTAAATCTATCAGTCAATTGTTGAAACACGTTTCTAGCCTATTCAGCCGTTAGACGAGATGTACAAGCATTTTTTGTGGTCCTATCACTGGTTGCCACGGTAAACAGTTTTACACGATTTGGTAACTAACCCAAAACGCTGAAAAACGTGAACATAATATCAATTTTCCAGTGTTCTACAACAACCTTGCTTTGGTAATTTGTTCTCCGGTAGCAATTTAAAATTTCGAACTAGATCAGAAAGTGTTTCAGTACATTTTTCATTCGTTTTATTACTAAAATTAAATCGACGCTCTGAGCGGCTTGCGGTCCAATAGATAGGATTTCAAAAGCCGGTCCCACCGGCTTGCGGTAGTTAATGTGGATTTAGAATGTCTCACGACACCCATCAGGCCGCTGCCCTGGCAACATTTAAAGAAATTAGAAACCTACCCAACATAAAAATATGTATAGAATGTGTGATTCATATATACACAGATTGGGATTCTCGCCGGTGCTACGGAGTTCCTGCGCTGTGCTGAGATCCTCCTTGTGTGATCTAAGGGAGAAGATCGGAGCACTGATGGAGTTGTCCGTGTGCAATGAAGATAGTCCTTAAAACCAAAACCAAACCAAAAGACAAAAGATAGATAAAAGATAGATAAAAGATAAAGGGTATAGATAAAAGATAAAGGGTATAGATCAAAAGTAAGTTAATTTTAGGCATTGTTATCATCACCACAGCCAATGTAGCAACAACTTCGGCACCTCCATACCGGACTTATCATAATATTCTTTACTATTGTCATCGTCAACATCATCGTTCTCAATTAAGCATGAGCTTCCTAGTCATCCTTGCATTGCAGCAATAAACATCGTTTAAGTCATCATCATTTGCCTGTTCCATCCTGATGAAGCGTGGAGCCAACATTGCTGCTGGTACCTTGTAGGAAGTCTGCATGACAGCATTCGTGTGCTCTTGTAGTGGTGGTATCAGCAGCAATTTACTTGACATGATGAGGTTTCCAGCCTCAACCACAGCGCTGCCATATTGGTCGCCTTTTACGACATGCCTGAAGATGCAGTGGTCTTATTCTTTCTGAATCTCCCCAGAGACCACCGGAAGAAGACGGGGATTTAAAATGTAATAATAATAATAATAATAAAACAATCATCATCATCATCACCAGTCTTATCATTAGTGGCTGTTTTAGGCACGGGCAACCTAGACTTTTGCCTAAGATCTCGCGCTTTTCGGGGCATCGCGCAGCAATATATATTTGTCAGTACAACGGGAATTCATTTACTACTCACAGGACTTAGGTTTCCTTTATTACTTATTCAAGAGCTCACCCATCCGTGAATTTAACCTATTCTGTGTTATTCATCTTCCGCTACACATTACTGGACACAAATATTTCGGCCTTTGGTCTATATTTGCTGATAAGAAAGTCATATTAGTGACTGTGTCTTTAAATTGTCTGGGTCGTTCGCGAGTCATACATACCATAGTTGTGTGGATGTCGCGAGAGTGACCTCAGCCAAAGATGCACTTTTTTTTGAGGGTGCAAAATCTGCTGTGCGTCCTTTCACGATTTACTTTTACAGCAAGGTGATGGCGCCGTTTGGATGATCCTCCGTTCCACTCACGGTAAGCCCATCACTTATATTTCTTTTTTGTTGTCTGGTGTCTTCTTTTATGTCCAACGAATGCCTGATAATTACGTGTATTTATTTACTCATTTATTTAAAAGGGGACTCGCAAGTTCACGCTTGTCTATGTTGCACAGTATATTACCGCCACTGCTTATCGTGGTAACTTTATTCGGGTCATCGTCAAGATCACTGCTGCTTTAAGAGAATAACTAAGACAGTTAAATAAAGGATATATTACGGCAGTCATCTTCAACTTTCAGCTCCACAAGGTGCATATCTTCTTCCTCTTCTTTGATCATTAGCCCTTGACTGAAAAAGCAGTCAGTAGCCATAACGTCTAGTGGCGTCTTGTTGTGCAGCAACAAACTGTCCCCATTTTGCTCGGGCGGTGACAATCCTTCCTGCTGTGCACCATTTCTGGTTCATGCTTTACATCTCAGCTTCCACTGCCAGTCATACGAGCTTCAGACTCCGGATGTCCGTCCCGCAGCAAAATTTGTTCATTTGTTGCCGTCTCCGTAACTTGATTTCCTTTTCACATAGACACAGGTGTCGGCCCTGTGCTAAAACCCCCAACTTGGAGGACCAGGATGTCTGCTTTAGTCTGGACTCGTAACCCCGCAGACCTGTCCAGCTTGGTAGAGCCTACCAGGAGTAAACCTCCCCTTGGCATAGAAGGAGCACATACCTTCAACAAACTTATGCTGAGTCATCCTGTACTGTACCATCAGCTCAAGATCTTTGCCATACTTTCTCCATCTTTTTTTCTTCTCTGTCTCCATTTCTCTTCTCTCTTGGGTTCTTTGGTCTCTATCTATCTCTCTTATCTGGAGATTCCAGAACCATTACGGAAGTCGAGGGAGTAAATTCTGCTCAAATATCAACCAAACTCGCATTTATACTACAACAATAAACATTATCCACATAACTGTCATCATCATCACCACCAACACCACCACCATCATCATCATCATCCCCACCAACACCACCATCACCATCATCATCACTACCATTACCACCACCACCATCATCACTATCTTCATCCTCACCATCACCACCATCATTATCATCTCCAATCATCATAATGTCACTGTCATTATAATAATTATCTACGATTTCCCCCTATACAATCCTGTTCCATCACAATATGAAAAAAATACGCCAATGTGTATAATATAGCAATTGTTTGACATAACACCAATAAAACCATTGTTATGGGTAAAATTACTAACCCCATCCCAGAATGGTACACCAGCGAATGTACCGCCGCTCTGAGAATATGGTCACTGTAACCAGAATGTACAAATAAAGCCCCTCCATGAAGACCCACGCCGAACTGGCCAACTGCACGTAATGGAATGTTGTAAACAGGAGCTTGCACTGCCAGTGCTGGGGAATATAACGGAGCATAGTTAGAGTGATGGATGGAAATCATCCTATCCTGGAGGCACCCTTCCCACGTACAAGTAATAATAATCATCATAATAGTGATAATACCAATAATAATCATAACAACAACAATGCCAATAATTATTTAAGAAACAACTAGAGAAATTAAAAGAAAAAAAAACTTCTTAAACACGATGTAATATTTAATAAACAAAATTAAAGATATATATTGAACATTCCCCCCTCCCCCTCCCCCCCCCCCCCCAATCTCTCAACAACAAAAAACAAAAAAAACAACAAAAAAAAAAAACACACACACACACGCACACACAAAATAAGCAAAGACTATTATAAAGTAATATTAATAAGGAAAATAAAAGCGAAAAACTATTTAAAATAAAATCAACACGTGAAACTCACGATAAGAAAATGATTATGCTGAAAAAATTCAAGAAACAAGCAACAACAAATCCCGCTTTAAGCAGCTATAATCAAGTACAATTCTTTGTAAATAACAATATGATGTAAATAAAACACAAAATGGAAATTAAATTTACACTGAACACTATTTACGAGGGCAGAATCTCTGGTAGATAAGCGGATGAAGCCCATGTGATGCTAGTGAGCGGATGAAGCCCATGTGATGCTAGTGAGCGGATGAAGCCCATGTGATGCTATTTCGCTCTCCCATTTCAGTAAATAAAGAAATGGATAGAAGGAGATTTGATTGCTACCGCTGTGTGGGTGGGTATCGCCATGTGTGTGCTTTTCTTTCTGTCCTGTCGTATAGGTCGGGTTCATATGACTGTTCTTCTTCTTTAAGTGTCATGCCTACTGGCATAGGCAATGATTTTTACCACAACTTCCCGTCCCTAGTGCTATGTGTAATAGCCCCTTCAGACATACTTGACTATGGGAATGCGCCCCTGGGATGACAGCCCTCAGCTACTTATTTTCCTGGAGTTCCTTTCGACGTTTTCTCCTCTCTTCTGCTTGCTATGAGAGCTTCTTTTCGCCCAATCTGATGTGGCGCCGTAGAGAGCATCGCCACTTGGTGCGATCGGCAGTTTCATCCTTCCAGTTTGCTGGATTTATGTTCGGTGCCCTCATGTCTCTCTTGCACACATCTTTGAACCTCAGCTACCGCAGCTTGGGTGACCGCCACCCAACTGTTCTTCTGAGACCGTCCCGCGATAGCTCAGTTGGTAGAGCGGAGGACTATAGAGGAATTCAAAGTTATCCTTAGGTCGCTGGTTCGAATCTGGCTCGCGGGAAGCGCTATGTTTGCCTTCTGACGGTTTGTATTTGCTGCGTTTATCTAGCTTGTGGCTAAGAAGTCTCATCACAAGGCACTTTGACTGTAAGGTGAATATATCGATGTTTTTTATATTGAACATTTCGTTAGAGTTAAAGAAAATGTTATAACAATAATGGTACTGACACAGATGATATTGGTATAGATGACTTCTACGATGAGGTTGTAGATGACTTCTATGATGATGGTATGGATGACTTCTCTGACAATGGTATGAATGATCTCTCTAACTATGGTATGGATGATTTTTCTGAAGGTGACATAGGTGATTTATTTGATGATGGTAAGGTGACTTCTCTGAAAATGGTATGAATGATCTCTCTGACTAAGGCATTGATGATTCCTCTGATGATGATATGGATGATTTCTCTGATTATGATACGGATGATTTCTCTGATGACAGCTTACCATTCCCTCTGGATCAAATATAAATTGCCCAGGTGAGACCTCTAGGACGTCCCCAGGTAAACCTAGGTGTGTGATCAACAAACTGTCCTTGAGGAACGAGAGCAGAGCTCTCAGGACAAAAGCTGTAAACAAATTTAGATGGATGATGTTTCTGGGACAGTGAAGACGTCTGGAAAAGGAAAAAAATAAAAATAAAATCACGATGGATGGAAGATGGGGCACAATAAAATTAGTATATGTATTAACGAAGAGCGGTTTTTATTATCATCATCATAGTTTTCATTATCGTTCCCTATAAAGCATATGGCTACATCTACAGCTTGTTTAATTGCAGAAAGTCTGCATCAGTGCATTCAAAGAAGAATTTTTAAAAGTTAAAAAAGAAACGGTTAAATTATGAACTGTGGGATTGATCACGTTGAACATGAAAATGTACAGTGGCAAGATGCATATAAAAAATTTTGGCAGAGACAAACAGAGATGAAGACAGCAGATAATGTGTTTATGGTCAACAGTCTGTCACTTGGAACGATGAAAGACAACAGAGAACGTGTTTGTGGTCAACAGTCTGTCACTCGGAACTATCAAGGCAACAGAGAATGTGTTTGTGGTCGACAGTCTGTCACTCGGAACTATCAAGGCAACAGAGAATGTGTTTGTAGTCGACAGTCTGTCACTCGGAACTATCAAGGCAACAGAGAATGTGTTTGTGGTCGACAGTCTGTCCCTCGGAACTATCAAGACAACAGAGAAAAAGAAGAAATAATAATCATCATCATCTCCTTTTCACTCTTTCAGGAGCACAGTGCCACCTGTAGAGACAACCTCATTGCGGCCTACACACTCTTGCAGCGGTGGCTTGTGTAGCGATTTGGTGTACATCATGAGGTTGCCAACCCCATGCCCAACCTCAAATTAGTCGCCTTTACAGACATGCCTGGTAGCGCAATTTTTTTTCTACTAAAAGACCACAGGGAACATTACAGGCAAGTGTTATTTAAATCTATTTTCTCCTTCCCCTCTCCCCCCCCCCCCCCCCAACCCTGCCACTCTTGTTTTGTTTTATTTGTTTAACTAATATCATATGGGTCACGTGGTAAACGCTTTCAGAATTCTGATATTTCACAGTCGAGACAAAGGAGCTTGTGTATTACAGACAATGACAGGACTGATGGATGGAGCATGCACCTGGATGGATGATGGGGAAAAAGTGGCAGAGAGAGAGAGAGAGAGAGAGAGAGAGAGAGAGAGAGAGAGAGAGAGAGAGAGAGAGAGAGAGAGAGAGAGAGAGAGAGAGAGAGAGAGAGGAATAGACAATAGAGAGAGCGATAGTGAGAACGAACGAACGAACGAACGAACGAACGAACTTTATTTTCGAAGGGTTGAGAATTGGGCGCGCAGGCCCGTCTAACATTCCGCCCTTTCACTCTCATTAATCTTGCATACTATATCCTTTCATTCCCACATGTTACTTTAAGCATTAATTTAAAGGCATGCAACATTATAAAGTTAACATAACAGCATTCATTTACAGTATACAATCATAATAAAAAATGAGAAGCCTAGGTTTTTTTTTTTTTTAAATAAACAAGATAGTGACTGAAGAAAAATAATAATAATAAAAAATAAAATAATATAAACAAAACAATAAATAAATAAGTTATGTATACCGACACTCACTTATGCGGTCAAAACGTCTAATCTATAGTATTTTTGAATGTGTCATCAATCCTCAATACAACAATTACAAAAACACATTCTCGCTTACATCCATACATTCTTGGCGGAAATTGAAATAATAATAATAACACTTTCTTGCGCACTTCTGTAGCAGAAAAAGTCTTTCAGCAGTTTAAAAAAAAAAAAAAAAATTATATCTGCATGTACATCACCCATTTAAGCAAACGGAAACATTCACATCTCTAAAGTACAGTGGTATGCGGGTACATTCTCACATACATTACATTATATAATAGTATTACATGGATATAAAACAAATTATTCCCATTAAAAACGAGCGGAAGAGGAAAAGAAATGTTGACCTATGGATGAGATGTTGACAGGCAAATGATGTTTCTATGGGGGTAGATAATCAGTGTTTAGGAAGTGTTTGAAAAGTGCTTTGTTAAATGAATATTGTGTAGGTAGGCTTTTTAGGTGGTGTGGAAGGCTGTTCCATAAGTAGGTTCCAGAGTAGGCTAGACTCTGTTTGAACAAGTCGATCCTAGGTTTGGGCAGACGTAACTGATGTAATTGTAGTCCCTCTCTTCTACTGGTTTGAGAGAGACAAACAGGTGTGTAGACAGACAGACAAACGAATAGATAGATAGATAGATAGATAGATAGATAGATAGATAGATAGATAGATAGATAGATAGATAGATAGATAGATAGATAGATAGACAGACAGGCAGGCAGGCATTTTGTTGACTAGCTAGGTAGATAGATAAGTGGATCGATAGGTAGGTAGGTTGGTAAAGAGATAGGTAGGTAGATAAGTAGGTAGATAGAGTGAGAGAGATAGAGAGAAAAAATGAGATTAACAGTGCGAACTTCATTTTCAATGAAAAAAAAAAAAATAGAATTTTCTAGTTAGAAATAAAAATATTTTATTTGAAAAAAAAAAAAAAATAAAAAAACTTCCCGCGAGCCGGATTCGAACCAGCGACCTAAGGATAGCTTTGAACACCTCTACAGTCCTCCGCTCTACCAACTGAGCTATCGCGGGTCCTTACAATGAACTGTACTTCCGTGTTTTGTGAAGTATTACTCTAGCCCAAATATATGCTGTACCCTGGGGCACTTCACTGATTACGTTTTTATATTAAAAATAAACAGGTAAAAGTTGCCACATCGTAAACAGAGAAAACCCCATCTCGATTGGCTGTACGGGAATAACGTTTTAGGGACTTCATTTATACAAGATCTTAGGTGTAAAAGGTGGGGGGTGGGGGGGGGGGGGGGGGGTGACCATTTCCCTGCCTCGCAGGACTGATACATAGAGCTTTCTTCAATACGTCATAATTGTTGTTGTCTTCCGGGGCCATTGTGAGTAAGACATCGTAAGCAGGTCCTCTCAGACTGAGATAACTTCATGGTATATCTCTCCTTATCCTAATTATAACCCATCAAGGATTGAACATGATACTTTGTCTTTAATTTTTTTTTAAAATCGTATAATGATCTCAAGCACTTCTAAGACGGGAAAAAGAGATGCTAAGTCGCAACCAGACAGGTACCGTATATGATAGACAGACAAATAACCAGACAGACAGATGGATCCATAGATAAGATACGGTACATAGATAGACAAATAGATAGGTAGATAGAACGAACTTTATTTTCAAAGGGTTGAGAATTGGGCACGCAGGCCCGTCTATAGATAGATAGACAGACAGACAGACAGACAGACAGACAGATAGATAGATAGATAGATAGATAGATAGATAGATAGATAGATAGATAGATAGATAGATAGATAGATAGATAGATAGATAGATAGATGAGAGCGTGACTAAACAAGTCATTTACTCAGTCCATTAACTTTTAGCGTGTTTTTGTTACGATTTACAGTTTTAAAAAAATCTTAGACGTAGCTAATGTAAAGATAAGAAACAAAGTTTTTAAGTGGAAATACGGGTTTCATCTCATAAAACAGAACAATGCTGATACAAGTGGTTTCAGTATGAATGTTATTACTGGCCATAAATGTACTCGCATTCGCTAGCACAACACGAAATCATTATAACATAATTTCCCGGGCATTGCATCAATACCTAATACGGCCTGTCCTAATCCTGGACTTATAATAGCTTAATAGCTTCATACATCTCCACACTGCAGTTAATATATAATATGGCCTGTCCTAATCCTGGACTGATAATAGCTTAATAGCTTCACAAATCTTCATACTGCAGTTAAACATAATATGGCCTGTCCTAATCCTGGACTAATAATAGCTTAATAGCTTCATACATCTCCACACTGCAGTTAATATATAATATGGCCTGTCCTAATCCTGGACTTATAATAGCTTAACAGCTTCATACATCTCCACACTGCAGTTAATATATAATATGGCCTACGAAAGTACTTCAATACATAGCAAAGCCTGCATCACACGGCAGCTTCAATAATCTTCAAAATATGGCCTACAAAAGTACTTCAATACATAGCAAAGCCTGCATCACACGGCAGCTTCAATAATCTTCAAAATATGGCCTACAAAAGTACCTTAATACACAGCGAAGCCTGCATCACCCGGCAGCTATAATAAGGTTCATATGGCCTAAACAAATCTTCACTGCAGTGTATCACATAGGCTGTACACACAGCGAAATATCTAAGTCGACATTTTCTCAAATCCTACGTAGGCATACATTATCCAAAAAAACACTGGGACTCGACCTACACGGTCCACGCCCAAAACACAACTCCCTCAATCACACACTAGTCCCGCCAAAAAACCCGTCACGAGATTCGGTTGTCTTGAACACCGTTCTCGATAACACATGCAGACTAGCGAGCTATTCACATGACTCAAAAACAGTACAGAATAAATACATTAAACAGCGTTCACACGCTTATCTGTACTCTGTCACCCGAAAATAGGAAAAGATAATTCTATCCTAAAGTCAAACAAGTATCCGCTTAATCAAGCGTTGCAACTCGAAATTTAATTTGTTCAAAACATTCTAAAGATTACTTCCCCTTCCATAAGTTCCACTTGCAACAGTTACCACCTGCTCCGGGAAAAAAAATGATTCTATCATTTTTTTTGAAAAAATTAACTCCCCAAAACGAAAAATTTAGAAGACAATTAAGCTGTAACGTATGCCTACAAAAATATCTTATTTTAAATCAAAATTAGATATTTACAAGAAATATCAGCATTAAAGTGAAAAGTGGCAATTAAAGCATACAGCATAATCAGCTAAGTATAAAAAGAAATTAGCTAAATATACAAATATGATCAGTTCCAAAATTAAGTTACGTATATTTAGTACAAACCAAACTGAAAACAACCAATCGAAAGAGAAAACACAAGATCAATCAAAAGAAGAATGATCTGTAAAAAAAAAAAAAAAGGAAAGTAAGAACTCAACAATACCATATACTCATAATTAAGTTGGACAATTACATGTAAAATAAATACAACTATCATAAGTAGATATGTTATATCAAGTCATATAACCACTCCAACAATACAAAGAATAGAGGTATAAGTGTTGAAAGAAGACAAAGTATACAAATAGAATTAAGTAAAACGAAGATGAGGTACGAAAGTATAAACAAGATATGAAATCCATACCGAAAAGACAACAGAAAAGAAGGAATGAAATGAAGAATAGTTACCAAAGACAGATAGAAAGCAAAGGCACGAACGCAAAGAAAGTCAATAACAGTATATACTAATAACTGTTTTGATCAGATAACCTATTCAAAAATAAATATATAAACATGATCGAAAGGCACAACACAAAATATCAAAGTATATCTATACTAATACCACCAAAAAATAATTTATAACTAAACAAAACCTAATAAGTAATTTAACTAAGTTATAAGAGTTATACAAAACTAACATAAATAAATTATAGGCATCGAACAAACAAGTAATAGCATTACTATAACTAATACGACCAACGCACAATCAAGCGCTAAAAATAAAAAATACATCATAATAAAAAACAACTTTTTACAAGAACTAATCAAACTACATATCAATGATATCACGAAGTCAAATGCTGGGCACACCCAACAAAAAATTACAATGCCAAAAAAAAAAAAAATTATTTTTTTTCAACAGTACCGTACAAACATTTTTTTTTAACGATAAATTACATAAAAACATTATTTAATCTTTAAGTAATTCAGTAATACTTTAAGTAAAGCCTAATAATGAAATCAATATTTTAACAAAATGAGTGAAATATAAAACAAAAATCCTATCTCGAAGAAACCTTTAAATCAACACATGTAAATTTAATTTATCCTTTAAGTTCTTTCTGCTGACAATTACGTTCAGCTCCGTAAAATGCTATTTAGCTATAACTCTATCTCTTACTCAAATCGATAAGATATACATTATAAATAAATCTACACTTTGTTGTTACTATGAAATATAAAAAAGGTTCTATAAAAATATCTACAAAAAATAAGTTTTTTTTTTTTTTAAAATAATCTGCTAGGAAAATAATCTGCATGCCTGACTGGCAAGAAAATCAAGTTCTGGAAAAATCGAAGTTTCACAAAAAGTTAACAAATCCAAATACAAGATCATGTATGATACATGCAAGCTATTTTCAAAATTACATTTCACAACATACCAGATAATACACATCTTCTCTGTATGTTCTATATATTAATTAACCATGACATCAAACTACCGACATAAAAATAACAACAATTTAAAAAAATTATGGCAAACAAATGATGCATAGAAATAATCATTACAACAAAATTATATGTTATTTCAAAACAACAACATGTCATGTACTAATATAGAATACAAAAATATTTACTATCTTCACATAAAAAAAAAATAAATCAGACGCGAAGTCTCCCACTCTCTTGTAAACATGCTTGACCTTCAGAAAGCAACACCTCAGATTTTAGTTTGACGCTGACAGGTTTCGGTTGACTACTCGAGCGGAAAGTTGACTCACATTTCTGACCGTCAATATGTCACAGAAGCCTTGACCCTTATCGCAACGTAGCTTCTGTCAACAAATACAAATGAAAATTTCCATTTTACTCAATAGTGAAATTTAATGAAAAAAAAACGTAGAAATCACGTTTACAATTACCCAGTACCGGCTTGTGTAAAAACCCGGTCTCTTCACGATGTCACTAGCTCTCTCTATCACATGTAGATATCATAGAATTCTTGGGGACAACATGACCGACCTTGAATGTCGCCGCTGCCTTACGCTGAAACAAAGTCTCACATTCACAACAACAAGTAGAGCAAGCAATAGTATTCAAGCATCCACTGTTATTTTTATTCTGTTTACCTCGATTATAAATGACTCTGGGCTCATGTTGAACAAAATTAGCACAATTGCGCTTATTATTTGTTCTATGATCAAAATACTTATTATTACCGTTGCCTTGTTTACAAATAATCACTTTAGTCTTTTGTTGAGGAACATTATTCTGGTGATGTAAAGCAACATTTGAAAAGCTATTATCTCTATCATACTTTCCAACATTCTTACAATCAAAACTTTGAGATTTGTTAAATTGTCTACAGTATCTAGGAGAGGGAAAATTATTATTTACTGATCTCCCTTGGTACTGTTTAATCTTGGGGTTATCTCTCTTACTAGAACTGTTTTTCTTTCCCCTATGGGAATATCTTTACCAATAGTTTCAAAATGACTATGCTGAGTTTGACAACTGCCAGAAACAATAGTATCTCTATTGTTCCGCATATGGGTTTCATCTTTGGAACAAGTAGTAATAGTCTCAACACCCGCTATTAATTTCTGAGTATTTCCAGTAGTAGAGAAATATTTGTTCTTATGAATCTTGACCTGAAATTTATCACCTATCTTTTCCTGACCAACAGAACTGGCTGTTACACAAGAATCTTTGTTGGTCTGACGCCAAGAATTATTACTGGAACTACCAGTAATATTAGAACTTTTAAAGTTGTATTTACCACGATAAGATCTATCTTTACCATGAATAAAATCTCTCTGAGCAAAAAGTGTATGGGGTTGACTTTTCGCAACTTTCTGTCTATCATTGTGAACATTGACAGAAGAGCACCTTTGTTTTTTCAAAACCATATCTAGTAAGCCAAATATTCTTTCCCTTGCTTCCGCAATTTCATTATCTTTAAGTGAAATCGTTTCACTTAACCTTTTATTTAACTCCTTAACAGCCAAAACTTTGTCGCTTTCTTCTGCTAGTAAATTTTCAATTTTAGCGACCTTCTCTTTCTCAGCCGTCAACTCCACTAATGTCTCTTTCTCTAACTGTTCTTTATTTGCTCTCAACTGAGTCAACTCTAGTTGTAGTGACTGAATCTTAATATAATCATTCCTATTATTAAGCTCATCAATCTTTTCTGGAATCATCTCATTCTTTTCTTCCTGCTGGAGACCAAGATTCGCAATATCATCCATTAAATCAAGAAGTGACTCTGTATAATCTCTATCACGTTTATCGGTCTCAACTTTCAAATTCTCATAAATCTGTTTATTTTGTTGGACCTCCTGTGTAATATTTTCTACCTCAATTTGCTTATCTTTCATCTGGACTTCCAATTGCTTTATCTTCAACAATGCTAAATCCAAACTTGCCTGCACACTAGCAAGTTCTGAGTTTGACTTTTGCAATTCACCCGTAAGTCTAGACACTGTTTCATGTACTTTACTCACTTCAGCGGTACTCTCTAAGAAGTTTTCCCTTTGTTGTTTTTTTTCTTCTTAATTCCTCATCTTCTAACCTCTTTTTCTGATCAACAGAAAATGTCGTTGCGCATTATCTTACGTATACTCTTCAATATCTGATCGCGCTCAACACCCATATAGTGGTACGAAAACAATCGAAGATCCATAAGCAGTAACTGCGCTAAATCTTTAGCCATCCTTAGATGAGGATGAGAGTGAAAATTCTCCTCAGCAAAATATCTTAGCGCTCTTGACGCATTGACCAAAAATCTGTCTATCACATGTTCCTCAAGCTGTGGGCCTTTTAATTGTTGATAATCTCTACCTTCTTCCCACAAATAAGCCAATACAGGCCTCATATCCTCAGGATCTATCTCATCATCATCCATAGTGATTCACTTACTTAAATCAATATATCTAGTAATTGCTCATAGTTGTGACAAATTACTGTCTACAAAAGGTTGGACAATTAACTTTCCAGCTCACAAAGCCAACTATTTGTCAAGAAATGAGCTTATTCCTCAATTCTGTATCACCAATTCCTTTTTATAGCACCTTTATCAAGTCACATCATTATCAGGAAAATCGACATATGTCAACAGCCATTAACACCTATGCATCAAATCTTAATCATATGTCAAATTAGACATAAACAACAATATTAACAAAATGAGCAATTAGGGAGGCCTAGCGACATATATGAAGTGACACAATTTACACAAGACACAATTACTTATCTGTCAATGATCCCGCTTCTTTTCCGCCACGACACTTGATATCACATAGACTGCTAAAACCTCCACTGCGGGAAAGCACTGCAACTTGATTCGTTTCTCTTCAGGTAATTTCGTCAATATGATATGTGCTTAACAATGCACAAGTTGACAGGAACCATAATACAGCTCACACTGCAACTCTTGACTCTTCTGTAGTCTGAAATGTACACGGCAACTCCGTGTATCATAACATCTTGAGCTTGTGATGGTGACAACTGGCACAGGTAACCCGAATATCGCAGAAATCTGTCACAACCCGTACAAATGCTGGTACAAATACTGTTCAAGTCTAATTGAACTTCCTTGACCACTGCAGACGTTGTTGTCGTCTATAGGCATGAAATAGGACGTCAATTGCTACTGGTGTAAAGTTGCCTTCTACCACGAATAAAGCGTGCGTTGTTTCTCAAATGCGCCACCCAGGCAGATAATAACTAGGTCACAGTTCTGAAGTACAGGAGATTCAAGCCACGCCTACATAAGGTCAATTATAACAAAGTCAAGTGTTCTACACTCTTGTCACGCGCAAGTCATACGTATTATTTTCAACTTGTAGTGACTGATCCTCTAGATATGTTATGGTCTGGTGGACAAAAATTTGATTCACATTATCCTCTTGCTTCAAGTACATATCACTGTAGAGGTAACAATTTCTTAATTTGTATACGCCACTCAGGCACATCTTAAATCATATCCAATGATACGAAAACTACGCCACTTAGGCTATCGACGCGAATAGTCGTAGATGTCAGATCCTGTTAACTGAAAACCACCACTGATACAAGTGGTTTCAGTATGAATGTTATTACTGGCCATAAATGTACTCGCATTCGCTAGCACAACACGAAATCATTATAACATAATTTCCCGGGCATTGCATCAATACCTAATACGGCCTGTCCTAATCCTGGCTTTATAATAGCTTACTAGCTTCATACATCTCCACACTGCAGTTAATATATAATATGGCCTGTCCTAATCCTGGACTGATAATAGCTTAATAGCTTCACAAATCTTCATACTGCAGTTAATATATAATATGGCCTGTCCTAATCCTGGACTAATAATAGCTTAATAGCTTCATACATCTCCACACTGCAGTTAATATATAATATGGCCTGTCCTAATCCTGGACTTATAATAGCTTAACAGCTTCATACATCTCCACACTGCAGTTAATATATAATATGGCCTACGAAAGTACTTCAATACATAGCAAAGCCTGCATCACACGGCAGCTTCAATAATCTTCAAAATATGGCCTACAAAAGTACTTCAATACATAGCAAAGCCTGCATCACACGGCAGCTTCAATAATCTTCAAAATATGGCCTACAAAAGTACCTTAATACACAGCGAAGCCTGCATCACCCGGCAGCTATAATAAGGTTCATATGGCCTAAACAAATCTTCACTGCAGTGTATCACATAGGCTGTACACACAGCGAAATATCTAAGTCGACATTTTCTCAAATCCTACGTAGGCATACATTATCCAAAAAAACACTGGGACTCGACCTACACGGTCCACGCCCAAAACACAACTCCCTCAATCACACACTAGTCCCGCCAAAAAACCCGTCACGAGATTCGGTTGTCTTGAACACCGTTCTCGATAACACATGCAGACTAGCGAGCTATTCACATGACTCAAAACAGTACAGAATAAATACATTAAACAGCGTTCACACGCTTATCTGTACTCTGTCACCCGAAAATAGGAAAAGATAATTCTATCCTAAAGTCAAACAAGTATCCGCTTAATCAAGCGTTGCAACTCGAAATTTAATTTGTTCAAAACATTCTAAAGATTACTTCCCCTTCCATAAGTTCCACTTGCAACAAATGCCTTGTGACTTTCATACACTAGATACTTGGTGCCGATCTTGTCTAGACAAGTACAAAACAACCGGAAATGTGAACGTATACTTACCGAAAATATATCATGATAAAAATAGCAACCGCCAGAGCGAAGAGCGAGACTCCGTAGCCAATGCTGTACATCATTTTGATTCGTTCTATATGATCCTGCAGAAGGTAAACCAACGAGATATGATTTACAATTACAGAAACAATTGTTAGTGATTGAAACAAAAACAGTTGACATTTTTTTGAGATTACTGAGGTTTAATTGATATTTTCGAAAAATAAAACGTGGAAGCAGGCGAACAAGCGAACGAACTTTATTTTCAAAAGGTTGAGAACTAGACAGGCAGTTTCGTCTAACATTCTGCCCTTCATTTTTTCTCATCTTTTATATTGAATTCATTTATTATCACACGCATTTTAAATATTAATTTCAAGTAATGCAACGTTGTAAAAGTAAAATAAAATCATACTTATATTTACAGTATCTAATTAAAATCAAGAACTAAAATATGTTGAACAGGGCAAAAATAATAATTAAAACTTACATACGATATTGTAAAATTATTTGGAAACATAAATCAGATTAGGGGTCATGTGATCAGCACTCATGAAGTATTCAAAAATAGTCTGCGATTGTATGAGTACTGACAGAGCGTGCTTTTAGGTCACGTTAAAGATGGTTCCAAAGATTAGCAGTAGAGTAAACTAAACTGTTCTAGGCTGCACGTGTAATTTGTTTTTAAGCGTTGACTTCGTCTTGCGCAAGATAATTATAGTGAACAATTCTTTATTAAAAGAAGAAGAAAAAAATATATTGCCGTGTTTCCCAAACTTTTTTTCAGATCACCGCCCCCTTAGCTCTCGGAGAACATCCTCAGCGCCCCCTTCATTTCCTATTTTTCGTATCTCGTTCACGCCTCACTGATGTTGTCCTCAAATCCATAACGTTTCCCTCCCCACTAACACTGCTGCGCAATATTTGAGCAATTAATTACCAAATATTCCCAGTACCCCTTGAACAGCTTCTGGTAGCTGGGTGTGTGAGAAAATGGGACTGACGACGTTAGGAAGTAGCTGTGGTTAGGGTTTGTTCATGCTACATTCTCTTTTAAGTGCGCACGTCACGGCCTTGTATAATCAAACCACTTTTCTATGTCAACATTATATTAAGTAATATTATTGAATTTAGATTGGCCAGTCTTTAACCACTCGCTTACTTCTGAACGCCCCCTTTCCGCCCAATTTCCCCGTCTCGCCCCCTTGGATCATCTTAACGCCCCCAGGGGGGCGGCACCGCCCACATTAGGAACCACTGCCATATTGAAAGGACGAAAGCGCGATAACGGCTTTGAGATTTGTGTGACAAAACGTGGCTGCCCCTATCGCTCTTTGTTTCTCTCGGGCAGTATCGGTACATTTTGTGGTACTGATTTTTATTATGTGCTGTCAAATTATCTCACTTTTCTTTCTTTCTTTCTTCGTTATTTTTCTCTGCTAAGTAGCAGATATTTGATATTATCAAAATCATTCGACACTTCCCTGTAGGTGATAATAATCACATATTCTTAGCGCTGCCCAGATTTGTTGGCTATAGCGCGCGGCAGATTAAGACGTACATCGGCAAGCGATATCGGCTTAATCACCGATAAGACATGGATGACACGATTACTTTAGATAAAAGTAAAGATTGCTACATCTCGAACACGCTGTTGTATGAGTTTACCGATCTGTCCTGTAAAGTTTTGTACACAAGGGCATCAGACATCTTATTGCCCTATATGGGAGAGTTGACCTCTGCCCTACGTTCAAAATTTTTCGATGTCGGAATATTTTGAAATTACCCTATATACCCCGACCTGTTTTGAATATGAATTGGAGCGTTTATTTAACTTCATGACAAACGAAGGCATGTGAAGGCAGGGAATATAATTTTGATCCTTTTCTCAAAACTATTTCACTTGAGAAATCGATCGCCAAGACACCACACTGCTACAGTGAAGAATTAGAATTCAGATTTCCTACTTAATATACCGGACACCTTTTTATTGGAGTATTTATCAGGACTTACAATATAGCCCATTAAATCTCTGAACATTTTAAATAAGGAAACCGGGACTGAGGAAACTGAAGGACCACACACGAAGTCATGATGCTGTGATTGTGATCACTCTCTTTTCACACTCCCAACCGACCCGATTCAACAATAAAACTCTGATTCTGAGGCAGGGGCTGTATTTATTTCTACAACCCTGTCAGTGACTACAAGCACACAAAGCAAACATTAAACAAATAAGCCAACAAACCAAACACCAAACAAACACCCAGCCTGTGCTCGATTGCTAATGTGTTCAAGGCATCTATACTGTAGATCGACTCTTGTTTTCTGGTTTCTTTGGGGCGACACGCAAAACGAGAGAGGCTCGCTCGCCGGCTAAGCCCTTCTTATATAGACCCTAGGAAGAATCGCTTAACTTAGTGCGGTGCGCGCATTAATTTTGCCCCTTAAATAACACTCGCCTTTATTGCTCTATTAGGCACGAAAACACAGATATGGCCCACAACTATCAAATATAAGTTATACACGACTATCAAATATAACACACCACAACTAATTTTTAGGCATTATTATGGCCTAGTAATAAATCTTCATGAAGACTTTTCACATCCCAGCAAAGCTTGCTCGCGCCGTCACGTGGGGTGCGAAAATATATGGGCGATGAATATGCCATGAGCATGAAGGGGGAAGCTGGGGTGTCTTTACGGCCCCATCACATATCTCCCTCCTGATTTTGTTGTCGTCCCGAGAACATCGCTACCTCTGGCGCTTCAATTGTAACCTCTCAGATCGTCTCGGGGCAGAACACTCTATCGGCTGCAGGGCGTACCAGCCTGGTTCGGGCGTTAGACCATGCACGACCTCTCCCGGGTCTCTCTCATCTGGCGAAGCTGGTGCCTCAGGTAGACCTAGTGTAGCATCTACCAGATCCGGAGAATCATCTTTTTCTTCACTTCGTCTCAGTTCATGCGCCGCAACCCTCATCTTCAGATCTTCGTTGCCTGCTGGCCTTATCACACAAAGACCACCGCTAGCTTCTAGAATTGATGATACAATGAATTCGTCGTTGGACCACACGTCTTGTATTTTGGCCCTGTCAGTGAAGTGCACTCTTTTTCGCACTCTTTCACCCACTCGCAATGATGTGGGGCCTGGAAGCTGATTACTTCTCTCCCTCCTGTCAGCGGCTATTTTCTGCATTCTCTCTGCAGCTTTTTGGTGTGCTATGTGCAACCTCTCTAGGTGACCGTGCAGCCACTCATCAGTTGTCTCCGGCTCTTCATCTGGGCGCGTGCCTATCATGAAGTCTTGAGGAAGCCTTGGTTCTCTGCCGAAGAGGAGGTAGTATGGTGAGTACCCTGTCGAAGAGTGGGGGGTGGAGTTGTAGACCATAACCACCTCAGCTAGATGCTCAAACCACCTTCGCTTCTGGTCGGCTGTCATGGGTCTCAGCAAATCATGCAACGTCTTGTTGAAGCGCTAGCACTGCCCGTTGCCTTTAGGATTGTAAGCTGTAGTGCGGCTCTTGTGGACTCCATATACCTTGCACAGCTCTGCGACTATCGCTGACTCGAAGTTCCGGCCTTGATCAGAGTGTATCCTCTGAGGAGCTCCGAAATACTGGAACCACTTTTCCACTAGGGCCTTGGTGACCGTTGTTGCTTTTTGGTCTCTTGTTGGTATAGCAATGGTGTACTTGCTGAACACATCTGTCAGCACTAATATATTCTCAAACCCTTTAGAATCCCGCTCTAGCAGGGTTAAATCCATTGCTACCACTTCGAGTGGCCTGGAGGCAATCAGGTTTCTAGATGGCCCATGAAACTTCAGTTGAGGTGCCTTGGCCATGTTACATCGGTTGCATCTGCGACAAAAGACTTCAACATCAGCTGTGATGCCTACCCAGAAGCACCTACTTCTCAGCAACTGCAGCATGCGCTCTCTTCCCTGATGGCCCACCCTGTGTGCAGAGTCCAGTATCCGTGGTTTCATGGACTCAGGTATTACCAGTTGTTTTATGCTGGATCCATCTTATCCCTTCACTGTCCGGTATAACAACCCCTCTGTCACTTCGAGCCGGTTACTCTGATTAAGTAGTTTCCTTGCAGCCAAGGGGATTTTTCGAGCATCTCTTCCTGCAGGTCTGGTGCCATCATTTACCATCTTCCGAACCATCGCTACAACATCATCAGCTCCCTGGAGATTTATCAATTCCTCACGCGAATAGGTGGGAAATGCTTGAGTGGTTGCTGGTGCTGTGGATGATTCGGCAGGTACCCTTTCATTGATATCTTTCTGGCTTGTTGCTGCCATCAACCCTATCTCATATGGTATCTGGGTAAACTCTCTGATAACCTCAGCTGTTATGCCACTTATTGCAACATCTGCATCATCCTCCAGTTCTTCGCCTGTGGTCTCAATAGGAAAGCGAGACAAATAATCTGCATTTCCATTAGCTCTCGCTGCCCGATGTCGGATAGTGTAGTTAAACATAGCCTGGGCCATCCATCTCTGCTCTATAGCTCCCACTTTAGCTTTCTCCCAGAAGGCCAGACCCCTGTTGTCTGTAAATACCTCTACTTGTGATCCTAGCAGGTAACCTCTGAACTTTTCAGTCATGGCCCACTTAAGACCTAGCAGTTCCAGCCTCATACTGCTTTTTGAGTTTCTTTCAGAGGGTCGAAGTGTGCGACTTGCATATGCCAAGACTTTCTTCGTTCCATCTTGCACTTGTGAAATAATTGCTCCTAATCCTTCAAATGATGCATCTACCTCCAGGATAAATGGTAGCGAGAAGTTAGGGAACACTAGTAGCGGTGTGGAGGTTAGTGCCTTTTTCAGTGTCTCAAAGGCTTCACCACACTCTTCGGTCCACAACTCTCCTATAGGTGACTTACTTCGTCTTTTAGTCTGCATGCCTTGATTGAGCGCAGCTACTAAATCATGTAGTGGTTTGGCTATCTTTGCAAAGCCCGGCACAAATCTGCGGTAGTAACTGGCCAATCCCAGGAACGACCGTAACTCAGTCTGGGAGCGTGGTACAGGGGCCTCTTGAACAGCCTTCACCTTGTCTTCCATAGCTCCTATTCCATCTGCTGATATAGTATGCCCCAAGATTTCATCGTTGTTCTAAACAGCTTACACTTTCCTCCATTCAACTTCAGCCCTAGCTGGCGTAGCTTAGAGAATACTTTCTCCAGTCGGCTCAAATGGTTAGGGAAGTCAGCAGAGTACACTAAAATGTCATCAAGGTATACTTGTATCAGCTGGAACACTAAATCATGCATACTGCTCTGCATTAATCGTTGGAAGGTGCTGGCAGAGTTGGCTAAGCCCATAGGCATCCTGGTGTATTCATAAAGTCCAAAAGGGGTAGTGAAAGCAGTTTTCCCTTAGTCTTTCTCATCCATTGCTACTTGATAATAACCACTTGCCAGTTCAAGTGATGAGAATATCTTTGCTCCTCCTAGCGCATCCAGGTACTCATCTACTCGGGGTAGAGGGTACGCATCCCTCTTCGTCTTGCTATTGAGTGCCCTGAAGTGTACGCAGAGTCTAAGCCGACCATCCTTCTTCCGGACCAAAACTATTGGGGAGGCCCAAGGACTGCAACTCTCCTTGATTATTTGTTTGTCAAGCAATCCTTGTAGGTGATCCTGTACCTCTCTATAGAAAGCAGGAGGTATTCTCCTGTAAGACCGCTTAACTGGGGTGTCATCTGTTAATGGGATGGTGTGCGTTACCCTGTCCGTGTACCCTACATCTGTCTCATCTGTGGCAAAAAGATCGGCATAGCGTCTCAACAACGCTCTTACTTCCTGCTCTTCAGCCTCACTGCCCTCAAACCCGGTCAGGTCAATTGGGCACATCTCTTGCTCTGGATTCGTGTATGGTGGACTTGATGACATTTCTACCTCTTGAGCCCCTACAACTCTGAAATATGTGCTATAGTCCACCCCAGCTTCTGTCAGTACTCCTACTTGTGTCCCGGGAGCTAAAAACAAGTCCTCATCACCCAAATTTATGGCCTGAATATCACAGGACCCACTTCTAAGAACAGTCAATGTATGACTCATAATCAGCCCACTGTGTTCTAAGTCTCGGTTAGGCTCAAAGAGAAAAGTTCTTTCTGACTGGCCTCCTCTCCTGTATTTGACTGTTATGGCCCTGATCGATCGAGCAGGTATGTGGGTTTGCTTTCTCCCAGATACCCATACTTTCATAGAGTCTGATTTCTGCGTCATCCCCTGATCTCTTGGAGGGTCCCGTCTTAGTATGTTCTGTATGTTTGGGATTTCCAAAAGGACATTAGTACCTATGATCCCTGGTGTTTTTTTCTGGTTTCTAGATTCTTGTACTTCCCTGACAACATAAACTCCATAGTTTTTCACTATTGTGCACCCAGCTTGTATGTCCACGTCTAAGTGACCAATATATGGGATGGTGGCACCATTTGCTGCTGTCAGGCGCACCCATCTACCCTCATCCAAGGGGAGCCCTCCAAATATCTCCCTGAAATATTGCTCATTGATGGTAGACACCTGTGAACCTGTGTCAAACACACAATTTATCTCTTTCCCTTCCATCAGCACTACTCCTTCAGGCCGACCTCCTACCATCTTGATCCGGTTTTCTTGGTGCTCTCCCTTCACGTTTCTTTCTTCAAGCTCCTGGGGATTTCGTCCGCTTCTGGTCGACATTTCCTGTGATGGTTGAATCTCTAACCTTCCTTCTGAGGGGCGGTCCTTCTGCCTGCGCTCCACTTTGTGTGATGCCCTAGCCGCAGAGTTACTAAACGGACAGCTCGCTACTAAATGTTGTGCTGACTTGCATTGGAAACATCTTCTAGGTAGAGGACCACATGGACACCTGGCAGCTATATGATCCCCAAAATCAGCGCAGTTATAGCACTTGATTCCCCGGGGGCCATTCCATACATGAGGTTTCTTTCTGCTTCGGTACCTGCGGGTTTTCCCGTGGCGTCTAGAGATGGTCCTCCGGTTGATGACCCCCACTTGCCGCACCAACATCTCAGTTTCCCTATTATTTGGAGAAACAGGCCCTTTCCTTCCATTTACATTCTTCCTCATGCCAATCTGTAATTGCATGCCACATCTACCTGCACTCTTTCTATTTGAGTCACAAAGCTCCCCTTCCACAGCCTGACTCCCAGCCACAGAGGGGTCTAGTTTAGTGCCTGTTGCGGGCATTCCCTCTGGACATGCCCTAAATTTTTGCACCGAAAGCATCGGATGGTCCTTGCCGGCCTTCTCTGCCTGACTTGCATTTTAGCCATCTGGAGCTTCATCTGTGCCACCTCTGCTCTGAGTTGCTCCACTTTGGTGTTTCCTTCTTGTGACCCGGGTGCCACTTCATCGGATGCTGTGACTGTGGCTATTCCAGCTCGTGCTGTTTGACCACTCCCGGTCCATCTCAGAGCATCATCTCTTATGGACACAAATGATACTGCAGGCTCGACCCGGAGCCTGTCCTCCATCATTCTCCGCGTCAAGTTGTTCCTTAGACTGGCAACAAACTGGTCACTTAGCACCGTTTCGTCAATATTGACACCATTGGCTTTCTCCTGCGCCTCTGCTGCCTGCTCAAATATCTCATGCAGCCTATGGGCAAACTCGCGCACCGATTCCCTTGGCCCTTGGTGCGCTGAATAAAATAGCGCCATTAGTTCTTGGGTGCTCCTCTATTCTCCATACACCCTGAGAATGGCCTGAAGCATTGCCTCCGGGTCATTGTCTTTTACTTGTATCCGCAGCTCCCTGCGGACAACTGGGGTCACACTGTCGAGGATCACATCGGCTTGGTCCTCCTTACGCATGTAGCCGGACCTCCACACAGCTCTAACCTCCCTTGCATAGTCCTCCGCGTTTGGTCCTGAACGTTTCCCAAAAGTCCTCACTTCCTTGTGGGTTTGCATTAATATGTACCGTATGTGTTCTGGCTGGGGCCGTGGACCTGCTACTGATACCTCACTATGCACCACTGATGCACCGACCACGTGTGTTGGATCTGCATCCTCGTGCTCCCCTTTGCTCGTAGCACGTGTGCTCCTTGTGGCCATCTTGCTGCAAGACCGCACTGCTGGATGTTTACAATATTTGTTCGTTTGCTTTTTGCTCGGTGTCACTGTCTGCCTATCCTGCCGACGACGCCAATTGTGATAGGGTGGGTGAGATGATGATGATGATGCTGTGATATGTGATCACTCTCTTTTCACACTCCCAACCGACCCGATTCAACAATAAAACTCTGATTCTGAGGCAGGGGCTGTATTTATTTCTACAACCCTGTCAGTGACTACAAGCACACAAAGCAAACATTAAACAAATAAGCCAACAAACCAAACACCAAACAAACACCCAGCCTGTGCTCGATTGCTAATGTGTTCAAGGCATTTATACTGTAGATCGACTCTTGTTTTCTGGTTTCTTTGGGGCGACACGCAAAACGAGAGAGGCTCGCTCGCCGGCTAGGCCCTTCTTATATAGACCCTAGGACGAATCACTTAACTTAGTGCGGTGCGCGCATTAATTTTGCCCCTTAAATAACACTCGCCTTTATTGCTCTATTAGGCACGAAAACACAGATATGGCCCACAACTATCAAATATAAGTTATACACGACTATCAAATATAACACACCACAACTAATGTTTAGGCATTATTATGGCCTAGTAATAAATCTTCATGAAGACTTTTCACATCCCAGCAATGCTTGTTCGCGCCGTCACGTGGGCTGCGAAAATATATGGGCGATGAATATGCCATGAGCATGAAGGGGGAAGCTGGGGTGTCTTTACGGCCCCATCACATATATATATTACCATATGAATTTTAATGTGTGAAAATTGCTATAGGACGCCCAAGTCATTTAAGGCTGGCAACCTCAGTATCTAGAATGATTAGTTCATGACCCACCACTGCACGGGCTGGTGACTGCTTTATTGATAGTTTCGTAAAGAGAACTAAAAGCATAAAGTAGTTACAGGTTCCCTAAGGAGCAGGGAGGGAAAGATGAAAGAAATGTTGTACATTCTAAGTATAATAATTACATTTTTAAAGCAGTGTAAATGTCCCTATAAACATAGTCACTTTAAAATTAATGTACGTTTTCAAGCTTTAAACCAGTGTAAATGTCTATGTGAAAATATTCATTTTAAAGTAATGGAAGTTTCAAACTTTTCAATCAGTGTAAAACATAAATGAAAACATTTTCAATTTATATTGTGAACACTTTTCAATCAGTGGAGATGTATATGTAAACAGACTCTATCTGTATTATAAACCTTTTCATTTAAATATAAAGTAACTATGAAAGCTATTCTATTTAAATGTAAAGAAAGTTTTATCCCGAAGGATTAAATTTAATTCTCATCGAGGGTAAAGTCTGAGTAATTGGGATGGTGGTTTGGGAAGATAGGAACCCATAACTATGGGGTGGAAAACGCCATACTCAGAAGAGCGTTTCGTTCTATTCTTTTACCATAGTTATTGGTGGTAGCAGCAGAAAGTACTATCTCTGGAACAAGAAGGGAACCGTGGCCTAAGCTTTAAGACGAAGGACCCACGTGGTAGACACTCCTTGGCATTTCTGGGAAACGAGCTACCCCTGACAACCTTGATCAGAGACGAGCTGAACTTAAGAAGTGCTTAAATCCTTCACAAAAGCGTCAGCAGAATTACAGAGTTAACTTACTCAGTGTGGGTTTAGATGTTACAGATGTTAAATATTAAGTGTCTACAGAGTGAGGTCAAGCTAATAGTTGAAAATGTTGATGAGTTCTCAGGGTACCTAACTGCTACCACCCTATGATCTCACTCTGTGTATATTTTTGGTTCTATTTTATTTTATTATAAGGCTAGGTGTCTAGGGTAATGCAAGTGTGATGTATGATGATACTTTAAACAAACACAACTGTAACTCAACGTAATAACTCAAGTAAGACAGTGGTTAAAGTTTTAAAGTTAATGTACAATTTAATTTCCTGAACCTTGAATTCTTTTGGCATAGGAAGGTTCAACTCAAAAGAAATGTGGATATATATATATATATATATATATATATATATATATATATATATATATATATATATATATATATATATATATATATATATATATATATATATATATATATATATATATATATATATATATATATACAACTTTTAAAAACATATGAGGGACATCTTGTCCTTTAAATTATTAACTAAAATGTTCCTATACTGGTCTTCCCTGCTGACGAAATAGTGTCTTACACAATGTCACTAATGGGAGAGACGGGTCTTCTCATCATTTCACACGAACAGTTAATTGTCCTAATGGTGGAGACTATATTTAATGAAATCCCAGGTGCCCGCAACTATAGGGCTTAACTTTGTTTCCAGTTGAAAGTAGTTGACTGGTGTAAAACTTCACACTCGTTCACAACAGGGTAGTCTGGAGGCAGCAACCACAGCTTTGGTTTGTGAAATGTAAACACCAGGCAGGTTGCGTCGTGTACTGCAGCTCCAGGTATTTGACTCAGTTTGAAATAGGTGATTCAACCCTGTAAAAATATGAATAAGCCTCGCTAAATACACCATATATTTTCTTCACAACCAACAACTCACATCATTATTAGCCATTCATGGTGATCAGCAACATAAGCTAATCAATAGCTACCGTCTCTAAGTTATGTGACTGCTTCCTGCTCAGTGGGTACCTTCTCATTCCCACATGCTTCAACGCCTCTGTCACCTAAATCTTTGGTTATTTTTCTATTTCATCAGCTGGGGTACACTCTGTTCTGTTTCTTTTTTAATAATGTGTTACTTCTGGCAGTATGACATCTTATTTATTTATTTTTCCAATGTTTATTAGAACATTTTGGCCTGTAGAAAACTGCCAGTGGCTTTCTGGTCTTATAGTCAAAATATTTTGTTATGCATGGCAATATTAAAAAACAATTTACCTTTTTTTTTGTTTTCTGCTTCAAAAGTCTGCTTAGGCATGCATATGCTCCCTTAGGATGTCATAAGCTTCCACAATATCAATGTCGCACAACACAAAATTTGTGGGCGCCCTATCTGGGTTATCCTCTACACATTAATAAGAATATTAATAAATCATTTCTCTTACCGCAATCAATGAAATATGTTAGCAGAATAATGGCACAAGTTAAACTGCCGTTGTCCAGAAGGTAAAACATTCAGGCAAGCTCCCCTTCTGATCTCATCTTAGCACTGCGAATATAAATTTCTAAATGGCGTTCTAGCCTTGTATTCTTTTCCTATTATCAATCTTGCCAGCCAATGGAACAACGCGTCCAGAATTTGACTCCTTTTTGAAAACCCCAAACATTTTGGGTGTTTATCAATGCGTTGGCCAGTTTGATTTTAATATTACTGTGTAAGGATATGTTTCGCGTTAGCGGGCAAATCTTCTGTGACATCTCCCCTTTCCTAACTAGCCTTACCCAATCAAATCAAGTCAAACGGATTTGACTTTTTGGGCGAAGATTTTCAAAACTGAGCAAGGTTATCAGTGAGTCTGTCGGTCTGTCTCAATTTTTATTTCTACCTTATCTCTGTTATTACTTGGGCGATTTTAAATATTTAAAGTGATTATTGATCAGACTACTGTCATCTATCCCTCTAGATAGGTGTTACTTTCTTCTTTATCTTCGTTTTCATCTTTGTACTTTTCCTTTTTATTATGGGACTCTTTTCACTAAGATACCATATTAAGGAAATACTTGCTCTAAATCCAGATAAGTTACTATATGATGTTATTTTAAACAATATTGCTCTACTGTCAAAGCATCTCTTTTATTTACTCTCTTTCGTTTTATGAAGAAATAAATATTCTAAGTTTTCTTTTCCTACCCCTTCTCTCCCTGCACAAATTTGGTCTTTTAGTTTCAGTATCGCTAGGCTAGATTTTTTCCTTTCAAATCCCCCCTGTCCCGTTCTCAAGGCGAAGTAAAATTTTTGGGTTCGTCGCCAACTGTCTAACGTTAGTTTTAAATATTAGGACGGGTAACAAAAAGCGTGTGGTTTTTAGGGGTGGGTATCATTCGCATGGCGTCAATACTTTCAAATCTAGCGCGAATCGCTGGCGATAAGTGATGGTTTTGGCAAATTTCAAATATTGTGTCCAATTCTTTGCTGCAGTTTGCCCCTGTTCTGAAAAATGTCCAAGTATAATAGTAGTAGTATTTATAGGCGGTTATTAGATTCAGGATTTGAGCGGGGGGTTCAAACTGAGTGACTTTATCACACTCAGCCAAAGCAGTATTATTCTCGCTTATTCTGAATATCTTGTGAAGACTCCTTTGTAATAGAAGTGTCATCGCCCTTCTATCTACATCTCTGCCAAGAGTAATCTTGTGCGAAGGTAGACACCTTTGAAGCCCATATTAGATATTCTTGAGTTTTGGCCACTGATGGACCACTACTGCAAAGCAGGGGAGGCAATACCGTCACAATTTGAATAATGTGTACAATTCACAATTTCTATAAAAATAGCGAATTTTGCGATGTTTTAGCAGTGTAAATGGTTGGCCTCTATTTCCATGCTTTTCAGGACAAACCCTCATTAGAACCTCTTCATGCTCGCTGATAGAAACTAGTAGTTCTTTTTAGGAGGTAGTATTTATCAACGCCATGCTTGACAACATTTTCTTACTTTTGAATGACAAATTACGTTGGGATTTCGCCGACGAAATTCGGTCAAGATTGAAAGCGGCGTGCTCCCCAAAGGCAAAAGCTTCAACGAATTTTAAAAAAAAATCATTGCTGTTTACACATCGGCACCTGGGTGATTGCTAAAGGTCACAGAGATGATTTTGCAGAGGAATTTTAAGACGACAAGAATCTCGCATTAGTGCACGCTAGCTCCGTCGTCATCGTCATCATTATCGCCTCTGCCAGCACCATCATCATCATTATCTTCCCGAGAAGCAGATGCCTTCAACAAAATCATGCTAAGCCTCTACCTGTTGTGTTCCAATCGCTCGAGGTCTTTCCAGGTCTCCATTATCTTTTTTTTTTTCAAATTGTATTTCTGTCTTCAGGTCCTTTCTCCGTGTGTTTGTCCTAATCCTTTCACCTTTCTTACCCGGGAGTTTGAGAACAAAGACAGTCTTGTAATGCTGTCAACAAGTTTCCTCAATGTGCATTCCATCAAATGCCAGTATCTTCTGCTTGCCCCTTGCTCCATCAGCACGTGTCTGGTTCATGCCATCAGTTCAACATTGGTGAGCTGGTCACGCCATTTCAATCCCTCGATTATTTGCAAACACCCACTTATGAAAGTATATAACTTTCTGGTTTTTATTGTTTATTATTATTAATATTATTATTATTCTTGTTTTCCGTACTTCTTTCACAATTAAGCTGAGATTCTTATTTCTGTGTTTGACTTGATTTCTTTTGATTTGCAATTATTTTCGAAGATAATGAAAGCTCGTTCCTCGTTGGCTATTGCATTCTCATTTTGATATCACTGTCAGTTTCTCGATCTTGGTCTGATACTGCTGGCTAGATGAACGAACTAAGTCACATCTTGTCTAGTTCCTTAGTTGTTTGAATATATTTCGGTGCATTGGGCTTAAACGGGATCTCCAAATATATTTCTTCTAGAATTTATTATCTACTTCTCTGCATATGCCTCACTTCTTTCACACTGCTCTCGTACTGTCCTCCTCATGCGCTCATAGATCTTTCATAGCTCCTCTTTTGATTCACAGACAGTGAAATCAAACAGACAGACATGTACATAGACAGGCACATGAGCAAAGATAAGGATTAATGATGATTTACCCGTGGCACCATAACAGGAGGCACTTCCGGGTTGAAGGCATCCACTCTTCGGCAACTTGTGTAGTTGGTCCACGTGGTATTCATTTCCGAGTGAACGAACCATGTTCCGTCGTCCATACATTTTCTCGTTGCCATCGCTAAACACAAAGAAAAAAAAACATGAGATATGTGAGACGCATAGAAACACTAGAGCAATAGGAAAACAGAAAGATCATCTTATAAGAGCAAGGGGCAGGTTAATTGTGAGAACTTGAAAGATAAATCACGAATAATAGATTTATTTGCCCTTAGCAGAACGCTGGAGAACTGCACAAGAAAGTTTTTGGAGAAAGTAAAGATAGAAAGAATTAACTGCAGCAAGTTCAAGTGCTGCCCCCGTGTATTTTCCGGGGGCTTATGGTGGGGGGAGGGACAAATAAAGAACATTTTCTTCTTCATAAAATTTCAGACATCGACTGGAATAAGTTCAAAGAAAGCAGTGGTCAGTTTTAGGTTTTTGGTATCTCCATAGAGTTTGTCCACGAGTGGTACTTGTGACGACCATATGTGCTTTCTATGTTCTTCATTTGTTGATCCCTCTTGCAGCAGTTGTTCAGCTATCATTTAATTGTTGCAACAGCTACAATCATCGGTAGGTCCTATCTTTAGCGTGCTGAATAGATTGTATCTCAATCTGTTGTGGCTGCTCCTTCTGGCCTTTCGTCAGCCACGATTAATACGAGGCTGTACAAGTAAAACAAAATAGCTATAGAAACTATGACTGTAATAGCACGTGCAGGCTTCCTGCAATGGGACCCGTTACCTTGGTTGCTGCATACTCCAAAAGGATAGACAAAGGAAATGAGTGAATGATAAATAAAGTTCAAGAGGAAACATCATCTCTCGCACTCTATTTTCAGAGACCTATGGGATACTTAGAATGTTGTTGTGTACGATTATCTATTAGGTCATTCATAGCCAGAAAATGCTCGTTACAGAATTGAAAAAAAAAAAAAAATCACGGGAGTAGTAATCGGTAACGTTCGACCGTATGTAAGATTCGTATTGTACTTTTGACGAAAACATATTCATTATACGCGTACGGTAAAACGTCCTTACGTTGAAATATATTGCATCACTGCGTCAAATGACCATTTTTCTGTAAATCTGAACGTTTTAACACATGTTCGTCTAGCCATTCAAGCTGTAGTTTACATAAAACATATATGTATGATATTTACCTTTAAAGTGTCAGCAAAACTCTTGTTTCATAAAAACAAACAACTTGTTTTCTTTACACATTATGCGCCAATGACGTAATTTCACGCTAAACCTATGGAAAGCGCCTCATGTCAAACTTACGCATATTAATTTAACGTATAATAACGTGTTATACGCGTATTTTATTTTTTGCCATAAAATACTTATAAAACGCATATTTTATTCTCAGACGTAACATACGGTCGAACACTGGTAATCGGTATCGTTAACATACGTGGAAGAGGGGAAAGTGTGTTTTCCCAAACTTCAGAAGAAACTGAGGAGAAATCAAGTGAGAGGCGTATGATGATAAACAGAACGGTGAAATTAGGGGGAGGGGGGGAATTTTGAAGGCTTTCAGTATGTCATAATATTTCTATCATTATTTTCAGTATAAAGCTTTGATTTTTCGCATGGTTTATTTCTCGTGTTACGTATCTCAAGCGTGATGTATTTTTTTTTTACCGTAGCGTCTCCAGCATGTCTTCACGTCTGCTACTTTGTCACTTAATGGGGCTGAAGGATATTTCTTGTTCAGCTCTTTCGTTGTTGTCAAGGCAACGACTTTCTCAGGCCCAGTTCGGTGACTTTTTAATTTTTAATGTGTTCACTTATCTGGTCTTTCTTTACGTCTGCATATGTAGCGAATCAAGTCATGACCGTGAGTAATGTCCACTAGCCACGTTTCTGCTTCAGACTTTTGTGATAATGACAGTCGACTGTTCTGCGGAATAGTCCACCTTGTTCTGTGTATCAGAAATGTGTTTTTTTATATATATAGGAAATTTATATAGGTGATTGAGCCTATTAATGACTGGGTCGCTTCTAGGTTCTATATACCATAGTTGCTTATAGTATCGTGAAAGATGACTGTGGTGAGGTGGGATGTTATAAATATTTATAGGGGACTTAGTGTACTGACTGAGATCAGCTGTGAAGGTATATATATCTAATAAGAGTAGTGTATTATATATAACCTTACTTGCTGCCACATATGTATACCTCAGTCAGAATTATTCTGGAATAGTGTGATGACTACGTTATATGTCTAGGGTATGTGTATGATGAAGTGTACGTCAAAACAACAACAAACAGATAAACAATTTAATTTATTCCACTACACGTGACAACACTGTGACACTCACATACATAAAACACTCTACAAGGATATCTTAAAGGAGTCACTGATAACTTTTCAAATAACAATATGTATTCATTGTTGTCATGAATGAATATGTGTCCTGATTCAAATACAAAGGGAACCAGGAATCACAATCAATTTTAATTACAAGTTATATGTACAGAATTTATCAATATGAATATTGTAGTGACATATATTATTAAAAGTATCCTATGTGTGTCAGTTGTGTAGTAGTAATATGAGGTAATACTGGTTTTGTTTTGTTCAAGCTCTGTTGGTATTTGTCATCATGACTTCAATAGTTTGTCTTTATTGGAACTCGTATTGGAGATGTTCTCAGTTCCTGATATTAAAACAATTTACTTCCCCTCTTAAGTTTATGTTACAATGTTATTTTAAGATGGGGTACATAATTTTGAGCTCAGCTGGCCACATCAGCTTATCTTGCGTGATGGCGGCAGGAAAAGACTCCTCTGCTCGATTTCTCCCCTGTGCTCTGGAGACACCTCACTGATAGCTAAATGGACCAAGGAGTATGCTGTCCGACTCTGGATTCAGCAAAGCTCTGACCAGGTGCTGCTCAATACCATCAAGACCACGGTCCCTGAAAACAAGAAGGATGTACCTTCTACTTCATAACTAATTGATACTCTAGTTCTACACTGAGCACAATACATCACAAACATTGAGTTCAGAGCGTTAGGCCAACTGTCAGCTTCATCTGAAATACTTTATACCAGTATTAACCTCCTTAATGGTTACTACGCCTCTGCACTTCCAGCATTATTTCTTTCTAGTCAATCATCTAGGTGTCAGTGTACTGTTTGGCCATTCCATGCCGTTTTACTTTCCTCCGACACCTTCTGTTCAGGCTGGAGCATTATAGGCTTTACATCATGTTTGCTACTGAACTACACATATATACAGGCATAAATTAACAATTCACATTCAATTTTCATTAAAAGATACTGAATGTTTCAAGCTTACCACAATTCATGGAATAAACACAGATACGTTGACTAGCAATGAATTCTGGCACAAATTCCCATCTGCTTATGTTCCAGGCTTTTATTTTAGCAAAAATATGAGCTGGCTTCAACGCACTGTTGCTTTATCAAGCTTATTTGAACTAGTGGTCTCGAACTAACGCTCCTAAGTGATTATATCAGCGAGTCTGGCCAATGGAGCCACGTTTCGACAAGTGTTTGAAAAAATCTTACCTTCCTACGTCTCCCCTAACAACCAAAGATAGTATTTATAGTCCGACCAATCGTGTTTAGTCTTATATTTGTTGCGCTCCAATCAATTTGGAGTTTACATGGTAGGCTATTTCCGTACGCAAGGTTTTTTCAAACACGTTATAAAAAAATTTTATGAGCAGAAATGATTTCATGCTGTCAGGCATCCCCACTATTTTATTTTGGTTATAACTTGTTAATTCCTAGACTATTTGCGTAACGTTTTACATATTCTTTGTCAGCAAGCCCTAAGGAACCCAAATAAACAAATTTAAAAGAGCTAAGTGGCTGCGTTCAAAATATGCAATTTCTTCTACCTCCTGTTTCGAAGATGTGCTGTCTGGGTACTGTAATGTTTTCAAACGTAAACCCATCTATTGTCATCTTTCCTTATAAGCGTTTTTCAGGATTTAAAAACCTAACTCTGGGAAGGGTAGTGAATTTATCACTGTCCGTCTGAAAAAAAAGTTAGTGCATGTGGCCTTACACGCGTGATAGTAGTAATTGTGTATCGCGCGACGCGTGTTGCATGCGTTCCTGATTTTCAGCCCTCCCTCTCTCTTTCTATTTGAGTCCATCTGTTCGTTCGTTTTGGTAACGTAATATAATTAATGTTAGGATTAATTTAGGTCATTACGCAGTCTGCCTCTCAATGTTTTTCTTAGAAATGCAATACCCGTTTTAATGTGTTGTGGAAACGCTTGTATTTATGCAGTGGCTTATATTTAACGTGGAAACGTTACAATTTGCAGACGAAGCATAAAACAAAGGGGATTTCGAGTACTGTCATTGTGACAGCACTGTTCTTTACCATTCTTCTTCCTTTCTTTATTATATGTATTTATTAGGCTTTATATTTACTTGATAATTTATATATGTGGATTAGAATATTCCACGACATCTCCCCTCTTAAAACAGACATTATATGTCAGTCCTTTATTCTATATACACATAGATAAATGTAAGTCAACTTGACTTTACTCTGCTGTGGTGCTATCATGGTTTTATGTAGTTGGGTCCATTCAGAGTAGGCACTACTCATGAAATCTGCCTCAGACTTCTACAACCCATAATATATTTCGGTTATGTTACTGAACAGCCGCAAGTGTGAGTGCTTGTCTTAATGCTGCTTCGCAACCCGTATTCACCATTTCTCTTCTCTGAGTCTGCGCAATGACATGTCCAGAGAACATTATATTTCCCTCAAAATGTACGTTATGAGGAGATAACATATACCTGGTGATAGCAGAGTTTTCGTAGTGGATCCCATAATCTTCTTATTATCCTGTATGAAACATTCGGAATATCCTCAATCAAAGAGGCAACTCAGGGATTCATTACGTTCCTCCGAAATGTTTACATCCACCAATTTTCTCATCATTCTAGAGAAGACACTAGGCGCATTCTTCAATCCAAATGGCAATCTATTAAACTCATAGTGTCCTTCTGAGGTACTAAAAGCTAGGTATGGTCTAACCTCAGGCTTTACTGGAATCTGATAGTATCCTTTACTCAGATCCACTTTTGAGAAATATTTAGCTTTATTTAGTCTGGCAAACAGCTGATTTGTATCCGGCAATGGATCCACCTGTCCTTCTGTAATAGCATTCAGTCTCCTGTAATCTATACAGAGTCTATGTTCTCCAGAGGGCTTCCTTAAGAGTACAACACCGGAACTATATGAGGATTCACTGTGTGAAATAATTCCCTCCTTCAATAGATAGTCTATCTCTTCCTTCAAAGCTTTCTCCTTAGCAAACGGAATCGAATATGGTTTCATACAGACAGGTGTGGGGTCTATCAGTTTCATATCATATTCCAATAGGTTTGTATGCCCTGGTCGGTCTGTTAACACCTCTGCATGTTTATTTAGAACCTGTTGCACTCTCTCTTTCTGAGTTTTCGTTAAATGTGTACTGATTTTCACCTGTGCTGCTGTCTCACAGGGGTGTAATGGATATTCAAATGATGAAAGTGGTTCCTTTTTCATCTCCATGGCGATGGACAAGGTCAACAAGTGTGTCTCTTCCTGATGTTCTCTTTCCAAATATTTCTTCAGGAGATTCACATGATAGATTTTTTCTTTCCCCTTCTTATCTATCTTATAATTTGTTCTAGACACCTTCTCTAAAACTGTATATGGACCCTGCCATCCAATCTGTAACTTATTCTGACTCCCGGGCAAAAGAAGCAGTACTTTCTCTCCCACAGCCAAATTTCTGTCTTTCGCCTTCCTGTTATAATAGGCAGCATGTTTCTTCCTGGCTTGTTTCAAATTTTCATTGGCAAGTTTCCAGCCAGTTTTTAAACGAGTGGTCAGCTCATTCACATATTGGTATGAAGATGTAATGTTTTCCTCTGCCTTTTCATCAGTCCACGTTCTTAACAAAGCTACATATGGACCTTTAATTGTGTGGACCCATTTGTCCATGCACCGGTATGGTCTCTTCCACTCGAAGCTCTATAGTGATGATTTTTCCTCCCAGAATTATCATTCACAAAACGACCGCTACCAATTTTTCTTTTGGGGCTTTCTCCCCACTTAAAATTCTTGATGAGAGATTTCCTCTCTACATCTTCTTCCTCCAGTTTGTTTAAGTCCGATTGAGGGATTGTCGGCTTATCCTGGGGTAAGACATCTTTTTGCACTCTCCGCATAGTGGCCATTGTAAAACAGTTAAGTGAAGCTTGTCCGTGAAAAGGGGCTTCCCATTCCATTTGGTCAACTTTATCAAATCTATTTTTCTTTTTATTATCAGGCCTAATTTTGCCCCGTGGCGTGTCCAGGTCCTGATCCATGTTCCCACTTGTGGGTGTTCCCTCATGTGCTATGCTACACCTTTCTACAAAATTCTCAATGTCCCATCTTGCTTTAGGCCAATAATAATTGTGAGCCACCTTTTGAATGATGGTACCTATCTTCTCATGGTCCCCATCTGGTTTCACATGTAGGCTCCTTATTAAGTCTGCCCTATATCTTTTAGGAAGTACCAGCTGTCCCTGACCTTTGGATCTATCTCCAGTCTTCCTATACATCAACTTGTTTTTCATGTAAAAATCTCCCTTGCCTGGAGTTGTATGACAAGTTGACAATTTTCTGAAACAAGGCTTGAGTGTTTTATCCCCAGCCTGTGCCTTCCTCATCTCTTCTGGAGTGGTATCCAACATAATATCCTCCTCCCGTCTTGAGGTCGACCTGACCTGAAGGGTGGCCATATACACAGGTTTCCTTCTGCAACGGTCAGTGTCATGATTGTCCATCTGACAATTTTTACACCACCTTTTTCCTTGGTTGAAAGATTTTCTTTCATCATATTTCCTTTCATCGAATTGTGGGAATTTATTTTTATTTTCATACCGTGGCCTATCAAATTGGTGCTTACCTTTATTTTGATCCTTAGGATCAAATTTATTAAAGTTCTGTGGTGCCCTAAAGTTATCCACTTGTTTCTTTTTATTACCTGTTACCTCTGCTTGAGCTGCTTGATACCTTTCAGCAACATTTAGCAACTCACCCAGCCTCTCTGCACCTTGTTCCATGAGAAACTTTCTCAGGTCTGGAGCCATGGACTCTCTTAATTGCTCTATAAGGACCATTTCCTTAAGATCTTGGGTTTTCCCCAGAGAAGTCCATTTCTCCAAGTATGTCTCTATTCGTGCAGAAAACTGGTGATAGGTTTCACCTGACAGTAGTTTAGCATTCCTAAATTTTTTCCTATAAAATTCTGCATTCTTTTCATACCTTAACAAAAGAGCCTGCTTTAGCATGTCATAATTTTCCTGATCACCTCTGCTCATTTTTGCAAAAACTTCATAAGCTGCCCCACGAAGTCCTTGAGATAACTTTAAGCTCCACCTTTCTCTCTCTAACCCATATGTGGTAGCTAATAGTTCATACCTATTTAGGTAGCTCTCTATATCATCGTCTTTCTCAACAAAATGATCTAAATGAAAATTCATAGCTGAGGTTGAGGCTCCTTGGCTAGCAGTGGCATCAGAGGCAAAGGGACTGGCACCATTTTCAGGAGCATGGCCCTGAAACTCAAACTCCCTTAGTCGTAACTCATGTTCCCTTTGTAATCTCTTATCTTCTCTTTCTGCAGCTAATTTCTTCTCTTCCCTTTCTGCAGTCAATCTTCTTTCTTCTGCTTCCCTTTCTGCAGCTAATTTCTTCTCTTCCCTTTCTGCAGCTAATTTCTTCTCTTCCCTTTTCTTCAGCCTGTCTTCTTTCCTCGGCTTCCAATGCTTTAGCCTCTTTGTCAGCCTCAATCTGCAACCTCTTAGTCTCAGCCTCAGCCTCAAATTGTAACTTCTTAATTTCCCTTTCAGCCTCTAACTTTCTTTCGGCTTCAAACCTTCTTTCTTCGCGTTCAATAAATTTGTCACATTCCGTAGTAACATAGGCAACCATAACTTGCCCATCTAATCCTAACTCTTTTGCAGTCTGAACAGCAGCAGATCGAAACTTGGCCAGGTCCGCCATTGTCTATCAGGTAAATTTATACAATGTCTAACCAACAATTCAATCTCTAACTATATATCTAATGGACAACACAGGCACCGTGAGCTCAACCTTATTTAATTCCACCCAAGGATACCTTTTAATTCTTATATTCCCTGAAGTGAATTACCCCCACTATTTTTAATAGGTAAAGATTCAAAATCCCAAGAGCGAGCCCCCAATATATGTGGTGAGGTGGGATGTTATAAATATTTATAGGGGACTTAGTGTACTGACTGAGATCAGCTGTGAAGGTATATATATCTAATAAGAGTAGTGTATTATATATAACCTTACTTGCTGCCACATATGTATACCTCAGTCAGAATTATTCTGGAATAGTGTGATGACTACGTTATATGTCTAGGGTATGTGTATGATGAAGTGTACGTCAAAACAACAACAAACAGATAAACAATTTAATTTATTCCACTACACGTGACAACACTGTGACACTCACATACATAAAACACTCTACAAGGATATCTTAAAGGAGTCACTGATAACTTTTCAAATAACAATATGTATTCATTGTTGTCATGAATGAATATGTGTCCTGATTCAAATACAAAGGGAACCAGGAATCACAATCAATTTTAATTACAAGTTATATGTACAGAATTTATCAATATGAATATTGTAGTGACATATATTATTAAAAGTATCCTATGTGTGTCAGTTGTGTAGTAGTAATATGAGGTAATACTGGTTTTGTTTTGTTCAAGCTCTGTTGGTATTTGTCATCATGACTTCAATAGTTTGTCTTTATTGGAACTCGTACTGGAGATGTTCTCAGTTCCTGATATTAAAACAATTTACTTCCCCTCTTAAGTTTATGTTACAATGTTATTTTAAGATGGGGGTACATAATTTTGAGCTCAGCTGGCCACATCAGCTTATCTTGCGTGATGGCGGCAGGAAAAGACTCCTCTGCTCGATTTCTCCCCTGTGCTCTGGAGACACCTCACTGATAGCTAAATGGACCAAGGAGTATGCTGTCCGACTCTGGATTCAGCAAAGCTCTGACCAGGTGCTGCTCAATACCATCAAGACCACGGTCCCTGAAAACAAGAAGGATGTACCTTCTACTTCATAACTAATTGATACTCTAGTTCTACACTGAGCACAATACATCACAAACATTGAGTTCAGAGCGTTAGGCCAACTGTCAGCTTCATCTGAAATACTTTATACCAGTATTAACCTCCTTAATGGTTACTACGCCTCTGCACTTCCAGCATTATTTCTTTCTAGTCAATCATCTAGGTGTCAGTGTACTGTTTGGCCATTCCATGCCGTTTTACTTTCCTCCGACACCTTCTGTTCAGGCTGGAGCATTATAGGCTTTACATCATGTTTGCCACTGAACTACACATATATACAGGCATAAATTAACAATTCACATTCAATTTTCATTAAAAGATACTGAATGTTTCAAGCTTACCACAATTCATGGAATAAACACAGATACGTTGACTAGCAATGAATTCTGGCACAAATTCCCATCTGCTTATGTTCCAGGCTTTTATTTTAGCAAAAATATGAGCTGGCTTCAACGCACTGTTGCTTTATCAAGCTTATTTGAACTAGTGGTCTCGAACTAACGCTCCTAAGTGATTATATCAGCGAGTCTGGCCAATGGAGCCACGTTTCGACAAGTGTTTGAAAAAATCTTACCTTCCTACGTCTCCCCTAACAACCAAAGATAGTATTTATAGTCCGACCAATCGTGTTTAGTCTTATATTTGTTGCGCTCCAATCAATTTGGAGTTTACATGGTAGGCTATTTCCGTACGCAAGGTTTTTTCAAACACGTTATAAAAAAATTTTATGAGCAGAAATGATTTCATGCTGTCAGGCATCCCCACTATTTTATTTTGGTTATAACTTGTTAATTCCTAGACTATTTGCGTAACGTTTTACATATTCTTTGTCAGCAAGCCCTAAGGAACCCAAATAAACAAATTTAAAAGAGCTAAGTGGCTGCGTTCAAAATATGCAATTTCTTCTACCTCCTGTTTCGAAGATGTGCTGTCTGGGTACTGTAATGTTTTCAAACGTAAACCCATCTATTGTCATCTTTCCTTATAAGCGTTTTTCAGGATTTAAAAACCTAACTCTGGGAAGGGTAGTGAATTTATCACTGTCCGTCTGAAAAAAAGTTAGTGCATGTGGCCTTACACGCGTGATAGTAGTAATTGTGTATCGCGCGACGCGTGTTGCATGCGTTCCTGATTTTCAGCCCTCCCTCTCTCTTTCTATTTGAGTCCATCTGTTCGTTCGTTTTGGTAACGTAATATAATTAATGTTAGGATTAATTTAGGTCATTACGCAGTCTGCCTCTCAATGTTTTTCTTAGAAATGCAATACCCGTTTTAATGTGTTGTGGAAACGCTTGTATTTATGCAGTGGCTTATATTTAACGTGGAAACGTTACAATTTGCAGACGAAGCATAAAACAAAGGGGATTTCGAGTACTGTCATTGTGACAGCACTGTTCTTTACCATTCTTCTTCCTTTCTTTATTATATGTATTTATTAGGCTTTATATTTACTTGATAATTTATATATGTGGATTAGAATATTCCACGACAATGACCACGGCCAATGAGGCACTTTTTATGAGATGCTTAGTTGGGTGCGTGTCCTTTCACGAGTCACTCTTGCATAATGGTGATAGCGCCGTTCGGATGGTCACTGGTTCGATTCCCCGTTTAGCCTATCACTTCTGTTGGTTTTCTGTTATCTAACTTCTTCCTTCTTTCTGTGTTACGAATGCCTGCTATTCATTTATATTCGTTTCGTTATCTATGTCTACCGTCTATTGTCGTTCTCCCGAGTGGAAGAGAGAAGCAAAGAGGTAAATAAGACCGAAACGCTTGTCTGAAGGATGAACCTTCTCTGATGATCAGAGTGCTTCTGGTGGTTTTGCTCTTCAAAGACTGTCTTATTATTAATTTCATTGTGCTCAAGCGTTGACTGCAACTTTGTCGCCAGTTCTCCAGATAAATTGCGTGCACTCGGTGTTAGTCTGAAAGTTCGTAAAAGGGCATTTTGAACAACGGTGTTATGTAATGTATATATACTTACCGTGAAGATAAAACTGGTTGACATACCAAGCGCACTGTAACTCTGCTGTCTCTCCTGCTCGAGTAGCTGGCCAACACATCAGCCCATCCCATGCTGCTTTGCAATAGTTGCCTACTATGTGAAAGGAAAATTATAAAACAGTCAAAACAAAAAGACTATTTTAGCACAATATTAATACAAGTGTTTATTCAACTTGTCCTAATCGAATGCATTAATTTATATTAATATAATATCAGTAAACTGTGAGTACCGGCAGGCCCTACAAGATGGGAGACCAGCTGTCGTAACTGTATACTGGTGCAGCTACAACAGTAGTTGTCGCTGGGGATGGCCTATGGAAACAGTAAGAAACCAGAAGTTAGAACAGACAGACACATTTACTTACCTAGGAGGCATAATAACACCTGACGGCGGAACAAGCAAGGACATTAACAACAGAATGAATAAAGCGAGAACAGCCTTTGCTAGTCTCAACAACATTTGGAAGTCTTCCCAGTACAACACAAACACCAAATTAAGACTGTATGAGAGCTGTGTACTTTCTGTGCTTCTCTATGGTGCGGAATGCTGTAGAGTAACAGAGAAGGAAATGTCGAAATTGTCCTCCTTCCACACAATATGCCTAAGGAAAATTCTCCGAATCTTTTGGCCAAACACCATCAGTAACCAAGAACTACTTATTCGGAGTAACCAGGAGGACATGCACACCATTATAGCTGGCAGACGCTGGAGTTGGGTTGGCCACGTCCACAGAAGGGACTCTGATACCATCACAAGAACAGCTATGCTGTGGACCCCCGAGGAAAAGCGAAGGAGAGGCCGATCAAAAACAACTTGGCGGAGAACTGTGGAGGCCGAGATGCAAAGAATGAAGCAGAGTTGGGGCACTGTACGAAGGATGGCCACCGACCGAGCAAAGTGGAATCAATTTGTTGCTGCCCTACAAGACTCCACCAGGCGTGATGGCCACTGACTGCTTTGACGGTTGACGGTTATGGATCAAAGAAGAAGATGGCCTATGGAATGTTATCAAGAATGTCTCCAGAAATTAGCTCGTTAAGAAAGAAAGAGACATATTCGAGATAAGGACAAGAAGAAGAGAATGCGAATGCTCTCCACTAGATAGTGTTTTCTAATAAATTATAGAAAGTGTTCTATTCACGACCTTAGCCTAGGGTTCCCATTCGTCCCGTTTTTCCCGGGACAGTCCCGTTTTTTGATAAAATGTCCCGGTGTCCCGAATTTATTCCAAATGTCCCGCTTTTTAAGGGTCCTTCCTGAAAAAAAAAATCTTTGGGTAACGGATTTTATTCCGTGTTTTAGTAGTGTTACTTTATCAATTTCCGGTTACAATGGACCCTCGGTTTGAATCTCGAACAAAAATTCAAAGAATCTGAAATATAAACTTGACTATTGTGTAATTTTTAAAGGTGCGATTTTTCTAATTAAGTATGTTTGTAATTTAGAATTCTTTTTTAAAGTGGAAGTTGTGTTAGTTAATGTGTGTATTTTTGTACCAGTATCTTATTTTAAGTGCAACATATAATATATAATAGATTTATTTGTGCTTTACCTTAATTTTTAACATGTCCCGTTTTTTTACAAAATGTCCCGGGTTTTTTAGGTAAAAATTTGGAAATGTCCCGGTTTTTAAACAAAACATTATGGGAACCCTACCTTAGCCTCTTCTCTCAGATCTCGAAAAAGAAAGAGCCCCCAACCTCATCTAAATGTAGGATTTTAACTATAGATATATACTTAACACAGACAGCACGAGTGATACATTAACGAACTAGGTAATGGTCAACGCAGCTGTATAGTTTATTAGTTAAATATACACTCTGAATCAATGAACTAGAAATCCATTTGCTTCCAGGTCAACATATATAGTTTAATGGAAAGGTGTGTATAACATTACAGTAGAACTCCATTTATCCGAACCCCAATTATCCGAACATCCAATTATCCGAACACTTTTTCCAGAAAAAAAAAAAAAAATCAGATGCCACAGTCACGTTAGACTAAAATTCTGAATCTTTTGATGCGGCAAACTTCAAATGTGTGCGAACAATTTGTAGAGAATGGGATGGCTAATGGTCGGTCGCTTACGTACAGGAAGTCAGTTAGATCATAAAGTCAGTTAATATCTGGTTTACCAATCTAGTGTACGTGGGCATTCTAGGTAGAACACTGGCTAAACAGACAGTTCAACTTAAAATAATTGTGTCTGCTACTACAGCAGAATAATTTTGGTGTACAAGTATTTCTCTGTGCGATATGGCATCTTCCAGTAGGCCTAAAGCATATATAAGGAACCGCAATGTTTTGTCAATTGAAACGAAAACAGAAATTATCAAGAGACTAGGACAAGGTGAAACTGTGTCTTCACTTGCGAGGATTTTCAATGTTGGGAAAGCTACCGTCTCTGACATCAAAAGTAACAAGGATAAAATTATGAGTTTTGCATCGAAATTTGATAGTGAAAATGGGTCGAAGAAACGTAAAACCATGAGAAATGCGAAAGATGTGAAATTGGAAGAGGCTTTGTATATATGGTTTGTGCAAAGAAGAAGCAAAGGGGAACCTATCTCTGGTTCTCTGTTGTGTGAAAAGGCACTTCAGTTCAACAATCAACTTGACGGTCCTCCTGACTTTAAGGCTAGCCAGGGATGGTTAAGAAACTTTAAATCTCGTCATGGCATACGAGAATTGGAGATTCAAGGGGAATCTTTATCTAGCGATGCAACTGCCGCTAAAAATTTTAAAGAAACTTTCTTGGCTTTTTTGGAAGAAGAAGGTTATTCACTCGATGATGTGTATAATGCCGATGAGTCTGGCTTATACTGGAAATCATTGCCTCAAAAATCACTTGCATCTCAGCGCGAAGCAGCTGCCCCTGGGTTTAAAAAGTGCAAAGAGAGAGTAACAATTTTGGTAGCCGCGAATGCCAGTGGAAGTCATCGTTTACCGGTGCTAATGATCGGCAAAGCCAAAAAACCACGTTGTTTAAAGAACGTGACATGTCTCCCATTGTGTTACAAAGCACAGAGGAGTGCTTGGATGAATAGTGAAATATTTCTTGATTGGTATACAAATCAGTTCATCCCAAATGTGAAGAGGTTGAGAGAACAAGAAAAGAAAACTGGAAAAGTAATTCTTCTACTGGACAATGCACCATCTCATCCAGAGACGGATACATTGAATGCAGTTGATGCAAATTTTAAAGTAATTTTTCTGCCTCCAATGTAACAACACTGATTCAACCAATGGATCAGGGTGTTATAGCAAAGCTTAAAAAGATGTACAAGAAGGAAGTCCTGCGTCGTTTATTGTTGGCTGAAGATGAAGAAAGTGTGGTGGCGTTTTCCAAAAAGCTTAATCTCAAAGACTGCTGCTATATGTTAGCTGATGCTTGGACCACCCTGTCACAAGATAATCTCAACAAGGCTTGGAGTAGATTGCTTGGGAAAAAAGGAGGAAATGAAACTACTGCAGTGGACACAAATGATGATTGTATAAATGAAGTTGTGGAACGGTTTCAAGCAATGCCCGGATTTTCGGACTGTGACAAAGATGATGCACACATGTGGCTAGAAGATGATAATGATTCTGGTTTTCAGTTTTTGAATGACGAAGAAATTTTGTCTTTTGTGCAAGAAGAAAACCAAATACATGTAGTGACCGATGATGAAGACTCCTCAGAAGTATATGATGTACTTGTAGATTATGAAGAAAAACCAAAACGTCGACCAAGTCCTGAAGAGGCCTTTATAGCACTAGAAACAGCGATGGCTTGGTACGAGCAAGAAGATGACAGCTGTCCTACACAGCTTCTGTTGTTGAAGAGAATGCGGGACTTAGCAGCCAAAAGGAGACTATCCAGTTTGGTGCAAAAGAGGATTCCTCATTATTTTAAATAGTGGGCTACATCTGTGCAAGTACATATATACGTAAGTTGCGCCTGGTTTTGAATCGTTTGTAATGTTATTTTTGAAAACATTTCTCTTTCTTAACAAAAATAATTAATACAAGTAGTACATGCACTGCAGTGTAATAAAAGATTTTGGTGATACAGTGATCTAATACAGTGTGGGTATTATTATTACAGTACAAGTATGTAAATATGTTTTATAGTGTATTTTCCTTGTGATGGTTAATTATTTTTAGAAATATGTGTACATGTACTCGATACATTATGTAATCCAATTATCCGAACATTTGATTATCCGAACGATGCTCGGTCCCATGGGGTTCGGATAAATGGAGTTCTACTGTATATTGAAAGAAAAAAGAAATGTATAATTAAAAAACAATTTAAACCAGTTAAAGTTTATAATGATTATCCAATGTTTCAGTTGAGATTATAATTTTAATTTAAGTCGTCCACGAAGGAGTGGTGAGTGGGGATGGAAGAAGACACAATAAAAAGAAGAGAACAAAGACAAGCCTACCTGTTGGATTTGCTACATCGACAATACTGTCAGATATACTTTTGTAGCACTGATTTTTCTCCTCGTCTATAGCCCTGTTCTGTTCTTCCACGGATATGTGGACCAGTGTCTGCAAATACAGTAAAAACTCGTTTTTTTGGGTATACGATATATGGTATTAAATAAGGCACTATGAAGGTCTTCTTCTCATCTCTTGTTCCACTGGCACTTGTCTGGTTGTTATCCTCAGTTCCACATTAGTGATCTTGCCATACCATTTCAATCCTTCTATTCTATGCAAGCATCCATTTGAACATCTGCTTCAAAGATGCCTAATATATGCGGAACAGAGAAAGCGCATATGGCTGACACCAGTGCCACTAGTGGAAAAGCTCTACGGAGATTCAAATAGCCTCAAACTGACTACTGCTTTCTTTGGGAACATTCAAGTAGACGTTTGAGAGTGTAAGAAGAAGAAGGAAAAAAAAAGAAGAAGAAGAAATTGTTATATTCACTCTAACGTTATCTACTTCTGGAGTTTAAGCAAGGAACTGTTATAATGTTTAGAAAAAAAAAAGATAATACTTAACTGAAAAAAATACTGCAGGAAAAAGCTTAAAGAAGAGAGCGACTGAGCGTTGGGAATTTCAGGTACCCCCGAGGGCCCGCGGCGATTGAGGGGTTCAAGCTCTCCTAACCTCTTCATGTGGAATAGATCAGGAGCCAACGACCCATTTTGCCCCAGAGCCAAGACCACTGTCAGTCCGCCCCTAGCATAAAGCAAATATGCTAGAAGCCTGCAGTGACGTATGTGAGAACGAAGCATCAAGAGATTAGTGGGATTCATTCGGATTTTGGAGCACTATCAAGGCAGGGCATTGAAAGTTTTGGAGACACAATATAATCAACTTTTAATGAAAAGAAAGCGTTTGAACTCATCTGATCTAACAGTAAAAAACAGCTTTCTGAAGTGACGAAGAACAATTGACAGATGCGTGACACAAGCCATTGAAATTTAGTTTCAATCCCATTGCAGGGGAGATATCTCCCTGGCTATTTTATCACTTAGCCCACTTAAAAACACGAGACTCACATTCGCATCTCATCAAGCATTTTGTTACTCATCAAATAAAACATCGAAGATTTTATCTTATATGAAAATCATTCGTTCAAACATGACAACAGCCAGGGAAATAGAAAGTGGAGTTTTGTCCCCTCCCACAGAGAAGCACAACATATTTCTTTATCCCTTTTAAGTGAGAGCGTTTATCTCCCCTCCTGTCAACCTAATCGAATTAATCCATTCAAAGTCCCCGCGTCGTGGGCAGCTGTATGGACTCTTTTTCCAGAATGAAATCTAGATCATGTTTGTGAAAATTGAATGAACTCAAATTAACAGAAAAAAGTCGATCATTTTCTTTATAGTAAATTAGTTAGTTCACATGATTTGATGCATTGTTAAGTTTTATTAATGTGATAAGTACGTATTAATTAAATACAACTGTTCCGTTTCTGTCTCGATTTTAGAAAGATCCGTTATGGATGTCTGTCTGTGAGAAAATAAGTGCCAACATGATCGTCATGGATGGAACAATCTGCACCAAACATTCACATACCCATGATGCAATGGTTTCACTGACTGTCAGCCTCAAACACAACCTTATATTAGTTGCCTTGCACGACATGCCTGAAAGAGGGGGCAGTAGTTCTACACTTTCATTGTCTCTTCATAGACCCCCGGGAACTTCATGGGGCATCACGGATGGATGGATGAATGATAAGCATTATGGTGATGACTATGGATTTCTAGCTTTGGAAAATAAAATAAATAAATTCCAGCACTAAGGATTTGATTTAATATTCAATTTCCAGTGTTACCACTACTTTATTTCTCGTGCCGTTGCATCCAAGTCATGATCCGGACAAGCTGCTGAACTTTCTAATGACATATCAACCCCCCCCCCTTTTTTTTTTTTTTCTTTTGCAGTGCACTTTCGGCGAAGATTACACATGGTCACACTACTCTGTGCTCTGTCTGGTTCCCACGAATCTCCGAGAAGGCGAAGAACGAATACGACTACTAATCCCTCAGGTACGTTGTGACAGACAAACTAATGTCAGGTTGTGACAGACAAACTAATGTCAGGTTGTGACAGACAAACTAATGTCAGGTTGTGAATGACAAACTAATGTCAGGTTGTGACAGACAAACTAATGTCAGGTTGTGACAGACAAACTAATGTCAGGTTGTGACAGACAAACTAATGTCAGGTTGTGAATGACAAACTAATGTCAGGTTGTGACAGACAAACTAATGTCAGGTTGTGAATGAGGCTAGCAGTCTCATCATTAAAACAAATCGATATAGAGAGAGAGCACAGTTGCTAGTATATGTGCTTTGACTTTGGCTTCATCCATTGGGAACCAGCTGCAGTGGTGACCCCATGCTCTACAGGGTGCCAACAAAAAAGATATTCTGCTATTGATACTACTCTGTGCTCTTTCTTACACTATTTTGATAATACTAATTATGTGAAGACAATAACGTAATCTCATAATCTGACGTGTTTATAGAAGGGAAGTGTGGATGCAACGATGGTATTAAAACTCGAGACTGGAATCAACATTTTAGGAATAAAAAAATGTAAAAACAAGTATTCTGCAGAAACAAAACTACTAGACAACAGAAAAGAAACAATGGGAGGGGGCGGGGGAGCCTAGCCGCTATGGAGATTCGAAACAGGCCATTCAAATAACGGAATCGCTTCGCGGTGGAAAAAAAAAGGAAGCATGCTAGACAGCCGAGAGAACTGATCACACAGAAACAAAGTAGCAGAACCTGGTGACAAGACGGAACTGTCTGAAACAGGTAATACCATCTGTCTGAAGGGGCGTAATTGAAAATCTGGTATAGAATAACAAAGCCCGACATCCAATATTCTTGATTGGAGTAGCGTTTTTACCTAACAACATCAGCAGACACGAGGACGATAATTTGACAGTGCTGTAGTACTCACGGCCCCGTGTAGTCCCCGGGGGACCTCTGATGGGACGCAGAAAGAATAAATCTACTGCTCGCTCAAGCTTGTCATTCAAGGCGACTAATATGAGGTTGTGTATGAGGTTGTGTATGAGGTTGGCAACCTCATCATGTTAAACAAATTGACACAGAAACCACCAATACAAAAGCAGGTAAAACCTTAGTGCAAACTTCCGGCCATAACTCAAGAGCTGAGTGAGATACCGATTTACAGCTGGGTAGACTAGACCGTGACGTTCTTCTCCTTCTTCTTCTTCAAGTACCATGTCTGGTGGCGTTAGAGATCATGTCTCTCCATAACTTCCTGTCTCCAGTACTATTGATCAATTATGTTATTGACCTCTTTCTATGCCATGATGTCAATCTGTCCAGAATCTTTTCTCTCTGTCGTTCCAGCTTCCTTCTTCTTATAACATGTCCAAAGAAAATGGATTGTTTCTTTTTGTGGTGAAAAATTCTAATCCACATATATCAATTAGAAAATAAATGTAAAGCCTAACGAAATAAAGCAATAGAAAGAAGAATGGTGAAAGACCAGTGCTTTCCCAATAGCGTACACCTGCGTTGTAGAGCGCCATAATGGCTGAACCAGAGATCCCCTTTTTCTACCTCGTCTGCATAACTGTAACGCTTCCACGTACGATAGTAAAAGCCTAGATCATCATACACGCGTTTCTAAAAATAAAACTGGTACTGTATTTCTTAGACGACCTTGATAGGCACACTGCTTAATGACCTAGATACAAATACTAGCATTAATGTCATTATACACACTACGTTAACCTAAAAGACAGACGGGCTTAGAAGAGAGAGAGAGAGATGCACGGAGGAACGCATGCAATGGTACTACGTCGTCTCGCGATTAAAAAGTGAACGCCAATCACACGCGAAAGGCATGAAGACCTGATTTTTTCAAATAAACAGTGATAAAAAACACTAACGATACGAGGTTAGGTTGTGAAAACAGGTTTAAGCTCTTATTGGGAAACCTGACATTCTACTGATTTATGTCTAAGCTCCTGACATTAGTCTGACAGTACAGAAGACATCCCTTGGTATAGAAGTGAACGGGTGGTAAAAACAAATACATGACTATCCTAGAATAATACATATTTTGAACGAAGCCACTTAGCCCCATTAACTTTATATATTCTTGTGCCTTAGGACTTGCTGACAAAGAATATGTTATGTGTTACGCAAATAGTCTAGTAATTAACAAATTATAGCCAAAATACTATAGTGGGGTTGTCTGACAGCACAAGATCATATTTGCTCATAATGGCATGTTTGAAAAACACTGCTTTAGGGGAAATGAGGCCAACAAGTTAGATACGATTTGATTGGCTGTAGTAATATGTAAGGCGAAACCTTACTAGTCGAACTGCAAATACTATTATTGTTGTTAATGGCTACGTGTAGGATGGGTAAAAAATTTTTCAAAGGCTCTTGTAAACATGGTCTCATTGGTTAGAACGTTCGATATAGTCAAATAGAAGCGTCAGTTCAGGGCCAGTTTTGAAAATAAATTTTGTGAGAAGCAAGTGCGTTGAGATCAAGCTAATATTTTTCTAATAAAAGCCTGGGATAAGGCAGATCAAAATTGTGCCAGAATTCATCGCCAGTCAACGTTACTTGTGTATATTTCCTTGAATTGTGGTAAGCTAGACATATTTCCTATATATATATATATATATATATATATATATATATATATATATATATATATATATATATATATATATATCTATATATATATATATATATATATATATATATATATATATATATATATATATATATATATATATAATATAAAAGTTGAATATGAAAAGAAAGATAGTGTGTGTGTGTGTGTGGTTCAGTAGCAAACAGAAGGCAAAGCCTAGATATTGCTCCACCATGTAAAAGCTTGTCAGAGAGGAGTATACTGCATAGGCATATATGGGATTGCCAAATAGTACCATGACACCTATCCTATTGTATAGAAGGAATTAACGCTGGAATTGCAGAGGCGTTGTAACCATTAGGGAGAGGAATACTGGTGTATATTGTCACATGAGAAGCTAGCAGTTGGCCTACAGCGCTGAACTCTGTGTTTGTAATGTCCTGTACTTCAGTGTGGAAATATATATTATATATTAGTTCTGAAGAAGGAGGTACAACCTTCTTATTTCAGGGACCGTGGTACTGAAGTATTAGAGCCGCACCTGGTCTGAGTTTTGCTGGATCCAGAGGGCTGGCAGCAGACTCCTTGTCCAAGATATCGACCAGTGGTGTATTTATCAAGATAACTGAGAAGCAAGCGAGCAGAGGAGACAGTTTTCCTGCCGCCGACATATGAGTTAAGAATTCGTCAGCCAGCCAGAGCTCACCCTTGTATAACCCACCTTAAAATTGACTGTAATACTAAATCAAGAGGGACAGTTATTGTTTTACAAATAAAAAGAAACTGTGATCCCTTCAATATTATTTCCACCAGTAACAAACACATGAAGTCGTGATGACAAACAACAACCTAGCTTCAAAAGCCAGTATTACCTCATAATACTACATCACAACCCTACACACATATTGTAATAATATTATATGTCAGGACAAAGATCCTTTGTATAAATTTTGTACATAAACATTGTGTATACATTTGATTGTGATTCCTGATTCACTCTGTAGTTGGATCAGGATATCTATTATTGAAAGAAACTAATACATAATTTAAAAGTTAACACTTGACTTACTTAAGCTAGTGTTCTAGAGTGTTATATGTATGTGCTTGTCATAGTGTTGTAAAGTGTTGTGGATCTTAATTAAAGTGTTTATCTGTCTGTTGGTTGTTGTGAACTTACACTTCATCACTATCATAACCCTAGACATTCAACGTAGTCATCACAATATTCCAGAATAAGTCTGATTGAGGTCTAAATGTGGTAGCAAAGTAAGGTCATCTGTAACACACCACACTCATTAGATACAGATACCTTCACAGCTGATCTCAGTCAGTACACTAAGTCCCCTATAACTATTTATATAATCCCAACTTACCACACCTTTTAACCCGACGAATTAGCTTCCTTTGCACATTTTCATCTTTCAAGACATCCTCATTACTCATGTTAGCTGTCCATGATATTTTTAACATTCTACTGTAAAACCACATCTCTGTGGCCTTTAGTGTTTTCCCCAGCGTGACGTTACCAGGTTTTGAACCCGGAACCCGGTAACTTGCCGCGCAAAGCAAGTCTTCCGTTAACTGATAGCTTTCAAGGCAGCCTTAGTTCTGGAATTCTCCCAGCCTTTAGGAGAGAAAGGGTAATAATGATTTCAGCGCTGAAGTATATCTTTTCTAAGTTAAAATTATACCTACACCATTGCAATGCTGAAAGGAATCTTGATGGCGATGACGCTGCTGCTGGGTTTGTATTCCTATTATAAGTTCATTAATTCAGTCATTAATGTTCAGCTCCCCAAGAAACATAGGCCTTGAACAAACGTTTTCTGACTCTTGTGATCAGCTCTACATTGGTGACCTTAGTTTTACCATTTTACTCCAGCCAAGCACCCATTTATGAGTCTGTATCTTATTGGTTCTTGTTTTAATTGTTCTGTAAGTCTTAGAGCCATACTAACAGACTTGTTTTTTGAACTGAAGATTTTTTTTATTTCATGCTGAACTCGATTTATTTTATTTTCCACATATTTATCTAAAGTAAGCTACTGATATTGTCTCTTTTCCTGCACTTTTATGTGCATTTTTATTCACGCCATCAGGGGAAAACCGCAATGCCCAATTTCCAAGGTTCATGAAGTCATTTTCAATGAGAAATAGATCACACGAAACCCTCAACTCTAATCCGACTGGGAACAGATACCACTTCCCAATCAGGAAGCTTCTCTTCCGAGGTAAGTGTCACATTTTTGTCATTACCTTTTAAAACTGCAACCTCCTTTCACAAATGTAATACTGATTTATAGAAAATTGCTTTTTCGTTCAAATGGAAAATAATCACGTGATGTCATTCTAGAGTTTCATCCCTCAAGAATAAAGCAAGTAAGCTAATATTCTCTAACATATGTGGGCTAATAAATGCAGTAATCGCAAGTGGGTGTTTTCTGTGTTAATGCCCGACCCCTGGGACGTCATCGCTAACGTCTGTCGCGATCGTAATGGCATCATTTACATGTACAAGGTAGGCATGAATATTTCACGTCTTGTCTAGTCCGGCGGGTGTCTCATAATACAAAGGAAGAACAGGGTCACTTGCTCCCTCGGGCAAATCGAGAGAGGCTACTAATATCAGGCTGTACATGGAGCTGCTAACCTCATCATGTACAACTGCTAAACCTCATCATGTACAACTGCTAACCTCATCATGTACAACAAACAGCTACCGATACCCACCGCTACAAGAACAGTTGAACGCCAAGTCCAGGCTTCCTACACACGGGAACAGCTTCAATGATGAGTCAACGCTCCACATTGAAAATAATAATCATGATGTTGATACTGATTTTGTATATCTCGCACAAATGAATTTCCATGTGGAACTGGAATCCAGAACCCCGAACACATTCTTCATAACTGGCCAACCCATGATGACCCACGACGTCTGACTTGGCCAAGGGGTGCTAAGCTCAAGTTATGGGGCTGCCGTGCTGTCCTGGAAAAGACTGGACTTCGTCCTGGCAACAGGCCTGCATTTATAGCATGACTACAAGCTGAACGCAGATGAATATAATGATGATGATGATGACAATATTAGTACGTTACTACAATACGCAAACAATTCGGCATAAAGAGTTCACTTTTCACTGCCAACGTAGAACAATTAAATTTTCTTCTTTGAAAATACGACAGAAACAACGCACATTTTTCGGACATGTTTAGGGAAAAGGCTTTTGGGATACGTGGTGACAACGGGTAAATCTGACGACAAAAGTGGTAGAGAACGACAAAAGGTGAATATACTGGCTAATTTAACATCCTGACCTGGAAAAATATTAACAAAAGAATTGATAAACAATATTTGGTATTTGAAACTGTTTGTAGACGTGATGGTCTCAGTTTGCACTGGAAAAAAATAGTTGCAGCCTCCGGTAATAACAGAGATTAGATCAAGTTTCTCATCTGACACTGCGTAAAAACAAAAGTGTAATTTTCATGTGGAAAATTAGTTTTACGTTCAATTAGATGGCATACTTTCAAATTTTTTTTAATCTTTATTATTTTCACTCCTATGGAGCACGCAGCGACACCTGCAGGCTGACTTCCGGTCAGGAATCCTGCTCACAGTATTCACATGCTCTGTAGCAGTAGTTTCTGCAGCTATTGATGTTACATGATGTAGTTGTCAGCATGATGTAGTTGTCAGCATGATGTAGTTGTCAGCATGATGTAGTTGTCAGCATGATGTAGTTGCCAACATGATGTAGTTGTCAGCATGATGTAGTTGCCAGTCTCGATCATAACCTCATATTAGCCGTATGTTACATGATGTAGTTGCCAGTCTCGATCATAACCTCATATTAGCCGTATGTTACATGATGTAGTTGTCAGTCTCGATCATAACCTCATATTAGCCGTATGTTACATGATGTAGTTGTCAGTCTCGATCATAACCTCATATTAGCCGTATGTTACATGATGTAGTTGTCAGTCTCGATCATAACCTGATATTAGCCGTATGTTACATGATATAGTTGTCAGTCTCGATCATAACCTGATATTAGCCGTATGTTACATGATGTAGTTGTCAGTCTCGATCATAACCTGATATTAGCCGTATGTTACATGATGTAGTTGCCAGTCTCGATCATAACCTCATATTAGCCGTATGTTATATGATGTAGTTGTCAGTCTCGATCATAACCTCATATTAGCCGTATATTACATGATGTAGTTGCCAGTCTCGATCATAACCTCATATTAGCCGTATGTTACATGATGTAGTTGCCAGTCTCGATCATAACCTCATATTAGCCGTATGTTACATGATGTAGTTGTCAGTCTCGATCATAACCTCATATTAGCCGTATGTTACATGATATAGTTGTCAGTCTCGATCATAACCTGATATTAGCCGTATGTTACATGATGTAGTTGCCAGTCTCGATCATAACCTCATATTAGCCGTATGTTACATGATGTAGTTGCCAGCCTCGATCATAACCTCATATTAGCCGTATGTTACATGATGTAGTTGCCAGTCTCGATCATAACCTCATATTAGCCGTATGTTACATGATGTAGTTGCCAGCCTCGATCATAACCTCATATTAGCCGTATGTTACATGATGTAGTTGCCAGTCTCGATCATAACCTCATATTAGCCGTATGTTACATGATGTAGTTGCCAGCCTCGATCATAACCTCATATTAGCCGTATGTTACATGATGTAGTTGCCAGTCTCGACCATAACCTCATATTAGCCGTATGTTACATGATGTAGTTGCCAGTCTCGACCATAACCTCGTATTAGCCGTATGTTACATGATGTAGTTGCCAGTCTCGATCATAATCTCATATTAGCCGTATGTTACATGATGTAGTTGCCAGTCTCGATCATAACCTCATATTAGCCGTATGTTACATGATGTAGTTGTCAGTCTCGAGCATAAACTTATATTAGCCGTATGTTACATGATGTAGTTGTCAGTCTCGATCATAACCTCATATTAGCCGTATGTTACATGATGTAGTTGCCAGTCTCGATCATAACCTCATATTAGCCGTATGTTACATGATGTAGTTGCCAGTCTCGATCATAACCTCATATTAGCCGTATGTTACATGATGTAGTTGTCAGTCTCGATCATAACCTCATGTTAGCCGTATGTTACATGATGTAGTTGTCAGTCTCGATCATAACCTCATATTAGCCGTATGTTACATGATGTAGTTGCCAGTCTCGATCATAATCTCATATTAGCCGTATGTTACATGATGTAGTTGCCAGTCTCGATCATAACCTCATATTAGCCGTATGTTACATGATGTAGTTGTCAGTCTCGATCATAACCTCATGTTAGCCGTATGTTACATGATGTAGTTGTCAGTCTCGATCATAACCTCATATTAGCCGTATGTTACATGATGTAGTTGTCAGTCTCGATCATAACCTCATATTAGCCGTATGTTACATGATGTAGTTGTCAGTCTCGAGCATAAACTTATATTAGCCGTATGTTACATGATGTAGTTGTCAGTCTCGATCATAACCTCATGTTAGCCGTATGTTACATGATGTAGTTGTCAGTCTCGATCATAACCTCATATTAGCCGTATGTTACATGATGTAGTTGTCAGTCTCGATAGGGGGTGTTGGGAAGCCAGGTAATGGTAGTACCTCTGGTGAAGGAGCTGTCATGCCCTTTTCAGGGCAGCTCAGCCACCTTTGGTCCAAACCTGGCATCCAGCTCTCACCTGTGGCTCCTCGTAGCTGTCAGCATGCGACAGCGGCCACCCCCGGACAACGGCTTTGACAGGCCGGCCAAACTAGGTGAGGGTAGCCGAATGGTTATAAACCTTCGGTGAGTTAGGGTCTGCCTACCCATGCATGCGAAGACTGGATTCGATAGACTGCGCGGAAGAAACCACCTGTTGGTTCAACGGGCATGACGGCGATTACCAGCAACGCGCTGTGGAGCGTAAGGAGCACGGCGAGGCACGTAGAAAGCCCTGGTCATCCACTGCACCTGACTTCATCTCCAGTCGTCTTGACTTGTCTTGCCACTGGATTGAGATGGACCCAGGCGAGAGAGTGAGGTCGACGAATTGCGCAACTCTTCCTCACTTTAATCCAAATCACCGCGCAAGTCACTCTTTCATCCATTCTGGTTTGATGAGAACTCAGATGATATAAAGCAGATGTTGGCTGAGAAACACCATCTCCATAAAGCATATTTAAATGATCCAAAATCTACATCCAAGAAAGACGCTTTCAACAACATGCGTAGAATCGTCCAACATAAACTACGCCAGATGCGGGATTCATGGCTGAGTAATAAAGCAGATGAGCTCCAAGGCTTTGCTGACAGCCATGACTTGAAAAACTTTTACCTTGCACTCAAAGCGGTCTATGGTCCAACATCATCAGGATCATTTCCCCTCCTTAATGCAGATGGAAAAACACTAATTACAGACAAGGAAAAAATGCTCCAACGCTGGGCTGAACATTTTAATAATATCTTGAACCAGCCATCGTCTATTAACGACGAAGCCATCATCCGCCTGCCCCAAATTCCTATAAATGAAGCATTAGATGATTTACCAACTCTGGAGGAAACTAAAAAAGCGATTCGTCAACTGTCTAGTGGAACGGCCCCTGGCTCCGATTCAATTCCTGTTGAGGTTTATAAAGATGGCGGTGCAGTTCTGATAGAGAAACTTCATATGATCTTCCAGCAAATGTGGCAGAGTGAAACCATCCCACACGATCTCAAAGATGCCTCAATTATACATCTATATAAACGTAAAGGTAATCGCCAAGACTGCAACAATCATCGAGGCATCTCTTTTATCAATCGCTGGGAAGATATTCGCCAGAATCCTTTTGAATCGCCTTACGGCTCATCTTGACAACGGTCTTTTACCTGAAAGTCAGTGTGGATTCCGGAAAGAACGTGGAACCACAGATATGGTGTTCGCTGCAAGACAGCTACAAGAAAAATGCCAAGAACAGCACTGTGACCTGTACACAGCTTTCATCGACTTGACAAAGGCGTTCGACACGGTCAGTAGAGAGGGTCTATGGAAGATCATGGCAAAATACGGCTGCCCTAAGAAATTTATCACAATAGTGCAGCAACTGCATGATGGAATGCAGGCTAGAGTTCAGGAAAACGGTGAGCTATCAGAGCCTTTCCCCGTCTCAAATGGAGTTAAACAAGGGTGCGTACTTGCACCGACTCTGTTCAGTATCATGTTTTCTGCTATGCTGACTGATGCTTTTAGAGACGGGGACACAGGAATCGACATTAGTTATCGTATTGATGGAAAATTGTTTAACCTTAGGAGGCTTCAAGCAAAAACCAAGGTCAAATCACACACCATCAGAGATCTTATGTTTGCTGATGATTGTGCCCTCAATGCTGGCTCAGAGGCTGATCTGCAGCATAGTGTGGATAGATTCTCCGAAGCCTGCGCCAACTTTGGGCTTACCATCAACACGAAGAAAACAGAAATTATGTACCAACCAGCTCCTGGCACAGTTTATACTGAACCAGTCATCAAGGTTAATGGAGAGAAACTGAATGTTGTGAACAGATTCACATACCTTGGTAGCACACTATCCCAGAACATTGTCATTGATGATGAGGTGAACACCAGGATCTCCAAAGCCAGCAGCACATTTGGCAGACTATACACCAACGTTTGGCATCGAAGTGGCATTAGTCTACAGACAAAGCTGAAGGTGTACAGAGCTGCGGTGCTTCCAGTGCTGCTATATGCATGTGAAACATGGACTGTATACAGGCGCCACGTAAAGAAGCTAAACCACTTCCATACAGTCTGTCTCAGGAAGATAATGAACATCAAATGGCAAGACAAGATCCCGGATACCGCCGTTCTTGACAGAGCTGGTATCCCTAGTATTGATACTATTCTGATGCAGTCACAAATTCGCTGGGCAGGTTCATGTAGTCCGCATGCCAGACCATCGACTGCCAAAGATACTCTTTTATGGTGAGATGCAGAAGGGTAAACGCTCCCATGGTGGCCAAAAGAAGCGCTTCAAAGACACGCTAAAGACGTCATTGAAAACCTTTGACATAAACCCAGACACATGGGAAGCTGCTGCGCAAGACCAAACTGCTTGGTGCACATCTCTTCGTAAAGGTGCAGCGGCATGCGAATCATCCAGAAGAGCAGCAGCGGAACAGCGGAGACAAGCTAGAAAGGACCGTGAAATAAAACCTTCACATGAAGCAAACATTCCCTGCCCACACTGTCCAAGATCTTTCCAGGCCCGCATCGGGCTCTTCAGTCACCTTCGTACCCATAGACTAACCTAACATATTCTTAAATAATTGGATGAACAGAGTGGTCTTCATCACCCGTGATGGACGAACAACCAAACCAGTCTCGATCATAACCTCATATTAGCCGTATGTTACATGATGTAGTTGTCAGTCTCGATCATAACCTCATATTAGCCGTATGTTACATGATGTAGTTGTCAGTCTCGATCATAACCTCATGTTAGCCGTATGTTACATGATGTAGTTGTCAGTCTCGATCATAACCTCATATTAGCCGTATGTTACATGATGTAGTTGTCAGTCTCGATCATAACCTCATATTAGCCGTATGTTACATGATGTAGTTGCCAGTCTCGATCATAACCTCATATTAGCCGTATGTTACATGATGTAGTTGTCAGTCTCGATCATAACCTCATATTAGCCGTATGTTACATGATGTAGTTGCCAGTCTCGATCATAACCTCATATTAGCCGTATGTTACATGATGTAGTTGTCAGTCTCGATCATAACCTCATATTAGCCGTATGTTACATGATGTAGTTGCCAGTCTCGATCATAACCTCATATTAGCCGTATGTTACATGATGTAGTTGTCAGTCTCGATCATAACCTCATGTTAGCCGTATGTTACATGATGTAGTTGTCAGTCTCGATCATAACCTCATGTTAGCCGTATGTTACATGATGTAGTTGTCAGTCTCGATCATAACCTCATGTTAGCCGTATGTTACATGATGTAGTTGTCAGTCTCGATCATAACCTCATGTTAGCCGTATGTTACATGATGTAGTTGTCAGTCTCGATCATAACCTCATGTTAGCCGTATGTTACATGATGTAGTTGTCAGTCTCGATCATAACCTCATATTAGCCGTATGTTACATGATGTAGTTGCCAGTCTCGATCATAACCTCATATTAGCCGTATGTTACATGATGTAGTTGTCAGTCTCGATCATAACCTCATATTAGCCGTATGTTACATGATGTAGTTGCCAGTCTCGATCATAACCTCATATTAGCCGTATGTTACATGATGTAGTTGTCAGTCTCGATCATAACCTCATATTAGCCGTATGTTACATGATGTAGTTGTCAGTCTCGATCATAACCTCATATTAGCCGTATGTTACATGATGTAGTTGCCAGTCTCGATCATAACCTCATATTAGCCGTATGTTACATGATGTAGTTGTCAGTCTCGATCATAACCTCATATTAGCCGTATGTTACATGATGTAGTTGTCAGCATGATGTAGTTGCCATGTTGTTGTTGTTGTTGTTGATTTCGTCTACTATAATGCTGTAATACCCTGTTCAACCTGAAAGTTGGTTATAATTTGGGTATATTGTGTGTTTTTTTTTTTTTTCTTCGGTGCTAGCCTGTTGATAGTCCTGAAAAGGACTGGTCCTAAAAAGGACCACTAGCTGCCTGTCCGGATACCTCTTTGCTCTTGTCCATTCGGGGTGTCGTGGCGTGTTCATGGTGTACATTTGTTGTTTTCCTATCTGGCTTGTTAGGTTTTGTGAGTTTTTGCCCTCCTCGTTTCTGTTTCTTGTGTCTTCCTTTTCTCCTGTATCAGGGAAAGCGCTTTTTCTATGACTGTTGGGAGTAGCTCTTCTAGCGTTTTCTCGATGACTTCTTCGTTTGATTGGTCGTTCGTTTTAGTGTCTTTTCTGTTTGATGTAATTTCTTCAATGGTCATTCTTTCTGCCTCTATTCTTTTCAGTAGTTGTTCGTTTTCATCTTTCAGTTCTATCAGTTTTCTGACATCTTCTTCTACCTGTTGCTGAATTCTTTTCATGTCTTGGTGTATTATTTTCATGTCGTTTATGAATTGTTGTTGTTTCGCGCTTTCCGAGCTGTCATGTATTTCTTCACATCTGTCAGTTGAGGTTCTGTTTTTGTGTGGCTGGCGGTTTTCTCTCTCCTTTCGCAGTTGTTGTTTCAAATCTCTCACTTCAGTCGTGAGCCGTCTGACTTGTTCCGTTAGGCTGTCTTGGTGCCTATCACCTAGAGTACTTGCCTTCAGTGTGTTTTTGCCTCTTGGTACGATACTCCCTTTCCAATGGCAACTGTAATTATTTGCCTTGTTTGTTGGTATTCGGGACATCCTCGGTATCGTGCTCCGTGCTTTCCGAGGCAGTTGGTACATTTTCTATTGTTGTTTGGTGCTTTGTAGTCTTGGTCTTTTTTGGCCTTTGGGCAGTCTTTGTATTCGTGGCTGCCCGCACAGTATCTACAGACCGTCTCTTTTCTGCACGTGTTCCTTGTGTGAGAAAATCCCTGGCACTTTGAACACTGTATCACTGGCGGGATGAAGGCATGTGTTCTTCGAGGTCTATTCTGGATAGTGATGTTTTCTGGGACTGTTTTCCCCTGTAGAGTCACTATTATCAGTCGGGTGTCTTCTTTGTTCCAGGATTTAAGCCTTTCTGCGTGTGTGAATCTGTACCGAGGGTTTTCGGCCTGGATGTAGCTGAGGGCCTCTGTATCTGACAAGCTGGTGTCTATCCCTTTGATGACTACTCTCTTGGTTTCAGTGTGGATTTCTGCTTGGATTTTGATCCGGTGTGGTAGCTGAAATTCTTTAGGCCCGGATGCCAGAGCAGTCATCAGCGATTTAGTTTTTTCTGTATCATTCAGGGTAAGTGTCACTCCCTGTTGGTGCCTTCTGATACTTATTATGCCTCTTTTGCCTACTACTTTCTCCAGGACATTGATTACTTTGTCGTCCGGGAGTGCTCTGAGTGTGGCTTCTCCTTCGGACAACTGCGTAATTTTTATTTTGCGCTCTTGATCCTGTTCTTTGTTAATGCTTTCGCCTGGGCGGCCTCTCCCATCTGCTACCACTGGTTGAGTATTTGTCTTCGGGCTCGGTGCCCTGTCCTCTTCTGTCTGATCGAGATTTTGCTTCTCTTGTTTACCTCGGAGGACTTGGCTGTTCTTTGTAGGATTCCGGTGTATCTCGATGTTTGACACTGGAGCCGCCTCAAATAGTGCTTCTTTCATCTCGGCATCGTTTGGTGGTGTTAACGGTGTTTTGTGCAGCTTCTCTGTGGTAGACAGGGCTTCAGTTGGCGATTTGGGTACCTGTGGTGGTGGTCCCTGGGTTTTAGTCTCCTGTCTTCTTTTTCTTCTTTCCAACATCTGTTTTATCGGTTCTAACGCTTTCATCTGGTCTTCTTCTTCTGACATCTGTCCTATCTGCTCTAATGTGCTCACCATGTAGTCATATTCTGGGTCTTCATCGTCAAGTTCAGAACTGCTTGCATCTGCTTTCTGCTCTTCCTCGCAAGGAGTCTGGTCATTCGGGCTCTCAACCGGGTCGATACACGTCGCAGCTAGCTCCGTCATCGTATCAAGAGTTGGAGAAATTTCGGTCCCCGCACGAGTACTTGGGGCAGTTGTGCTCTCTGGCTGTCTTTCTTTGTTGATGGTGTTATTCCCCTGGCTGTTCTGCGCTGGTGGGCTGGTATAAATCTTCCTCTTTTTAGCGTGAGGTTTCTTTCGGCCCATTTTGACTATTGCGATCGCTGTGTACGTCCTGAAAAGGACGCTGGTTATAGTACGGTTGTTATGGTTGACGTTATCGTTATGGACGTTGTATCGTGTCTCGATCATAACCTCATATTAGCCGTATGTTACATGATGTAGTTGTCAGTCTCGATCATAACCTCATGTTAGCCGTATGTTACATGATGTAGTTGCCAGTCTCGATCATAACCTCATATTAGCCGTATGTTACAACATACATGAGGGAACAATAGTCATATTCTTTCTTTGTTTCTTCAGAGACACCCCCCCCCCCCCCCCCGTAACCAGACATGGCTTATCTAATTTACTACATTTTTCTAATGATCATACATTCTTAAATAAAAATCTGTGACGTCACACACCAGCCATAGTTTTTAACTCCTCTTGAAAAATCTTTTAAGATTTTCTGAATTTATAAACAATCTAATCTCTTGTCACTGGATATTAAGGAAGGATCTTTCAGGTTTTGCTGAATTTGTAAACAGTCGAATCACTTTACAAAACACGACATTTATGGCGAAAGAGTAAATCACGCGCGCGTTCTATCTGCCCATATTTCATCAGTTGATCTGCCGAGGCTTTTTCAGTTGATAGTTCTTTCGAATAAATAAATACTTAATACATTATGTTATTCCCTCAAGCAATCAAAGCTGAATAATTTTTATGCGCAGCTAAACATTAACCAATAGAACAAAATCATCGCAAATTTAGGGGAAAAGTTTAGGTACTCTTTCAACAAGATGAGCTAGATAAATATACTGTTCAAACAAAGAAACGCATAGCTACTGAAGGCACACACATAGCCATAATTCTGACATTCAGTAACTTTTTTAATTTAATGAGTTAATTGTTCAAATTGCACACAAGAATACCTTAGGGTTCAAGCAATCAATTGACAGATGTTTTGCATGTGGGTCACGAGAGTTTTTTGGCTTACGGGCTTTCCCGTTAGTATGGTGTGTGACCTCCTCTTGCATCGATCAGCGACTGGCATCTCCTGGGCATGGATGCGATCAGACGTCTGATGTGGGCCTGTGGGATGGCTGCCCACTCTTCCTGGAGTGCCTGGAACAGATCACGACGATTGGCTGGAGCAACGTCTCGGCGACAAACACGTCTATGCAGCTCATCCCACAGGTGCTCAATCGGACTCATGTCTGGAGACAGGGATGGCCAGGGAAGGGTGAGAATGTTGTTGGCAGTCAGGAACTGCGTGGTCAACCGTGCACAATGGGGTCTGGCGTTGTCCTGTTGAAACACAGACCTTTGGGCAGCCAAAAGTGGAAGGACATGGGGTCGAAGAATTTCATGGACGTATCGTTGCGCATTCAAGCCTCCTTCAATGTGCACCAATTGACTCTTTCCGTTGTAACTGATCATTCCCTACACCATTGCACCTCCACCACCGTGCGGCGGAGCTTCATCAACGCAATTTTGGGCAAAACATTCATTTCGCCTACACTAGACCCTACGCCGTCTATCATGACGCTGCAACAAAAAGAAAGATTCGTCACTAAACCAGACACGTCTCCATTGATTGTCAGCTGCCCAGGGACGATGCTGGTTGGCCCAAAGAAGTTGATTTTGGCGATGGCGGCGCGTAAGGACAGGTCCTCGGTGAGGTCGTTGTGCCCAAAGTCCAGCGTCATGCAGTCTATTCCGGACAGTTTGATCAGACACATGACGTCCTGCAGGCAATGACTGGGCAGTTGAGGAAGCTGTTGTAAACCTGTCTCTGAGGTGACGAAGCCGAATAAAGCGATCCTCCTGTAGTGATATCCTCAATACAATCGATAAAAATTAATAATATAGAGTATAAGGTCAAAATAAGGTAGAGATAAAATAGTGGAGTTGCGATCAGCTTCTTCACCCGCGCCCGCAATCGTGTCGGTTTTGATAAGCCTTAACGTAGAATGAATGTACTAGCTTTTCTAAGTCGTCCTTGAGAATTAAATATAACATTTTTACAAGGTCAACGCGTATTTGTTCCAAGACAGAGTGAGAGAAGAAAGAAAAGGAGGGGAAAGGAGCGACAGAAGAATGCCATCGACACGCGTTGTTTGGAATCACAAATTGTAACGAACGCGCGATATTGCCTTTGGCAGATTTGAAAATACGACGCAAGGCCACTACTTGTATCGTCCTATAGTCACGCAGTGGAAATATATAAACACACATACCGCTCTCATTTCATGTATTGTAGCGTAAATTCTGACGAAACACAGACATTGTCGTTTTAGTTTGAAAAAGCGTTGGAGAGAAGGGAAAAAGATGGTGGATTTCTAGATTCAAATAATATTGACGACTAACATGGAAAAATTATGGAAATACGAATTATAATATTTAGGGCCATAAAACTTGGATAGTATTGGGGGGATAGGATCTCCTGATCAATAATATATTTTAATTTACAAAATCGTCCACTAAATAACCCAGATATTGCAATAATACTATATATTCTAGGACAGACTGACGAACACTCATGCCTGCTTATTTTGGTCATAACATTTTTTGAACTAATTTTTTGAAATGAGGAAGAAGAGGGTACATGTAATTTGATTGGGTGGAGTTAGAAAGAGGGAGAGAGGTTATTGGTTGGCCCAAAACTAAAAATATATTTTTGCAAAGGAAGCCTAAGGCAGACTAACCAACGTACTGAAAAACACACAGTATTTTTGCAGTGGGTTTTTTTTACTTTGAATTCAAAATTTGATAGACGCCGATTTCTATTGGCCAGCGTAGGGGATATTGAGAAAAAAATGGGAAGGCTGGACGCCATTTGAATAGAAACGTTCCCTTAAACAGGTCGATTGATAGACCAAAAGTTTGACTTGCTTCACCATATAATGAAGACATAACTAAGGAAAAGCAGTCATAGTCTAGCAGCGGCACAGCTAAATTTGTGCCAAAATCATCGTACCTGTGTGTATTTCATTGAATTTGTGGTAAGAACGAAATTATTAATATTTTATTTAACAATTTGAGTGTGAGATACTGCCATATTAAAAATATTTTACGACTGTAAGTACATAGGTCCCTAGCAGACTTATGCAGGGCCTAGATGTTGATCCATCATATAACCAACTACCAGAGAGGTAGATCCAAAAGATTATATAGGTTGTAATCAAGGATCATATCACCCATCATATTTTATGGAAAAAGATCAAGGATAATGGCAGAGGTGTTGCAGCCATTAGGGGAGAGGAAAAAGAAAACTGGTACAAGTTGTTCTATCAATCTAGATTGGATGAGCTGGGTTGGTCAGAGAGATCTGACCCTGTTCTTTTATTTTGAATGTAATATTAATTGTGAAGTTGGTGGATTAGATATTATGTTATGACAAACCACAAATTTCATATTGCAGGGTTTCTTACTGGCACTAGTCAAGTGCCAGTTTTCCTGAGGGAAGAATCTGTATGATTGTGGAAGTTTCTCTAGTGGTACAAGCTCTCTACCACTGGAGTAGTAATATCGGTACAAGCTCTCTACCACTGGAGTAGTAATATCGGTACAAGCTCTCTACCATATTACCTCAGGACAAGTGAGACAGTGGCCGTTGGTCGGAAAGACAACTATCATCTAGCTTCACGTGCCAGATAAGTGCATAAGACCTGGCACGGAACTATTCATCAACTATCCACCATACAATAATATAACTATATAAAATAAAATCTATTTCCACCGAATAAAGTGAACAGAATATTTGTGAATAAAGACAGGGGATGATGTAAAACCCCCAACCCGCCATCTAGTACCAGTTAAACAATAGTAGAGATATATTAACACCATTATTAAAATTTAAATTATGTGCTTGGACAGATTGTCCCTTTTGTTTAATTGAACTTGCATATAGATATATATATATAAATTGATTTCATTTGAATTTGATAGTCCTGACCAAAATAATATTAGGTTCAGGACTAAATAAATTGTAAAAAGATTTGTTAAATACCAAATTTAAAACACTGTGTTAGTTGAGTTGTTCATATAATTTAATATCTGTGTGTGTGTGTGTTTGTGTATTGGGTTACCATCACACCACACTTACATTACCCTAGACATTTAGACGTAGTCATCATTTATTCTAAGAGTAAAATATTCCTCGGAGTGGGATCTTAGGGTGGTAGCAGAAAGGTACCCTGAGAACACACCCCATAAATTGTTAGACTCAGGGGCCTTCACAGCTTGACCTCACTCAGTTACAAATTAAATACAACACCAACATTCATAACATCTAAACCCACCACACCTCCGCTGCTGTTGTCCCTCTGGGTCGTCCACTGCGATGCCGGTCTTCAACTGAGCCAGTGGCTTGGAACCGGTGCCAAAGTCGACTGATGGTACTCTGATGCACGTTTAGATGCCTGGCAACCTGACTTTGACTTTCGCCTGCATGCAGTCGGCCAATAGCAATGTTCCTTAAATTTATCGATAGAGACGCTATAAATGTCTGCTTGAAAATGAACTGAATTTTTTGTGTGTAGCATTATCCTTTTATAGGGTTTCAGTTGCGTAGTCAGTGAATAGTGTTCACCCCAAATTTTGTTGCTTTCATGTGCGCGCAACGTGAGCTGTGGTCAAAAATTGCTTCATAACACTATTGACCACTGCGTTGTAACGATTACAAAAACGAACGCAATTCAGGTCAACACGTGCATTTGACACTGTAAAAAACATTTGAGGCTGGTTTTTATATACCCTAGCACCAAATTTTACTTACAAACTCATAAAAACGCGCCCTCGGATAGCTATGCGTTTCTTTTTTTGAACAGTATACATTTTTTTTTTTTTTTTTTTTTTCCCGTAACCAGCGGCACTTGGGCTTTCAGCCCTTCGGCCCAATGACATGTCATTGCGAGGCTGGGGAACCTGAGGACTTTCCTTCCAACCCGGTCAGGAGCTTTGCTCCTTCCCATCCACAGAGGGTTTATCACAGGAGCCGTTCAGGGTATTCAGTCAAATTTCCGGCCGTAAACATTTCTTCAAACGCCGACGCCCGGGTTTGAACCATGAACACCTGGTCGCCAGTACAACGCCGAAGCCATTACACCAGCGCGGTGTGACGAAAGTACTGAGATCCTGTCTTTCAAATGGCCCATGTCTTTTTCTCCTTGCATTTTGTTCACTATTTTTAGGAGGGATTACAGGTAATCCTTCTCCATGTTTCTTCTCCTTCTATTATTTACGTTTTTTTCAAGATGAGATCACGAGGGAGTTTGATCTCATCTGCTTTATGGTTCTTCTTTATGTGTTTAGAATGGGGGTGTAGGGAATTAGACAGTATTTTTCTAGAAGGAAGATTATAGATGCTAGATCAGGATTGGCACCAGATTGTTTTTTTTTTAAGATATTGCGTGGCCATATACGCATTTTTCGGGAGTTAAATTATTTGCGGCCATTTTTGCTTCATTTCCGCAGTATAGGGCTAGGACCAATTCCCGGTTCTTTGTCTAGCGGGGACTGGTTGCATCAGAAAGATCTAAGGTTCTGATTGGCGGAGAGCTAACTGCAGTTGAAATGCAGAGCGCCCATTGGCTTTAAGAACCACGCCGCGCATATGACGTCATGAAGTCGGCGCGTGGGGGTCTTGATTATAAAGGCCTATATTTCATAAGCTTCTTTCTCTTTTAATGAAAATTTGCCAAAGCCGGGTTGCCAGTCAAGTCGATTGCCTTCAGTTGGACATTCGAGATTTGGTAAGCATGAATTTTTGCGTGAGGACTTTATTTAATTTTTCTAGTCCTAGCCGATCATTTAAGTTTCTTTGGGCAGTTTAGTTTAATTTAACTCCAGAGCCATCAATTCGATCTGAGTGATAGACATGAGAAACTAGGTCCATTTAATTCCTTGGTGAAAGAATAGCGGCATGGTTTAAAAGTTGAGATATCACCGCTTTGTATTATTGCAAAGTCGGTCGGGAGAGAAACTCGCATCTGCGAATTTTATTTATTTACAGAATAGTCGGGAGCGCGTAATGTGTATTTTTATTTGTGATTTTAGTGAGAGTATTGATGCTCGCTATTTATATAGTTACGCATATATCTGTGGACGGGAGTGAAAGAGGCATAATTTGGAAGCGCGTGGGCGCGTTGGTTACGGAATTGTTATTGATACGACGTTCAGAGGGACGAGGGGGAGATAAGCACGTGGTCATAAAATTATAAACACGTGGTTGAACTACGGGGTTTTCAATTTGATAATCAGGGGTTATGTATAACTTTTGACGGCATGTAGATGCTAGCGTAAACAGGGTTATAGGTTATTGATTGTGCTTTGTTATTCTGTGTATTCAGAAGATGGAGATGACATTTATTTATGTTAAGGGAATTATTTTGTATTTCATTTTGAATGTGATTACTATTATTGACGGGAATTTTAGGAATTCCTTGAGAAGGCTAGTTTTAGTTGTGTTAAACATTACGGCATTAGTGTCAGCGTAAGAAGTAGGCCACAGTACGTCTGCCCAGACGGGCCATTGAAAATATGGTTGTTGCTCGGAGTTAGTCAGGCAGAACAGGCGATCTGGGTTAGCCAATGTTTACCTTGTGGGCTCAGGTAGAGAAGGGAGCTCAGTGGGGGGAGCGGACTTTGTTTGCATGATTTTGTATGGTGGTGCATAACGGGAGAGACTTAAGTGTTAAAGACTTAAGGGTTTGTCAGGAAGTTAATTGTTATTTGTAATAGAGTATTAACGTTTTGTTTAGCTGTTGTTTTTGCTTTTGTCTAAACAGCAGGTGCCGGCTTTTTGTGGGAATGAGAGCGGAATTTTGAGACCACAAAATTTCTCCCACGGCAAAGTTGGGGCATTCGCAGAACCGCAAGGGTTTTACGTTAGTTGCCAGTAGTGGACGGAGAGGAAGAAAATACGTTTTTCCCAACCAGGGGAAGACATTTTCCAGCGATAGGATTTTTTTTTGTGGATAAATCCTGAGCTCTGACGCTCGTTACACACGCAGATTTGGCAGGCTGCCAGCGGTGTGGTAATTTTTGTGTTCGTTTCTTCACGGCCATAATAAAGCCGACAGCCCAGTTATAGGTACTCGGGCAGGTAATTTCCGAGTGGTAGAAGTCCGCTACAGTTCCAGTCCAGAATCCAGTGGGGTTCTGTTAACCCTCAGTCATCAAGTCCAGAGTTAGTGGAGAGAGATAGGGTAACATTCTCTCTACTGAAGTCAGCACAGATAGGCAGAACTGTTAGTTTTGGTGAATCATAGCAGAGGACAGCTGCTGAAGTTTAGAGGTGCAGTTAGTTGTGTTCAGGAGATTCCAGGATAGGCTGTGTAGAACCGAAGTCTTTGCAGAGATTGTGTAGTCACTTCGCCGTCGTTCCAGCTATCAGTGGACTTAGAGTTAGAGTTAGAATTTAGAACAGCTAGTTTGGAGGGTAGGCGACATCAAGTGCAGTGTAGTTCATTTCAGTTAACCTTACCTTCTGTCTCCATACAGGTTGCAATTGTGGGAGAAGGGTTGGGGTGGATGCATTTTTTAACTGTGCTTGATTTTGTTTTCAGGAGTGCATCCTCGCACTTGATGTATGGGACATGCATATGTTTGTTGTTTATAGGTGTATAATAAACTTGTATAAATTGTAGCTGGCATCAGTCATTTCCTTTAGTACAGTAGCTATATGTTGTCTGTACCTTGGTGTTTGTGAATCTTAATTGAACCTTATCCCCATAGGGTAGTTAGAGGTGGTTCGAGGCCATAGCAATTTAAACGTCCGAAGTGGCGAGGAAAGAATCAACCTCGGTTCTCAACCTCGGAGCCAATGGTCTCAACTTTCACAGTTTGCACTATATTTCTATCTGAATCTATCATTTCAGTCTTTCTTCTTACTATTGCCTTGTCACTATACGTAGACAGTCTCTAGTCCTAAATCCATTTCGTGGGCATTGAACCTACTCCACTTGCTTGCGACTTTCAACTTCACTCCTGGTTTTATCCATGCATACAGCTACTACTACTACTACCACTACTACTACTACTACAAATACTACTACTGCTGCTGCTACTACTACTACTACTACTACTATTATAACAACAACTACTACTACTACTACTACTGCTGCTACTACTACCACTACTGCTACTACTACTACTACTACTATTACAACAACAACAACTACTACTACTACTATTACAACAACAACAACTACTACTACTACAACTACTACTACTACTACAACTACTACTACTACTACTACTATTACAGCAACTACAACAACAACTACTACTACTATTACAACAACAACTACTACTACTACTACTATTACAACAACTACCACTACTACTACTCCTACTACTACTACACATACATATATATATATATATGCTTATTATATATGGCGTAGACAAATGGACAATGAACATGTGAAAGGAAGAAATAATTAAATAACTGAGGCATTTAAACCGTTGTTTAACAGGAATGGGCACAAGAAAAATAAAGACAACAAATACAAAAATCAAGGGACATCTAGCAGTGCAAAGAGAAATACGTTAGGGAAATCTGTTGATAGGATTATCAGGCAGTCCTTGATCTGGAATGTCCAGGGCAACAGAAATAGAGACAGACCAATGAACACATACAGAGGAGGCAGAAATAACAATGATGAGAAAGACCTTGAGCTGTTGGCACGCGATAAGAAGACATGGCACGTGATTGTTGAAGGCCTATGCTCCTTGAGGTGCTAACGGTTATTGGTTGATTGATAGCAAAGAGGACCATGAACGAGACTAGAATTAGACGGACAGTCGTTTTGGAAAAACCACAAGAGAAACATTGAAGCCAAACAGGCAAGGGGCCTCTAAGGTCACAAAGAAACAGCAGGACAATCGCTCCCTCAAACACGTCTTTAATGGTGACTAATATGAGATCATGCATGGGGCTGGCAATCTCATCATGTACAAAGAATAGCCACAGAAACCACAGCTGCAATAGAGCACTTGAATGCTTTGATCCTGGCTTCCTGCAAGGTGACCCATGCCACGGTGGCTTCATACGCCATAGGGAGGGAAAATATAAATGAAATGAATGAAACAGGTGAGGACGGCATCTCTATGATAGAAGGAAACATAAAGAGATGAAGAGAAAATGTGTGTCGCTGTGTAGAACACCCCAGAGACGGCACGTAAATGGGTTTGATTTACTTACTGAACAGCATACAAATATACAAGCGCGTGCGCTGTGTCTGTGTATGCAGATTCACTCATTTATTCATGATCCTTGGGGCCCTAAAGGAGGATAACCTTGCAAAAACACAATGACAAGTACTCCCGTCCCGTGACATCAGCTCAAGGTCTTTTGAGGTTTACATCAGCCCTTTCATTCTGTCTCCAGTTATCTCTCTCTCTCTCTCTCTCTCTCTCTCTCTCTCTCTCTCTCTCTCTCTCTCTCTCTCTCTCTCTCTCTCTCGCTCTCTCTCTCTCTCTCTCTCTCTCTCTCTCTCTCTCTCTCTCTCTCTCTCTCTCTCTCTCTCTCTCTCTCTCTCTCTCTCTCTCTCTCTCTCTCTCTCTCTCTCTCTCTCTCTCTCCCTCCCTCTCCCTCCCTCTCTCTCTCTCTCTCTCTCTCTCTCTCTCTCTCTCTCTCTCTCTCCCTCTCTCTCTCTCTCTCTCTCTCTCTCTCTCTCTCTCTCTCTCTCTCCCTCCCTCTCTCTCTCTCTCTCTCTCTCTCTCTCTCTCTCTCTCCCTCTCTCTCTCTCCCTCTCTCTCTCTCTCCCTCTCTCTCTCTCTCCCTCTCTCTCTCTCTCTCTCTCTCTCTCTCTCTCTCTCTCTCTCTCCCTCTCCCTCTCTCTCTCTCTCTCTCTGAATCTTTTGATTTCAGAAGGACTTTCATGCTATCAACACTAAGTCAATGGGAAATTAATGACTTACGTACGATGAACCCAAAAATTTACGAGCAACAGTTTTTTTTTAAAATTCTGAAATAAAGTATATTAAATAAAGTAAATAAAATAACTAAAATAAATAAAATAAGTAGGTTAAATAAAATAAAGTAAATAAAATAAAATAAATTTTGTACACTTCCAACCAGCAGTGACATAATGCAGCGGTTTTAGTTTTGTGACGAAGTCCCTGAATGAGGGTTGTCACGCAAATCTGAGGAAAGCATGCGGCGTTCAGTCTCGTGATGTCCTCTTTCTTCCTTTAAAAATCTCAAAATAAGGGCACATGGATGCCCTAACGCTCCTCTTCGCTGTAGAAGCTCATCGGTGAGTTTCTCCATGTCTGCAAGTGTGCGCTGTACATCGTTAATCTCCATTTCTCTTAAAGGAAGCTCTTTGTCCTCTCTTTCCTTCTGTTTTCTTTGTTGTGTGGCCACTTTGTCCAAGTCTTCACATTTACGTCTTCTTATCCAACTTCGACCAAACCCACCTCTTGTGCCAGTCTTCTAACATTTTTAATTTAATAAATAATTTTAATAATATTTCATGTTAATTTAATAAGAACTGTTCAAAAATGTATGTTTTACTTTGCTCGATATTTTGTTACTTTGGGTTTCAAAATCGGCGTTATTTTGAATCGGTGCAAACTGGACCGGCGCAGATCGAGGTCTAACTATATATATCTATATAACAGGAAAACTGGGTGAATTATCTAGCACACAGGACAGGTCGACCATTAGATTTGAAAAGAGATAACTGAGTAAGTCTAGTATATTCAGATATCTTATCTCGCGCGTGTTGATCACAATGTGCAAAATTATCCAGTCATCTAATCTTGTACGTAGTGAAAACGATACGTTTAGTTTACACAATCAGCGATTCAATACATATTGATTACAAGTCGTGACATTATTCAAACTTATGATCTCATGCGTAATCATTACAATGTGTGAAATAAGATACCTGAGTCATCATCATGTGACATATTCTTTCCAGAACGTTGTCTCCATTACAGCTGCTCTGAACGCATCACGATTCTGGGCAAGTCGACCTGCATCAGCCAAAGACAAGTTCAGACTCTCTGTGATGTCCTGGGTCCACCGTCGTCTAGGTCGACCCCTTCCCCTTTTTCCAGGGACCATGCCTTCCATCACTGTTTTTTCCAGACTATTATGTCTTTTTATATGACCGAAAAATTTCAGCTTCCTTATTGCGATGGTATTTAGGAGCCAATGTTCCTGTACGTTTAGTGAGTGCAGTACTTCTCTGTTGGTCTTTTTTTCTGTCCAGGGTATTCTCAACATCCTTCTGTAGCATTTCATTTCGAATGATGTAATCTTTTTTGCAACTGTTTTATTGAGTGTCCAAGTCTCGCAGCCGTATGTTGCTACTGGGAATATACATGCTCTGATCAGTTGTAACTTTGTTTCTTTGCTTGTGCCTTGCCATAGGTTTTTCATCTGTATTAGCTTATGTGAAGCAATTGCAAGTCTTCTTTTAATTTCTACTGCACAGTCGCCAGAGCTGTTAATGATTGATCCTAAGTATTCGAATTCATTGACACTTTCCAGTTCTTCGTTATCAATTTCAATTTCTGGTTTGGTCTTTACTTTGTCTGTTGTCAATACTTTGGTCTTCTTGGTGTTTAGGTATAGATTCTGGGCCTCGCTGTGTTTTTTGGTGGACAGAAGTAATTGTTCAAGTCCTTTTGGGTTGGTCGATAGGAGGACTGTGTCGTCAGCATATCTGATTTCCGGGATCTGGTACCCGCCGATGTTAAATGAGTCAAACTGATACCTGAGTAAATCTACTGTATTCGGACATCTCATTATCAAATGTATTGATCTTCCTCTCCTGTGTTTTAAATAGTTACCATGGCAGCCTTTGATAGGAAATGAGATAGTTGTTTTAATTATACTACTTATCAGGGAGACCATCCTAAGTTTTGTATATTTGGGCATGCGTCCTAATATTACCGACGGACTTCATGTCTAGGTTAAACGGGACGCGCTTTGCGAAAACGAAGCAAAATTTTATTTATTTAATTTTTTTTTAAACGGAGAGAACAACCAACAGAATGTCTCAACAGAGCAGGGAGAGAGAGGTTGTGGTGTTTGGCTATTCTCGTTAGAATGCAGTCTAGGGAAGCGACACCACAAGCCTTCAACAGCGGATGCTCTATCCCACGGGTCGGGAACCATTCCGTGACAAAGAGCCAAATATTTAATTTTGTCTCCATTTTAACAAATTGAAGAGGCGCATGAAAAAAAAAATCACATGATATCCCTCATTCACTAAGAGTAGAGGGCCGACAGCCGCACAAAATAGCTCAAAGAGCCGCATGATGCTCGCGAGCCGCGGGTTCCCGACCCCTGCTCTAGCCTGAAAGCAAGGTGACGTCCAGAAATATTGAATTGTGGTTCTCAGTGTAATCCTAAATCAACCTGACTGGTTGAGAAGATTCGCATGTCTCGCAGAGAAACGGAAATTTCAAGTCTCACAATGCTTTATAGCCCTGGTGTTGAAGCTAAGTTCAGATTCAAGTTAAACGAGATATTCATTCATTCACTTTCCTTTAGCTCCCACAGGAGCATAGGCCTTCAACAAACTTATGCCGAGTCTTCCTGTCACGTGCCATCAGCTCTAGGTCTGTCCATACAAGGTATCTTCTTCATTCCTTTCTTGCATGTCTCCAGTGATCTTCTCCGTGTGTTCTTCTGTCTTCCTCTACCTTTCTTACTCTGGTGATTTCAGAACAAGAACTGCCTTGCAATACTATCAACATGTTTCATGAGGGTGTCCTATCCATAGCCAGCGTCTTCTTCTCAGTTCTTGTTTCACTGGCACTTGTATGGGTTTTGTCATCAGTTCCACATTAAGGATCTTGCCATACCATCTCAGTCCTCCTATTCTGCGCAAGCAAATATTTATGAAATTGAAAAAAAAAAAAAAAAAACACACACCAAACAACAAGTTATTGGTTGTTGTTTAATGATAATGATTGAGATGATCATGATTGTGGAGATCGTGCGATCTACGATTTGTTCATTAAATGATAAAGTACACAACAATGCGAAACAGGAAGTGCTTACATGTCCATCATTAGCTGTGTTAAGTACTGCTCCCATTAGGTACCGACAGCAAGAACCTCGGTACAGCCGAGTGATGGACAAGACATTTAGGTAGCGCTCCTAGCAGAAGACTACGACAAAACTGAGTTCACGCTTCGCCCTGATGATGTGCGTGAAAACAACCAGTCTACGATGCAGGCTTATTCCTGGAGAGAGATTAAAACAAAATATGAATGTTGGAGAGAAAATACAGTAATTATCTGGACAAAAAAAATATGATAGCGTGTAACGTAACAAGCCATTCAGCAATAACACTTATTCATGGTATTTATTACATCAACACACACACACACACGCACACGCACATACACACGCACGCTCGCACGCACGCACGCACGCACGCACGCACACACACACACAATTTAAAAAAATACTACTTTTGAACGTATTTGAACCCTGAAAGCTCTGCGACAATCACTGTCCGTTTCCATTTCTCTATATGCATTTTTCACATTTCGGAATGGCTGAAATTAGCGTAGGCTGAAACTGAAACATACTACTATCTTATTCTTTTTTCTTTCTTTTTTCTTCTTCTTCTTCTTCATCTTTTTTCTTCTTCGCTTTCTTCATCTTCCTCTTCTTCTTTTTTCCTCTTCCTCTCCTTCTTCTTCTTGCTCCTCTTCTTCTTCATCTTCTTTTTCTATTACTTTCTCTTCTTTTCTTCCTCTTATTGTTTTCTTACTCTTCTTCTTCTACTGTCTTCCCCTTCTTCTGCCTCTTTTTTTTCTTCCTGTTCTTCTACTTCAAGCACCAACCTAGTTGACGTAGGAGATCATTCATCCAGAACTTTTTGCCTGCAGTACTGTTTATCAATTCTGTTGACGACGTTTTTTTTCAATGCAATGACATCAAACCGTACAGTATATTCTGTCTTTATTGTCCTCTATCTCTTTTCCTTTGAATCTTTTATGTTGTCCCATTGTATCATTTCATAGAATGACTCGTTTTCCCGGGATATTCTACTCTTTACCCCTGAGATTTACCTTCCCTCTGATGGAATTAATGTGCCTAGGTACTTGAATCTATTACGGTGTTTCAAATCTATCCCAATAACTAACAGAGTACGGTTTGAAAAAGCCATTTTATTCGAGCTAGCTAGTACTTCAGACTTTTTTACTATTTTAACTAAGGTATATCTAGCATTAATCAATTCCCGTTGTTATTTTTCATTTTCCATAACTATGACGTAATATCTCTTACTAAATTGTTATCATAAACTGAAATTGGCACAAGCTAAAACTATCATCAGAGAGACAGAAACAACCACGTATGACAGTTTTCAAGGTCCCACACATCCTAACTTTGAAGGCTACAAAATATAACTAACGGTCTATGAAAGAGAGTCTTTATGCATTTAGTCACGATAATATCACATGAGTAAGCACTTCTTTGTTGGTTTGACACAATAATCGTTTCTCCGTTGACTAGCTGTTTTTTTTTTTTGTACTTTTGTATTTGATATTATAAGAAATACAGTGTGATATTTGTTTACTGCGGTTACTGGGCACAATGTTCATTATAATACACATACACACGCTAATATATATATATATATAAAGGATGTCCCCAAGTCTGGCATCATAGGACAGGTGCTATAAAGAATAAAAACAGATGCCCAAAAGTTTTTATTCACTGAACTTCCTCACACATCCACATAACTTGCTCAACTTATCCATCATTTTTTCCAAATGTATAAATCCAGACGTGATACCGGATCAGCAAACACACGGTGAATGATATCATGAGTCATAATGATACATGCGCCACTAATGAGTGATGATGCCAGACTTATGGCAAATATATATATATATATATATATATATGTATTTGCTAGTTATGAACTGCCTGCGTTCCTGAAACAACTGTTCCGGCTTTACGCGAAAATAAAGCTAAAGGATCAAAATAACTTATGATGATCAGATAACCTCACACTGTGTCTCCATTCATAACGTCACTAAATCTTCAACATGTCTGCATGTCTCGTTTCAGCCGAAGATTTAGTAAAAATATATATATATAAGAGAGATTAAACTTTTAGAACGGGGGAGGGGGAAGGGCCTTCGTCTTCGACGATTACACGAAGAAGACCACACAAAAAGTGTGAAAACACGATTTAACAAATATGATAATATCCCTCTAATATTTGTAGGCACCGGTGTGTTACCTGGGCCCGAAAAGGGAGCAAAGAATAGTAGCACTGTTCCCTGCCAAGCATGTCGTAGAAAGCGACTAAGGAGGGTTGGGCATGGGGCCGGTTACCCCATCCTGTAAAAAAATTTAAACCACAAAAAACTTCAACAAACATGGACAAGTCAATTAAAGAAAATAAAACACAGCCATCCAAGACAGGGGAAGGTCCTCTAACAGAGAGGCGTATGATGCAACACAGAGAAAGCCGAAAGGAGTCTGTGTTGCTGACTAACCTTCTTTCTTCTAGGAGAACTTCCAGATTTGGCACCTGGAATGTTCGGACATTAAACGAACAAGGGAAAGTGGCACAAGTAGCAGCAGAGATGAGGGAATATAAAATCGAGGTTCTGGGACTGTGTAAAACAAAGTGGAAGGGGTAGACAGGAAGAAACTCATCACAGGTGAATTGGTGCTGTCCTCGGGACATGAAGACGAAAGTTCACACCACAGTGAAGGGGTAGCTCTTATGTTATCTAAAGAAGCGCAGAAAGCACTCACTGAATGGGAAGCCGTTGGATCCAGAATAATAACAGCTTCTTTTAAAACAGCTAAAAAGAAAATAAATGTAAATTTCATCCAATGTTATGCACCAACTAATGACAAAGAAGAGTCTGCGAAAGAAGCATTTTATACTAGACTACAGGAAATTATGGAAAAAGTAAAAAGAAGAGACATCACAATTTTGATGGGTGACATGAATGCAAAGATAGGTACAGTCAACACTGGCTTTGAAGAATAATGAATGAAAATGGGGAACTATTCTCAAATTTCTGTGCTTCAAATCAACTGGCTATAGGAGGAAGCATGTTTCCACATAAGAGAATACACAAGGCAACATGGATATCACCAGACCATAGAACAGAAAATCATATTGATCATATATGCAAAAACAAGAAGTTTAGATCATCATTGCAGGATGTAAAGGTATATAGAGGAGCAGATATGGCATCAGACCACCACCTTCTGATAGCCAAAGTAAAAATGAAACTCAAGAGATATACAGCAATGCAAAATTATAGACAACAATTTAATGTAGGACATCTAAGAAATCAAGAAACAAGAGACAAATTTGCGGTCACAATATCCAACAAATTCCAGGTGCTCCAACAGCTGGAAGATGCAGAGAATACAGAAGACTATTGGCAGCAAATCAAAACGGTATGGAATGAGACATGTGAAGAAATACTGGGGAATAGGAAACGACAACAAAAAGCATGGATAACAACAGAAACCATCAATAAGATAAAAGACAGGAAAAACAAGAAAGCAGATTTAAACACAAGCAAAACCAGAAGTCTGGCCATCAATGGTGCCTATACCTTGTAGCGGTATGGCAGCTTGTGTGCCCTGACAATCCCCAGCGCTATGCCAGTGGGAGTTTTACTCCTGGTAGGTTCAACCAAGCTGGACTGGTCTGCGTGGGTAGGGGTCAGACAAAAGCTGGTACCCTGGTCCTCCAGGTTGGGGGTTTTAGCACAGGGCAGACACCCCTGTCCATGTAAAAAATCGCACATGTTACGAAAACGGCAATAAATGAAAAAACTTTGATGCGGCATTGGACATCCGGAGTCTCAGGCTCGTATGACTGACAGTGGTGAAAGCCGAAAGGAAGCCACTGGCATGAAAACGGATGCCCAGACCGCAAAACACGAAACCAGAATTGGTTTTTGGAATGTCAGAACCATGAATGAGGCAGGAAAGCTGAGACAGATCACAGCAGAGATGAAGAATTACAAACTACATATCCTGGGAATAAGCGAGAGCAGATGGACAGGGATGGGGAGAATAAAAACAGCTACAGGGGAAACAGTACTTTATTCTGGTAGAGATGATGGTCAGCACAACGAAGGTGTAACCATTATCCCGAAGAAAGGAATGGAAAGGTCTTTACTGGAATGGAAACCCATTAACAACATACTAATAAGAGCAAGACTGAGAGGGAGATTCACCAACACCACAATTATACGATGCTATGCACCAACAAACGACAGCGATGAAGAGATCAAGGACGAGTTCTATCAACAGGTACACAAGTAAATGGAAACTGTACCCAGGTACGATCTTATTATAGTAATGGGAGACCTAAATGCGAAAGTTGGAACACAATAATTATAACGAAAGAGTAATGGGGAAATGCGGCAGTGGAACAGTAAATGAGAATGGGGACAAATTAATAAGCTTCTGCAGTATTAACAACCTGGTTATTGGAGGAACACTTTTTCCACACAAGGAAGTGCACAAGTTAACATGGGAATCACCAAACGGACGAGACAAAAACCAGATAGATCACATAATGATCAATAGCAGATGGAGACATGCATTACAAGACGTGAAAGTAAGAAGAGGCGCAGATGTGGGAAGTGATCATCACCTAGTAGTAGCAAGACTGAAGGTGAAACTCAGAGCTGCTGGACTAGTTGTAGTCAAACAGAAAAGATACAACATCACGAAACTTAAGGACCCCCTCACCAGAAAAGCGTTTGTGGTTGACGTAAAGAGACGATATCTGATTACCAAAAGCCAGGAAAGAACAGAGACCGACGATGTCGACCAGAAATTCAACACCATCTCAACAATATACAAAGAAAGCAGCAAGTCATGCTTTGGATTCCAGGAAAGAAAGAGCCAAGACTGGATAACACCAGAAACGCTAAACACCGTAGCGAAGAGAAAGGAAATGACAAGAAAGAAAACAGAAGCCAAGTCTCCCAGGTTAGAGGCAATATACAGTGAACAGTACAGTCAGCTGGACAAGGAAGTTAAACGTCAAACCCGTGCAAACAAAAGGACATTTCTGGATGACCTTGCAAGACAGGCAGAAGAGGCAGCACTGAGAAATGAACAAAGCACAGTCTATAAAATAACTAAAGCTATCAGTGGAAAACGAGGTGCAAACAACATAACGTTAGTAAGAGACAAGCAAGGAAATCTCATCACCACAGCACAGGGGCAGGAAACAAGATGGGCAGAGCACTTCAGCGAAACACTGAATAAGGAACCACCAGAGACTCAGATGAATGTTCCTGATGCTGAAAGTGACTTAGATGTAAATACAGACATTCCACGAAAAGAAGAAATCATCACAGCTATCAAAGGGCTAAAAAAATGGAAAAGCGCCTGGTCAAGACAATCTAAATGCTGAGCTATTCAAGACAGACCCTGAGCTAGCAGCAGAACTATTAGAACCACTATTTGCACAAGTCTGGGAAACTGAGACAACACCAAAAGAGTGGAGTAAAGGAATAATTGTCAAATTGCCCAAGAAGGGTGACCTTGCAGACTGCAACAACTGGAGAGGAATTACCCTCCTTTCAGTTCCCAGCAAAATACTAGGCAGGATAATCATCCAGAGAATTTCAAAAGCAGTTGACCATAAACTGAGGAAAGAACAAGCGGGCTTCAGAAAGAACAGAAGATGTGCAGATCATATATTTACCCTCAGGAACATTATAGAGCAGTGCTCAGAATGGCAGAGACAGCTGTACATTAACTTTGTTGATTTTGAAAAGGCTTTCGACAGCATACACAGTGACAGCCTATAGAAAATTCTGAGGGCTTATGGAATTCCCAGCCGCATTGTTTCCATAATAAAAAGCCTCTATTCTAACGTTACGTGCAGTGTTGGATCGAGTAATGTAACTTTCGAAGTGAAAACAGGAGTACGACAGGGATGCCCCTTATCAACAACATTATTTTTGACAGTCATATATTGGGTGATGTGCCAGACAACGGAGGGCAGTCCAAGAGGAATTAGATGGACAACGTTTTCCACACTGAAAGACCTGGAATATGCAGATGACATTGCACTACTCGCGCATTCACATCAGCACATTCAATACAAAACCGATAGACTGAATAAGTATGGCCAGCAGGTTGGCCTGAACATCAGTTTGAAGAAGACAGAGGTCATGACACTAAATGTGGGCAATCCTGAGCCAATAACAGTAAGGAACCAGAAGTTAGAACAGACAGACACATTTACTTACCTAGGATGCAAAGTAACACCTGACGGCGGAACAAGCAAGGACATTAACAACAGAATGAATAAAGCGAGAACAGCCTTTGCTGTTCTCAACAACATTTGGAAGTCTTCCCAGTACAGCACAAACCCAAATTAAGACTGTATGAGAGCTGTGTACTTTCTGTGCTTCTCTATGGTGTGGAATGTTGGAGAGTAACAGAGAACGAAATGTCGAAACTGTCCTCCTTCCACACAATATGCCTAAGGAAAATTCTCCGAATCTTTTGGCCAAACACCATCAGCAGCCAAGAACTACTTATTCGGAGTAACCAGGAGGACATGCACACCATCATAGCTGGCAGACGCTGGAGTTGGGTTGGCCACGTCCTCAGAAGGGACCATGATACATTCACAAGAACAGCTATGCTATGGACCCCCGAGGGAAAGCGAAAGAGAGGCCGACCAAAAACAACTTGGCGGAGAACTGTGGAAGCTGAAATGCAAAGAATGAACCACAGTTGAGGCACTGTACGAATGATGGCCGCCGACCGAGTAAAGTGGAATCAATTTGTTGCTGTCCTACAAGACGCCACCAGGCGTGATGGCCGCTGACTGCTTTGACGGTTGGTGGTTATGGATCAAAGAAAGAAGAAGAGAAAACCAGAAGTTCCAAAGCCATGGCTCAAGAAGTGTACACAGAAGCAAACAAAGAAATAAAAAGAAGTATCAAAAGAGACAAGAGGAAGTATATTGAGGAGTTGGCAAGAGAGGCAGAAGATACTGCAGCCAAAGGGAATATGAGAGAACTGTATAACAGCACAAAGAGGCTAACGGGGAAATACAAGCAAACAAGCTGCTTCATAAAAGACAAGAATAGAAAACTGCTCAGCAATATACAAGAGCAAATGAAGAGGTGGACAAAATATTTTGAGGACCTTCTCAATAGACCAGCTCCACAAAACCCCTCGAACATCAAGCCAGCAGAAGAAGAGCTACAAATTAACGGTGAAAGACCAACGAAGGAAGAAATAAAGAAAGGCATAAAGCTTCTAAGAGATGGAAAAGCGTCTGGACCTGATGGCATTCCAGCAGAGGCCATCAAAGCAGATATCGACACGGCTACAGAGATGTTATATAAATTACTTGGTAAAGTCTGGGAAAAGGAAGAGATACCAGCAGAATGGAAGGAAGGATATCTGGTTAAGTTGCCTAAAAAGGGAAATTTTCAAGAGTGCACAAATTATAGAGGAATAATGTTACTTTCAGTGCTAGGAAAAGTATTAAACAGGATTATCCTTGAAAGATTTAAAGAGTCCATAGACAAGAAACTGAGAGATGAACAAGCAGGTTTTCGACAAAACAGATCCTGTACAGACCAGATAGCCACTTTGAGAATAATAGTTGAACAAAGTCTGGAATGGAATTCACCACTATACATCGGATTTGTGGACTACGAAAAGGCATTTGACAGTGTAGACAGAGAATCACTTTGGAAATTGATGAGGCATTATGGAGTTCCCCTGAAGATCATTAATTTAATAAAGAAAACATATGAAGACATGACATGCAGAGTTCTTCATGAAGGACAGCTTACAGAACCGTTTGGGATACGAACCGGAGTGCGACAGGGATGCCTCTTGTCTCCATTTCTTTTCTTACTAGCAATAGACTGGGTTACGAGAACATCGACAACACACAACACAAATGGAATCCAGTGGACTCTGACTAAGCAGTTGGATGATCTGGATTTTGCTGATGACTTAGCTCTTCTGTCCCATAACCGTAATCAGATGCAGGACAAATTGAAAACACTCGATCAGAGGTCACAGCAATTGGGTCTGAAAATACACAGGGAAAAGACAAAGATAATGAGAATAAATGCAGGTAATGATAACAGGGTTGAACTTGAAGAAGCACCAAAACAAGATGTAGAATCGTACACATATCTTGGCAGCAATATAGACAAAGTTGGAAGGACAGACAGTGATATCAAAATAAGAATACAAAAAGCAAGAGGAGCTTTCATTGCATTGGGAAATATATGGAGATCAAGAGAAATCGGTTCCAACACGAAAATAAGAATCTTCAACTCAAATGTGAATTCAGTATTATTGTATGGCTCTGAGACATGGAGAACAACAAAGACAACTACCAAAAAGCTAGACTTTCATAAATGGAAGCTTGCGTAGAATAGAGGGATTAAAATGGTATGACAAGGTTACCAACGTGGAACTGATGACAAGAACTAGACAAGTGCCAGTGGAACAAGAGATGAGAAGAAGACGATGGCGATAGATAGGACACACACTGAGGAAACCTGTTGATAGCATTACAAGGCAGTCCTTGTTCTGGAACCCCCAGGGCAAGAGAAGCAGAGGTAGACCAAGAAGCACATGGAGAAGAGAGCTGGAAACAGAGGTGAAAATTATAAGGAGAACGTGGAAAGAACTTGAGATGATGGCACGTGACAGGAGGACTTGGCATGTGTTTGTTGAAGGCCTATGCTCCTTTGTGAGCGGAGGGTTATGAATGAATGAAATATTTGTAGGGATGCCTCTTGTAGTTCAAGTGGTTAATTGAGGAGAGAAAGGAAGGAAAGGACGCTCGCCCAAGTATATCGTAAGAACCAACAAATATGAACATTTTAGAAGTCGGGAAATAAGACCTGATGTTGCTGAGGCCTTTCCACACGATCAGCTGGCGTACAATATGAACAGTCTATTTTATGACGTCAGAAATAGGTCATCCTAGTATTTTAAAGTTGAAGAGTTACTGGAGACAATTGTTGCATTTTATTTTTAATTATGTATTCCTATCTGTTAATAAAAATCTTGTTATGAACACTAATAACAATTTATTTACTTAGTCGTTCATCTTCTACCGTGCGGTGTAGATGTTTGTCAGAGAGAGCGCCATACTATCCTATCTGCTGTCTTCGTCATGGCCTGGTTCCAATCTAGTTCTCGATCCTTCAGATACGTCTAATGTTGTCCTCCCAGAGGACTCTGGGTCGTCCTGGAGGTCTGGATCCCTGGCTCTTAGTTTCCAATACTTGTCGTGGTAGCCGATCTTTCCCATTCTGCAGACTTGGCCAAACCACCGTAGTTGGACTGCTCTACTTGGGTCTGCAGAGGCTAGGTTTGGATGCATTGCCGTATTATCTGGTTGCCACTAATAAAAACAAACTAACAAACATAAAACAAAATAAAATTATAAGTAGTACCTATTTGGTTACGATTTTAATATTTCTGCAATAAATTTAATTTCCTAAAAATGTGAAGTGAAAACAAGTGCAGAACCAATGCCCACGTTTACAGAAAAATCAGTATTTGACCTATCGCCTTTGAAACTTCTTATATAAAACCTTAACATACATCTATTTTGAGACGTGCTTTGTACAAGCACAAACATAATCTAGCATACCTTGTATTTCATTCCATGGTAAGTATTTCAATGTCTTATTCTGTGCTGTATAAATTCCTAAAACTTTAAAAATACTTCATTTATGAAAATAGAGGCACTGTTAACTTTGAAAACAGAAAAATATAAAAGCCCACAAACGATGGTTGCTTAAGAAGCATGGAACCACCAATCGCATTTGATTCGTCTGCATGGAGTGTGAGCTATAAATATTTGTTGTGATGGTTTGTGTAATTATTTGTTTTATTTGACGAGGTGCAGGGCTCACTTAGGCCGGGAAATGTCTTGGCTAGTTTAAGCCCTCGCCTCTGTGAGTAGAGTGGTTGGAGAAAAAAAATTCCTGCGAGCCGGATTCGAACCAGCGACCTAAGGATAACTTTGAACACCTCTACAGTCCTCCTCTCTACCAACTGAGCTATCGCGGGTTCGCTCAGTTGACAGTATTTCTATGTTTTGTTAAGTATAAACGTTGCCCATATATACTGCTTTCGTTTTTATATTTAAAATTACAGGTAAAGATAGTCATTTAGCGCACTGAGAAAACCCCAGCTCGTTGGCCGTACGGAAGTGACGTTTTAGAGCACTGTTACTAGGTCTTAGCTTCACCAGGTGGGTGTGATCACTTCTCTTCCTCTCTACTTTTGCCTCCCCTAACTCAAAGCAGAATCAAATATGCATTTTTACAGCAGGCTATACTGGAGCGTGGCGCGACCTGGTTTCCAACAAGGACTATTAGCCTCGAGAAGCAAGAGCTATAACCACTCTGCCACCTTTTCGTTTCTTTAGAGATTCGATACCCTGTGTTCACCTTCGCCTATTCCATTAACATTCAACGTTGCTGTTTTAGTCGATTTCGTTTTTCGTATTCATTTAACTCTTCCGAATCTAATTCCACTGACATTCGTCCGTTAATGGCCCGACATAGGCTTCACTACAATAGAATAACCATTGTCAGCTTACTAGGCCAGTCGCAGAAGTGCCATTATTTTGTTGGCCAGAGGCACCAGGCTGGTCTTGATGGCTACCGTAGCGGTCCCGTGCGATAACCTACACCTTACTTCAGCATGAAGATCAGCAGATCACCAGGGCCACGTGGCATACATGTCAGCAGCAAGAAATATAAAAAAGTGTAAGACTTGACAGAGAAATGGAAACAAGATGTTAAACAGAAAGTGCTAAAACTGACCAACTGTCACCAGTACTCAAATGTCCAAATATCATTATGGACATTAAACGACAGCTAGTAAATAGTATATTCTTAACAGTTCTTTGCTGTCAGTGTCACGAATGGTTCCTGACAAACGCGTAGGAGAGGAAACTTTCATCCTGTGAGACCAGACTCTTAAGATAAGCTAATAATGTTACCAGGAAAGACAGAATGACAAATGATGACAGAAATATTGAAGGAACCATATCCTGCATTAAGTATAAAGAGAGACAGAGAAATACGTGATTTGCCAAGATCACGAGAATGGAGCCCGATAAATTACGACGACGTGCCAACAACAGTAGACACTCTGATTTCAGAGAACCGAGAAGACCGAAAGGCAGATGGACAGACAACATCACAGTACTCCTACGACAACACGGTCTCATAGCAACCAATGCGACACACTTGGCCCAAGAACACAACTTCAGTTGCCCGCTTCACAGCAACAGCAACAGCAAGAGCGGAGAGTCACGTAAATTAAGTAGATACCCCGTCAAACCCGACCCAAGGTGGACACGTTCGGCTATAATTTGGATGTTTTGTGTGAATTTCGTATCCAATTGTGAATGCTAGACTGTTATTTCATTAGCTGTACTGGCTGGTGTTGATGTCAGTGCTAAAGAGGACGATTCGAAAGCCGCAAGGAGTTGTCACGCCATCCGCTTATTTTTAGGACTATGTTGAGAGGTTATATTTCGTGCTTATTTTTGCTTTTAGCTTTTGCATGATTGTTTATCAGTATCCAATATTGATATGAATCTAATGTCCAGGGTTCTTTCTTTACGTGCCTGGCAAATGAGTATTAACTTACTTTGTGCACACATCTCTTTCTCCAACGAAAGTAATAACAGCTGAGTGACGGTTTATAACTTTAATACACATGAAGCACTTCACAATAAACCCATTGACGTGGTCAGGCAATTTGAACACAATCAAGATTAATAATAATAATAGTCACTCATTTGCGTGAACAATCCTTTCAATCGTGAAATATGACATACAGTTGTATACTTCCATCTACAGGATATTACACACATGGATATGTGTATTATGGCTATACACACATAGCCATATACACATCTCGACAGCCAGACGGCTGGTCACTCAATGCCCCTTCGCTGCTAACTCTCTCTTTTCACCCGCTTCGTTAGCAATACTTTCCCAGCCGGTCTCATCACGTGACATAGAGTGGCTATTGGGTGAAGTAGCGAAGTGCCAAACTGGGCATTAAACTAATGCATTTTCTACTCCCAACATTGCCCCCCTGTTCCCGAGCGGAAACCAAGGGTTTTCGCTTGAGAACAGTGGATAGTTAGCCCAAGAACTATTAATCTATTAGGAAAGAAAAATCATACTGCTCAGAATAATATATATGAAATATTAATTGTAGTACCAAATGACATAAAACAGATATATCTAAATAGTTTAGACAAAATGTAATCCAATCTTTTTTACAAATGCAATTGAAGTCGTAAAATGCATGTTTCAATAGTATATCACCTGAAAAACAAAACAAGATCAGACAGTGTCAACATCTGGCACAAACCATTTCACTTTCCAGTTACATTCCTTGACAATAAGTCTGCCAGAAAGTTTTCTGATCCCTTGATTGGAATAATTGTATATCTATATTCTTGGATAAGCAAGAATCATCTGTGTAATCTACTGTTTGTCGTAGTTTTTTGATTTAGGGATGTTAGTGGACGGTGATCCGTCTGGAGGTAGAAGTGTGCGCCATGTAAATAGCATGATAACTTGCCCATACACCAAATGATGGACAAGAGTTCTCTTTCACTGGTGGAATACCGAGTTTCTGCTGGTAGCAACTTCCTGCTTACATACAAGCATGGATGTGGAGTATCATTGAACCATTGCAAGAGGCAACCACCAATGCCAGTCTGAGAAGCATCAGTCCTCAGAAGAAATGGCATAGTGATATTAGGTAACACCAAAATAGGTGCCTTGGAAAAATACAGTTTTAATTTTGTTCAAAGCTCCACTGCAAGTATCGGACCAAACAATTTTATTAGGAGCTCCCTTTGTAGTCAAAGATGACAGGACAGAAGAAATAGATGAAAAGTTCGGAATCAACTTGTGATAAAAGTTAATGAGTCCTAACATGCTCCTAACCTGTTTCTTTGTCCGAGGAATATCTAATTCTAATATGCGTTTGACAGTCTGCTCATCAGGGTATAACATGTGGTTACCAACACGGTGACCAAGAAATGAAATTTCTCGACAACCAATCTGAACCTTTGAAGGTCTAACTGTCAAACCATGCTTTCTGAGTAGCATTAATAAAGATTTTAATTCTGTGATATGTTCTTGCCAAGAACTATGGAATAAACAGATGTCGTCTATATATGTGATGACATCAGACCTATCTCCTAAGAGTCTCCGCATCATGCGCTCAAAAGTCGCGGGAGCATTGACAAGGCCAAAACACATATAATTCCATTGGAATAAACCTTATGGAGTCATAAATGCGGTTAGTGGTTTGGCTTTATCAGTTAAAGGGATTAGCCAATATCCCTTGGATAGACGCAGTTTGCTAAAGTATGTAGCCTTGGATAGTTGTGATAAGAGATCCTCCAAAACAGGCATAGGCTCAGCATCTGTGAGAGTGACACTGTTAAGACGTCTAAAATCAATGCAGATGCAAAGAGATTTGTCCTTCATTCTAACTAGAACCATAGTAAAAGAATAAGTTGATTCAGAAGGAGAAATGATGCCCATGCGTAGCATATCCTTAAGTTCAATATCCACCTGAGATCTGTAGTGTAAGGGTATAGCATACGGTCTGAGTTTGATAGGGTGATCATCACTCAATGTAATATCTTGAGAGATAACATCAGTGCGACCTGGAAGTTCAGTCAGCACATCAGAGAAAGATTCTAAAACAGCAAGAGCCTGTTCTCGATAACCAGAATCTAAATCACCTGATACAGTTACATCTCTCCAAGATTCGGAAGATGTTAAAGGCAGCAGAGGAAAATTAAAAGAAATATCGCTTGCTGTAGAATCATCAGATTCCACAACAGCTGACAAAGTCTGTCGAACCGGTTCATCCGAAATAGTGTACAAGATAGGTTCTAACTCAGCAGGGCGCTCCACATACAATTTTAACATATTTATGTGAAATGTTTTGATTTTGCCCCTTATGTCAATGGCATAATCTACATCAGTTTTCTTCTCAACCACCTTGAAAGGGCCCTGCCAGGAAATCAGCAGTTTATTTTCCTTGGTCGGAAGAAATAGCCATACTTGTTCTCCTGGTAAGAACGAACGTAATTTTCGAGATTGGTTGCAGCGCAATCTCGACCTATGCGAAGCATTACGTATCATACTTGATGCATAAGTACATGCATCCACAAGGCGTTGTCTGAGATCAATGACCAGTTCATAGCTGGTGCGGACAGTATTATCCTCCACTGATCCCAACAACAAATCCTTGAGTATGTGCATAGGACCTCTAGGGTTGGCACCATATACTAGCTCAAATGGCGAAAAGCCAGTGCTCTCATGTGGCACTTCTCTGTAAGCAAATAAGACCGCTGGTAACATTCGGTCCCAGTCACGAGGACATGTCTCGGTGACTTTGCCTAACAACTGCTTCAACGAGCCATTGAAATGCTCGCAAACGCCATTGCTTTCCGGGTGGTATGGGCTAGTGAAAGAATGCTTAATTTCTAACATGTTCTCAATATCTTTCATCATCTGAGATATAAATTGAGTACCACGATCTAATAAGATTTCCTCAGGAAATCCAATGCGGCAAAAAATAACAAATAAAGCATCAGCGACAGCTGCTGAGGTGATAGTCTTCAATGGTATGGCCTCCGGCCAACGTGTACATAAGTCTATACACGTTAGGATATATCGATATCCTCTATCTGACATGACTGACATAGGACCAACTATGTCAACTGCAAGCTTGGTGAAAGGCCGTAATGGCACATCAGTGGCTTGTAAGGGTGCAACGTGGTGCTTGCCCCTACGTGCTACCTTTTGACAAGTTGTACATGACCTGCAGTATAGCTTTACGTCTTTGTTAACACAGGGCCAATAAAAATTTGAGGTGACACGAAACAGAGTACGCTTAATCCCCATATGACCAGCTAAAAGCGAGTCATGGGCAGTATTCAATACAATAGGTCTAAAACTCTTTGGAATAACTACCTGTCTCCTGACTAAAACATAGTTGTCAAAGCATCTAGTCAGTACTGAGTTTTTAAATTCAAACCAGTAACGTGAAGTTTTTGTCTTCTTCACATGTTTGCTCTCTGCTAGAGCAAACAATGGTTGCAAAGCAACATCTTCGCGCTGTTTGGCCGCGAACGACTGGGGTGAAACATTATGAACATTCTGAAGAGATGCTCTCTCACTAAATGGTATAGCTGGCTCTGCCTTGGATTCAGCGGCATGCTGGGCCCTAGTGACCACAGCGTTAGCCAACACTGGGTGAGATTCAACCCATTTATGTATCTCCTCTGGAGAGCAATCCTTAATACCTGGTATATTACCAAGGATAATGTCTGATACTGGTTGATCAAGAACACATGCCCTTATCTTACCTGTAAAGAAAGGTGTGGCAATGTCTATTTCTGCCACTGGATAACACTCTATACTCCCACCAAATGTTATGCACTTCACTGTTTTACCAGTAAAGGCAGATTCATCAATTAACAATCTACGGACACCGACAGTGGTACATCCAGAATCACGAAGGACACTTACATGCCTGTTATACAGGAAACCAGTATATAACGTGAGGCGTCCCCTGTTCTCACAAGATGACATAGCGGGTAGAGCATGCCCGCAGATCAATCTGGGCTGTGAACCAGGTTGGAATAAAGATTTGCACCCATAACAATTTTCATCATTAAGTGAGCTTACAATACATGCATTGGCATGGTCGGCTCCCTTCTCATCATTCTTCTTTGTAGTTACACATGCATTACCTTTATCATGGTTGCTATTGTCATGATGCCCACCGTGTTTATTAGTACTGTTTCCATAGTATTTCTTATAAGGTCTATTCCTAGCACATGACCAACATCTGCCATTATTCCTATTACCACTGTAGGATACGTTGTCTTGTGTGGGTCTATGATCCATCCGTTTGTGATGCATTTCCTCACCACGGCTAGAATTCTGCCGCCACTGACCTTGGTTTGAATAACCATAGTCTCGTCTCTGTGAGAAGTTAGATGGTGACCTCTGCCTTGGGAAGTTATATTTTCCCCGGTAGTTGGATCTATAGCTTTGCCTTGCTCTGCTGTCCACACTCTGTGATCGAGGTCTCTGACCACCATCTCTAAAGTCATGACGAGCCACACATACAGGGAGTGCGTCCTTTACAGTTGGTTTGTGAACCTCTTTATCTGGGTGAGCTGTCATATATTGCCTAACATGTATCTCCATTGCCTCAAGGTCTTTCGGTTTTTTCTTGAAAAAAATGAGGCAAGATCGGTGCTACATGCCAACAATACCTTGTCACGTAACATTAGATCAAGTAAGCCAGTGAAGGTCTTATCAATTCCGGACAACTCTATCCATCTTTTAGAATATAATTTTATGAATGAGATAAATTCTCCAAAGTCAGCTTTCCTGCAAGGCAGACAGGAATGAAATTTATCACGGAATCCTGCTTCATTAAGCTGAAATTTACGTAGCAGTGTCTCCTTGACAACATCGTAGTCTTCTGGACTACTGCTGTCCAGAGCAAAATAAGCCTGTAGAGCGTCCGCTGTTAAGAAATCGCATAACGTAGTACTCCATTGACCCTTGGGATCTTCAACGCGCTGACCTTGAGTTCAAATCGTTGTAAGAAGCTATCAATGCAGTCACTTTGCTGGTTGAAATTTGGCAATCGTATTCGATTTGTGGTCACAGTTGCACTAGAAGATGTCTTTGGAGCGTCCAACTCCACTTTCCTTAAGGCGACAGCAACATCTACATCTTTCTGAATACGCAATTTCTCTATCTCCAAATCAGTTACTTTCTGTGCAGTTGCAGCAGTTAATCTTAGTTTCTCTATTTGAATTGCTTTATCTTTCTCCACGTCTATCTTTAATTTTTCTCGTTCAGCATCAATCTTTAATTTTTCTAGCGCAAGAGCTTGTGCAAGATCTTTTTCTTTCTCTTCCATCTTTATTCGCTCCAATTTCTCCTTTTGTTCCAGTTCTAACTTGTCCTTCTCTAAATCTTGTGCCTTTTTCTTCTCATCATGTTCTAACTGAAGACGTTTCAATTCACGTTCATTCTGCCTTTCAATTCTTGCATTATAGCTGTCAAATTGTGCGGTAACAAAGGTCTCTAGTTCCGCTACTGATTTATTAAATTTAATCCCAATATCTATGAAGTCCTGAAACGAAAACATGGTTTTCTCCCAGAAACCACTTTCTGTTCAAAATATAGTGATATTTGTAATGATGAACAATACAAAACTCAATACATATTTAAGTCTTACAAAACCACCAAGGACATAATTAAAATGTGTTAAATTATGGTGATATTGTTAATGAACAATGCAATGCTCAAAATATGTTGTAATAAAAGAAACAAAATATATATATACAAAATTTTGCCATGTGTAGCAATGGGTCCAGACAAATGCACAATGAAAAAATGAAGGCGATGGTGTTAATGATAATAATGATGATGATATATTTCAAGATACAACACAAAAACAAATAAAATTTAACTAAAATAAGACAACAAAAACAATATTCTAAATTAAAATGTAAACAAATAATAACTATTAGACACTACAAATAATTCACAACTAAAACGAAACAACTGTCACATTAACAACTAAAGAGAAGAAGGTATAGAAAGCACTACTACAACAACTGACAATGTGAGACATATATACGAAACAATAACAAAACGTGATAAAAAACGCTACATCTAAACAAAAATGAAATGTTCGCAATGCAAAAAAGGACTATCAGTATGAATGTGTCAAAGCGCTAAAATTCCCTAAATGCAAACCTCACATAAACCTATAGAAGATCACCTTTCATCATACTTCCGAAGATGAATGAAAAAAAATGATACCTAAAAAAAATGGCAACACTGAACATATAGAATAGAGAGAAAAAAGATAGCGAAGATGGAACACGCTATGAAAGCACAAGATGCTTTAAACAAGCTTTTAAAACGAAACTAAACGTATCTTAAAATGTAGACTAAACTATTTTGGTCTGAACACGGCGTAACGCTGTTAACACTGTCTCGCGTGAATCAGGAAGGCAGACTGAGCCAAAATTAGAACCTGCAAAGTTTTGTAAACTTGTGTGATAATATGTCGTATGGTCGAACTGTTGTATTTATATCTTAATAATAAGGTCCATAAAGTTTCTTTTATAGATTTATAAATGCTAGTACAACGTATTGGTCCTTGAAAGCCTTCAATGTTTTTGGAAAAATAGGTACTTCGTTTGTCTTTAAAATATTCCATAAACAGAAATCAATACGAGGATATTTGTTGACCTAAATTCCTGCTGACGTTAAAGGTCATGGGGCGTGGCTAATTTGCCGCTGTGCGTCAAAATGTTTCGTTTGCACGGGAAGTTCATTTGCCCCGTTGCTAGTTTGCACGCATCGTTTGCAAAAAGGTTCGTTTGCACGAAGGTTCATTTACACGAACAAAAAAGTCATCGTTATACAGCACAGTTCTTCAAAATAGCTTAAAACACGTTGCCTTAAAAGTGCATCTGAACTCCTGTCTCATGTTAATCATGTTATAGTTTAATTGATGCAAATGCATTATAGATAAACTTGGTGCACATAATTAATTCAGGCATAAAAATTCGCGAGGCACATGGCTTGGCTTCCCATCTGTTGAGAGGTTATATTTCGTGCTTATTTTTGCTTTTAGCTTTTGCACGATTGTTTATCAGTATCCAATATTGATATGAATCTAATGTCCAGGGTTCTTTCTTTACGTGCCTGGTAAATGAGTATTAACTTACTTTGTGCACACATCTCTTTCTCCAACGAAAGTAATAACAGCTGAGTGACGGTTTATAACTGTAATACACATGAAGCACTTCACAATAAACCCATTGACATGGTCAGGCAATTTGAACACAATCAAGATTAATAATAATAATAGTCACTCATTTGCGTGAACAATCCTTTCAATCGTGAAATATGACATACAGTTGTATACTTCCATCTACAGGATATTATACACATGGATATATGTATTAGGGCTATACACACATAGCCATATACACATCTCGACAGCCAGACGGCTGGTCACTCAATGCCCCTTCGCTGCTAACTCTCTCTCTTTTCACCCGCTTCGTTAGCAATACTTTCCCAGCCGGTCTCATCACGTGACATAGAGTGGCTATTGGATGAAGTAGCGAAGTGCCAAACTGGGCATTAAACAAATGCATTTTCTACTCCCAACAGACTACTTATTCAATGTATTGTAATGTTCTTCCTTGTTCGCCGGTTTCTTGTTTGTTTTCCGGTGTGTTATCGGTGGTTTACTGGAAGCCGTGAAAATAATTAATATTTAAAAGGAAAACTAACTGAAATATAGATCCATGTGTGTTCTTGGTTGGTTCAGTTTGTATGTTTACGTTCCGTGTCTGTCAGTAGTGTCGTCTTTCTTATAAGCTGTGACGGTATTGCTTCCCCTGCTTTGCAGTAGTGGTCCAACAGTGGCCAAAACTCAAGAGTATCTAATATGGGCTTCAATGGAGTCTATCTTTACACAAGGTTACTCTTGGCACAGATATAGATAGAAGGGTAATACCGCTTCTATCACATGGGAGTATTCACAAGATATTCAGAATAAGAAAGAACAATACTGCTTTCGCTGAGTACGTTAACTCAGTAATTCTGCCGACAACTTTTGTGAAGGAATGCTGGAGAGTTACAGAGAAGAAAATGTCGAAATTGTCCTCTTTTCACACAACATGCCTAAGAAAAATTCACCGAATCTTTTGGCCGAATACCATCACCAACCAAGATCTGCTTACTCGGAGCAAGCAAGAGGACATGCACACCATCATAGCTGGCAGACGATGGAGTTGGGTTGGCCATGTCCTCAGAAGAGACCCCGATGTCATCACAAGAACAGCTATGCTATGGACCTCTGAAGGAAAACTAAAGAGAGGCCGACTAAATACAACATGGCGGAGGACTGTGGAGGCTGAGATGCAAAGAATGAACCAGAGTTGGGGCACTGTACGAAGGATGGGCACCGACCGAGCAAAGTGGAATCAATTTGTTGTTGCCCTACAAGACGCCACTAGGCGTGATGGCCACTGACTGCTTTGACGGTCGGCGGCTAAGGATTAAAGAAGAAGAATACTTAGGTTGTACTTTTCAACATATTTTATTACATGTTTATAATTAGATACTGTGAATGTGAGTATGCTATTATTTTACCTTTACAATGTTGAATTCCTTGACATTGATGGTTATAATGTATGTGAGAATAAATGAAATCAGTATAAAAGACGAGAGAAAGGAAGGGCAGAATGTCAGACGGGCCTGCATGCCCAATTCTCAACCCTTTGAAAATAAAGTTCGTTCGTTCGTTCGTTCCTTGCAACGTAGGGTGAAATGAATAACAACCAGACATGTCTACTTATCCCTGAGAAGGGTGAAAGGTGGAAAATACATAATGTCTGCTACACATAGCAGAAAAAGAAAGAAAGAACACGCGACAAATGAAAGCACTCAATAAAATCAGTACCACAAATGTACCGATACCGCCGGAGTGAAACAAAGCTCGATAGGGCCGCCCGTTCTGTCACATAGGCCTATTCACCTGATTTAGAACTTTTGTCCATTAGGCTCTCTAAAATTTGACTGAATAATGTTTCTGTAGGTTGTTCACCGTTCTGATTTTTTACAGTCTTTTCTTTAACTTGCAACGTATGTCACGTTCAAATCTTGCAATCGATTTTTCAATCACTTCCAGATGAGCAATAACTTTGAAACAAATTTGGCATAGTTGTGTATTCCCAATGACAATACAATAATCAGTCGTAAAAATAATAAAATGAATAATATTAAAATTAATATTAATTGTGTTTGTTTGTATTGTTTCATCAGTGAAATGGGCGATAACTGCAAATAATCTAGGTGTATTCTTTCCAACAAGAATGTCTTTCCTTAGAGAAATATTGAAACTTCTCCTCTTCCCCCCCCCCCCCCCCCCACACACACACATAATCGCACGCGCATGCACAGACATACATGCAACTGACAACTACATTTAAAAAAAATTTAATTTACAACTCTTATCAAAATGTTTAAAATAATAAAACCAAAAAAAAAAAAAAAAAATTAACTTTCCGTGTAATATACTGAATAATGAAATCCGCCTCCTGTGCCCTAGACTCGTTTATCGCAAACTGATAATGTCATTAGCGGATCGATTACATTTGACTTAAATATGCACCAAAAAAATAAATAACACTAAAAAGAAGAAAATAAAAAAAATATTTTAAACACAGGCTTTTAATGCACTAAAAAGCCACAAATCATTTTTCACGGAGTTTATAGCTTGCAGTCAAAAAATGTAACATCAAATTGACATTATGGGGGCCAAGCCGGAATTTGAACCCGGGACCTCTCTCATATCAGCTAATGCTGTTACTACTAGAGCACAAGCTCGTAAGGAGGTTTTGAATCATATGGGTGATGATAGCATCTTAGAAGAAATTATCAATGATGATAAACCTATAGATTATGTCAGTGATGATGATGATGTAATCAGTAATATTGATAAGGGTAATTAAAATTATCAAATTATGTTTACTGATGAAGATGATGACTTGAAGATTGAGTTAGTTGATAAAAACTCATTCATTCAAAAACAAAAAGAGGATGTCTCTCTTTGCAAAAATTCTTTAAGTTAGTTACGACAAGTAACGTAAGTACCAATAACAAAATGAAACATTGATATACTTTAAACAATGAGATATTGGTAAGAAATTTTCAAGATATAGATTCGGTTAAGAAGCAGATCATGGTACCACTATGTTTTAGACCATTAGTGTTACGACATGCACATGATATTAACGCTGCTGGTTACTTGGGCATAGCAAGGACTAAACAGAGAGTTATCTCTCATATCTGTCACAAAAGATATTAAAGTCTTTTGTCGAACCTGTTTAGTTTGCCAGAGTGTGGCAACTAAAAGGAAGAATCACATTGCACCCATCCAGGCACCGGACATTTCATTGCGTCCTTTTGCAAAAATGTCAATTGATCTTATTGGTCCTATTAAGACTTCAGCTAGGGGACATAAATATGTCTTAACGTGTATTGATATGTGTACACGTTGGCCCGAGGCCATCCCACTGAAGCGCATCTCAAGTGATGACGTAGCGGACGCTCTATTTTTAGTTTTTACTAGATTGGGGTTTCCCGAAAACATCCATTCGGATAATGGCTCGCAATTTGTTTCCGAGACCATGGTGAAAGTGATGAATATGTTCGGTATAAAACGATCATTTAGTTCATTGTACCATCCCCAAGCGTCCGGGCAAATTGAGCGGTATAATAGGACATTCAAGCAGATGCTTGATAGAGCTACAGCTGAGTATCCGCAAGACTGGGACAGGATATTGCCAGCTGTCCTCTTTGCGTACCGAGAAATACAAAATTCTAGCACCGGGTTTAGTCCGTTTGAACTCGTATATGGTGCAAAGCCACCGGGTCCAATGGCCATATTAAAGCATTTATTAATCGGTACTAATATGAACGAAGACGTTTAGTCGTCTTATGAATATGTCGTAAACCTAAGACGAAAAATAATTGACGCATGCAAAATAGCAGTCTTCGGAAAGAGCGAAGTCAAAGGCTCGACTGTTTTTCAATAAAAATAGGAAACTGTGCCAGCTGTGGCCAGGAGACAAAGCTTTTGTTTTGCTTCCGAATAAGGAAGACAGATTGCTAATTTCATGGCAAGGTCCATAATACTATCATTAAAATCTATCAGATGTTGATTATGTTGTTAGCGTGAAAGGTTAAGAAAAAATTCGTCACATAAACATGTTGCAACAATTCTACAGTAGGCCACCACATCTTTGTCCTATCTTTGATTCTCTTGACGAATCCATTGATCGTCGTTCTTTATTGGCTGTCATCCAAGAAGAAATTTCTGAATTCGATGATGATGGTGAACCTATCCTATCATTACCAGATATTCACTCTCTAGCGACAGAATCATGGAAAGGTGTTTCCATTGATCCTTCGCTTAATACTAATCAGAAAGGTCAGTTATCTGAACTACTTCAGTCCGTTCCTGATGTACTTACAGATATTCCTGGGCACACTGATGTCATCGAACTTGACATCATATTGACGGATTTCAGACCTATTAAGCTGAAACCGTATCCGATTCCGATCCATTTGCAATCTCAAGTGCAAGATGAGATCAAACAAATGATTAGTCTAAATATTATAGAACCTTCCAATTCACCATATAGCTTTCCTATGGTGTTAATTAGGAAGAAGGACAAATCTATACGTATTTGTATAGATTATAGGAAACTTAACGCAGTGTCTATTCGAGAGGCGGAACCTCTTCCCGTGCTCGATTCTCTTCTTGAGAGACTTTCTACTGCTACTTTTTTTTAAATTACAAAATTCGATCTCTCAAAGGGCTATTGGCAAGTCCCGTTGTCTTGTAGATCTAAACCTTACGAAGTGTGACAGTGCAGGGTTCCTTCTTATAACCTAGTGTAGGACCTCCTTTAAGTATTTACTAGGTGACAGTGGCAGGCCTAGTTGTTGTTTATTCAAGTTGTCAATATACTTTATTGACTCATCTTCCAAGTAAGAACTATCTCTTATTGACTGGCCATCACCGCCAGAGTTGTCGATTCTTGGATGAGATATGGTTCGTTTTCATTAACCAGGCTTCGTTCTTCTCTCCTTGATGTTATGTAGCGACTAGCTCGTATAGTGGTATGTTTTGATATTATTTATTTGCAGTTACTCCTTATTCACACACCCACTCCACAACCTTTATTGAATCAAACCAACTTATGTGATGTATTTCAAATGTCAACAGCTTTATTTACAAAATATAAGTTCCATAATTTTCCAACAAATCGTATGTTTCAAATCTCCATTTCATATCCATGCATCCAGACTTTGATTCAAATTATGTTTCAAAGGTATTATTATTATTGCCTCTTCTGCAGACTCTTGCTTATACATATATAGTCTGCCCAAAATTTTTCCTCCTTTTCTTCCTCTCAACCTTATCTCTTGTATTTACTCTGTCAGGCTAATCTCATATACATGCATCAATATCTATTCACAGTTCACATATACAATCAAATAATGTCAGGTACAGCTGTGGTGGCCTCCTCATACTTACTATTTAATGAGAGAGCGCATGAGTTGTGTCATAGTTATCAAATTCACCATTACTCTTTTTTTCTCTCTCCTATATCAACCTGGTCAGTCTTATACTCATTTAAAGGCATCACAATCAAATCAAAATTTATACATTGTAAATCCAACGTCGTCTAGTGCTTCTGTAGTGGCACTGATACTTACGCTGACGTGAGAGCGCATAACTTATCTCATAAATGTCAGTGTTGTTCATTATTCTTGTCTAATGACAATGCCTCATCTTCTTTATATAACAACCCTTATTTGGCTATCTGATAATAAAAGTTATCCACTTGCATTTTTAATCGTGCCTTTGCTTCAATGTTCTCTTTTGTTGCACGCTCCCTTAAATGTGAGCGTCATTAACCTCAGATAATAAGTTGACCGTATTTCTGAAAACATGTCTCTCTTCATATAGTTTGTATAATAAAAGTCAAAAGTCATCTTACCGTAATTATGCAGAATCCAAATACTTATCACAGTTTCCTACTATCACACCTAGGAGCTAGCCCTATATTTTAAACACAGTTCAATCTAGTCCTCTGAATTGCTACCGCTAATCAGTCTAAAGCTATCTATTGTTCTGTGCGAACTTCTGTCACCCACAGAATTCACTTCTTGAGAGCCCGGCAATACACATCTTGCCACTTTGGTTACACAGACCGGACCAATTTCTTTTGTCCTTCAAATCATTGTCCCATGATCCGTTCTTGTTTGTCAGTCAATCCGATTGGTCTGTCCTGTTCCTACTCACAAACTCACACTTAATTTCACGCCGGCAACTCAGTGAGCTTTGTTCCGTAACTGTTTACACCATACTCATATTTTTCTCGTGCGTTTGTTTTTCTTTCCAATTCACAAACCTGTAAGGGGCGTTAATTATTTGTTGTCTCCCTTGGAGGTTTTTGCTTTAATATTACAGTCCCTTCTCTAAGTCTTACTAGAACAATCATGATATGCAAATTATCTACACCATAACTGTGTACTCATAGAAACTATCTAAGTGTAAATCAGCCTTGTTTTCAATGACTTGGAATTAAAGGGTTCTCTCCCTTTCCCTCTAAGCACAGGTGTACAACCTTTTATCTCCCATCTTTAAGACAAATAGCCCGTTTCCTAGATTATTTAAATTTCCCAAACCATTTTTCCATACTCTTTTGTCCCACCAAAACCAAATCATTGATCATCCAAACCCTACGGTGACAACAGCTTTTGCTACTCCGTTGGGTTTATTTCAATTCAATTATATGTCTTTCGGACTTGTTAATGCTCCTGCGACTTTCGTGCGCATGATGAGAAGATTGTTCTCAGACCGTGAAGACTTGATCACATACATTGATGACATATGTCTCTTCCATCAATCTTGGAGTGATCATGTTCACGGGATTCACACTCTCTTAGATACTTTACGTAATCACAACATCACAGCAAGACCATCGAAAACGAGAATAGGATTTTCAGAAATAACTTTTCTCGGGCATAAGGTTGGAGGTGGAGTCTTGAAACCTGAAGATTCCACTGTTTCCAAAATTTTAAACTTAGACATTCCACGAACTAAGAAGCAGGTTAGAAGCATGTTAGGCTTAATTAACTTCTACAGAAGATTCCTGCCTAATTTCAGTGATGTTAACTCAGTGCTGTCCGCGTTGCTGCAGAAGGACGCGGCAAAGAAGGTAGTGTGGTTCCATGTCTGTGATGAATCTTTAAATGTGATAAAATGTACATTTTCCTGATCGCCTATACTACGTTTACCTGACATTCGCTTACCTTTAAATCTCAGGGTCGATGCCAGCGATGTCGGAATAGGTGGCGTATTGATGCAAGAATATCAAGGCCAGATGCACCCAATCATGTACGTGAGCAGAAAACTTACTAGTACAGAACAGAAGTACCCTATAGTGGAGCGTGAGTTACTAGCGATTATGTTCTGCTTCATGAAACTACAGCGCTACTTACTGGGTGCACATTTTACGCTAGAGACAGATCAACGAGCCCTGGGTTACCTACAGACTGCTCATTTTACTAACCCAAAGGCAGCTAGGGCAAGCCTTGCTTTGCAGCCCTACGACTACTCAATTAGAGCGATCAAGGGCAATATTAACGTGGTTGCAGACGTATTGTCCCGATGTATTAAAGACACTCCATCTTCCATGTAAACCACAGCTCAATATATCAACAGCATGCTAAACAGCCTTGTTTACACTCAAATCGCCTGTGATGAGGACTTTTCGTGTCGTGAAACAGTGCTATAAATTATCAAAGAAGGTGCGTTCTTTCAAGGTTTTGTCATAACAAAGCTACCCCCAAAGACACACGATGATGCTGTTGGAAATGTAATCAAGTCGAGTAGGATATCGTTTTTCTCAAGTCATTGAGTAGACTCACATGCCACCCACATTTGAACTGTCAGTTCTACAATAAGTGTACTGGAAGAAGGTTCTACAAACAGTTCCAGAAATTCAAGTCAAGACAGTTTTCGCAATTTTCAAGCAATGACTTTCTGTAACGCAATGTGGTTTCTTAAAGGGACATAACACACCAATTAAAACCTCAACCAGTCTCACAAGGGAAATAATCACGTCATTGTTTATTGAAATTTTCTACGTAACGTTTCTACAAGTTCCCGAAACTTACAGATTTTCTGTCTACTAAGGATTGTATAGACAATAATCATGGACGCGGTGGACTTAACATTTTTACGAGAAACTTCAAGCTCTGCAAGAATTTTGCGCGTGAAGTGGACTCAAGCCTATTTGGAACATTACCATTTTTCCTTACAGGATGAAAAGAAACAAATTAACTTTACTGTTTAAAGGTGATTTCTAATACAAAAGATCACTACATTTGACATTCATGTGTCATTATGTAAATAAGAATCAGACATCTCCGTGGAAGATATTACAAACTATTTTAGAAGAGCATAGTCAAAAGGATACCTTTAGAAGTGTTGAACCAAATAATAGATCGTACACTTTTATAGATAAGACACACCCAGGCTTACGACGAGCATCTAGGATAGATAGGATATATACATCAGAAATTTACAAGGTACAAAAAACACAATATATTAACAGCACACTCGACTTCACAGACCATAAAGCAGTTTATACAGTGTTAGGTATAGGGACGCATCTAAAAGATCTCCACATTGGAAGTTTAATAATAGTCTACGTAAACATGACTTCTTCACAAAGGAAATAACGCAGCTCATATTAGGATACACAGAACAGATCCCTGAACAAAATATTGCAGGATATTGGGACCTATTAAAAAACACCATAAAAGACAGGACACAGGTCCTGGCAACCTACATACACAGGACATCCAAAACACAAGAAAAGATATTAGAACAAGCTATCAAACTGACAAAAAATATAGACAAAACTGATCCGGTTATCCAGATGTTACAGGACCAGTTAGAACAGCATAAACAACATACATACAAAGGTGCAATGTTGAGAACGAAGTTATATACAACACAAGAGACTCCAAACAAACAGTACTTGGCAATAGAACAGAACGTTCAACAAAATAAGCAGATCCGCCAAATACTAGATAACAATGGACAATTGCAAACGAACAACACAAACATATGTCAGACCATCTTGGAATTTTATAAACATTTATACACCAAAGAAGAAACAAGAACAGACACGCAAAAAACATTTTTAAAGTACACAAAATCTCTTACAGAACAAGAAAATAAAAATTTAGACCAAGTTATAACACTCGAAAATTTGAGGGAGGCAGTAAACACACTAAACAGAGATAAGACTCCTGGCCCAGATGGCCTTACATCAGAATTCTATATTTTCTTTTTTCCCGTTCTCGGACCACTATTAATGAAAGTTTTTGAGGAAGCCTTTCAGAAAGGCGAACTTCCTGAAAGTTTAAACCAGTCGTACATAGTACTCTTACCAAAAGAAAAAACAGATAGGAAACTACTAAAAAACTATAGACCCATATCACTTCTAAACACTGATTACAAAATTTTAACCAAAACTCTAACTAATAAACTGAAATCATTCATGCATATCCTAACTCATGACGACCAACAGAACAGCGTGCCGCAGAAAAATATTAGCAAACATACACACTTTGTTAGAGACCTGATTAGCTACGCGTCAGACAAGCAGCACGAGGCCGCTATTTTATCGTTGGACCAAGAAAAAGCCTTCGACAGGGTATCCCATTCTTTTTTGCACAAAACACTGCTTGCTTGTAATGTAGGGCCATACTTTAGGAAATGGATAGAAATTATATATAAAACACCCGAAAGTAGACTTTTAATAAATCACACAATCACAGAACCATTTATTCTAACTAGGTCAGTCAGACAAGGCTGTCCACTCTCGCCTTTGCTATATGTACTGTCAATAGAACCCGTGTTAGAGAAAATTAGACAAGACACAAACATCACGGGGGTTTTCATTCCAGGACAAGGTCAAAGGAAATTAGCCGCGTACGCGGACGATACGATTTTTTTCCCAACCAAAATTTCATCTATTCAAAATATTTTAAACACCTTTAATGAGTTTGGACGAGCCAGTGAAGCAAAATTAAACATTCAGAAGTCAAAGTTAATGGGAATAGGTAAATGGAGAAACAGATCAGACTTCCCCTTTCAGTTGCTACAAGTAAATGAAATAAAAGTTTACGGTATTACATACACCGCCACTCCAACACAAAGGAATACAGAGGTGTGGAAAAACTTGTTAGAGAAAATAAAAAACAGACTAGAAAGATATAAATACAAAACTACTACAATTTTTGGAAGATCGGTTTTAATCAACACTTTTATTCTACCTAAATTGATTTACATAGCAAATGTTCAAATCATTCCTCAAGAAATTATTACAGGAATAAACAAACTAATAAGAACTTTTTTTATTTCGCAACACCTTACACTGTATAAAGCATAAAACGTTAATACACCCCAAAGATAAAGGGGGAGTATCTTTACAAGATATAGCAACTAAAATAAAAGCTTTAAGAATCAAGTACATAGGAGAAATAGTAAAAAATCCTGAACAATACCCTTTAGCTCATTATTATATTGGTCTGAGACTATCTAACGTATGTCGTTACAAAAAACAATCAACCTCATTATTTTGGCACTTTACCACGGTTCTACAAACAATGCATACAGAGCATACAAGGAAACACACCTTTATTACAACAAAATACACGTTCCATTTACAGAAGTCTTATTAGTGTACAAGAACCCTCATTAGTGACAAGGATAAAACGTGGGTACAATTATTTTATAACTGATTACCAACCTATTTTTAAGAGCCTACACGAGTTACCACTTGCTCCATCCGCAAAGGAAGTCACGTTTAGATTATTATATAACATGACACCCATTAGGCAAAGACTTGTTGCACAGTGGAAGAACCTCCCAAAATGCAAATTATGTAATACCAATACACAGGAGACAGAAGATCATTTGTTTTTTTACTGTAGTACAGTCACTCCTACAATAGGAATTTTGAAAAAGGAATTGATGGTCTACTTTCCACGCAGTATAGACATGTATAGAGCTATCATGCTGAATTCCCTACCAAAGTGCACACAACAAGTAGAACTGAAACTTTTGAGCCTGATAGTGGAATTTAAATATTTAGTCTGGATTTGTAGGAACTGCGCGGTGTTTGAAGGGAAACAGTACAACGCCCACTTATTCTCAAAATTATTCTTACAAAAAATTCAATATATCAAAGGTTGAAGGGATTGAGGGTGGGGAGGGGGGGGGGGGGGGGGGGGGGGGGGCAGGAAACTAATTTCAACCTAAAATTGACTACATATGTTTAAATAATTATAGCCATGTTTTGGCTTTCTGGATGCAAGTTTCCAATGGGTATGTGAAGGTTTTTGTTTGGAAACTTTCTTTCAAATGTGCCAGTGAGTGAGAGTACGTGTTTATTTTATATGCATTATACAATGTACGGGTGTTGGTAAATTGTAAAAGGATTTAAAAAAAAAAAAGTCATTAGGTCCTTTGTGTGAGAACACAGAAGATCACTAGTGACACATTTTGTCATTGGGTCTTCTTGTGTTGGGACATGTGGTCTTGACCAGAGCCGGGTTTGGGGTGGGTACCAATGCGACCTCATGCGAGGAAAAAATATGCGACCTCATGCGAGAAAAAAAAAAAGTGAGAACACAGAAGATCACTACAGTGACACGTTTTGTCATTGGGTCTTCTTGTGTAGTGACATGTGGTCTTGACCAGAGCCGGGTTTGGGGCGGGTGCCAATGCGACCTCATGCGAGGAAAAAAAATTAGGTCCTTTGTGTGAAAACACAGAGGATCACTACAGTGACACAAGTGTCATTGGGTCTTTTTGTATTGGGACATGCGCCTACTATCGGGCCTTGGCTAGGATCATGTGTCTTGACCAGAGCCGGGGGTCGGGTGTGTGCTAATGCAACCTCATGCGAGGAAAACAAAATGCAACCTCATGCGAGAGGAAAGAAAAATGTGTTAATAGATTTGAGCGCATTGTTCGCTAGTGTGAGATTAATTTCTTAATTAATTGGTCATATGATTATTATTATATGATACAAGTTGACACATCAGTCATTAAATACAAGATACATATATTGACATAATGTCGCAGTTAAACACTTTGTATGTGGTTATTGTCTGTCTCTTATATCTTTTCTCTACTGTCATATTGATTAGTTCATGCACTTAGCATTAATGGTTATTTGATCAACATTCTATGACTAAGGTAACATGACTTGAACAGTAGGAGTTTTTGAGTTACTAGACGGTGAGATAGCGTGGTGTATATGCATTATTTACGTTAGATGTTGACTGACTACTGCTATAGGACCTCTTTATTATGTTAAATTGTTTGCAGCTGGTTTGATAGACATTGGGTTTGCAGTTTATTCTGCTTCTCCACACCTTGTGTGCTAAATTACCTTCAATTCGGCACAAACATGGGCCTATGCATGGTCATAGCAGCAGTGACATTTGATGTTACTTTTTTGCTCACCTCAGTAGTAATTTGTCTCATATCCCAAATAATGTCAACTCCGTTCGACATTATTGACCGGAGGGTGGGGGGGGGGGGGGGGTGGGCGGGGGGGGGGGGTGGGGGGGGGAGAGATAGAAAAAAAATAGGGGGGGGGGAGTAGTTGTTACGATTAAAATCATAACACATTTTCGGTCGCTCTAAAACTTGGTTTGTGAGCTGATTTCCTATTTACATTTCGTTTCTACAACAACACAGGAAGTACGTCACATTGTCTGCAGATTTCTAGCAGACGTGATTTGCCGGGCTACGACCGAACATTCGATCTAGCTACCGGTCTCTTTGGCACAGTGTCTCCGTGCGAGAAGGATATGTTAAACCGTGCTCCTGAATATGTACTTTAAGTACTGAGTTTATGTGTGTATTTCAGCTAGGTAGTCTAATTTATAGAGCCTAGTCTGATCATAATTCATAAGGACACGTCAGCGCTGAAAGGATGTGGAAAGAAAGTATATTATCATATACAATAAATTCAGCAAGATGACTCTGGCAGTGTTCTGATAGTCTACAGACGTTAGACTTGCGTATAGACTGGCTAATGAGTGCCATTGTCTTATTCGTCGATGCGATTATTGAGGAGCCAAGTATTGTGATTAAAGTCTTCATATGTGAAAACGTCAAACAGGCATTACTGAGTTTTATACTGTTTAAAACTGTGCCTTACGTTCCACTGAACTCTGCTGAATGGACTGTAGTATTATAACCCAAGACGTATTGGACACCTGAGTCCAGCATTCTTCAACCTCTCGGAAATCATACCCCTAACACTATCCATAATCTTCTCTCTTTGTATTCCTCTACTTTTCTTTCCCTCAGTTTTTTCCGTAGTAACGACGTTTTCGAATCCTCATGTCTACTAATGGTTGATTGTCGTCCTTTAAACTTTGAAAAAAATATATTACTTTGTTCATTATCTCTTCTCGTGGCATTCTTCGTTAGTTATCTTAACCGTCCAAAAAATCTATTAATATTCTTCTGAGAAATCACATTCTGGTTGCTTCCAATGATTTTTTTATTTTTTTATTTTTTATTGTATCGAACTCGCTCCAATACATTAGTAGCACCCCAGACCCCCCCCCCCCCCCCCCCCCCCCCCCCCCCCCCCCCCCTCCCCCCGCCCCCCCCCCCCCCCCCCCCCCCCCCCCCCCCCCCCCCCCCCCCCCCCTTTCGCCTGTACTTAGTGCCAAGCAAAAGACAACAATAAACAAGTAAACTAATTTAAGCTCTGAACTTATTACTGAAGCTGTGAGTTAAAAACAAAAGAAAACAAACAAACAAACAAAAACCATCTGTAAAGCTTTACTCAACTTGTTTCTATAGTACAATGGATGGGTTTGAAAAAAAAAATCGAAAAAAGGTGATTCGTCTTACGAGGACAAAAGACAAAGAAAATAGTCTACGTTACGGCCACAAACTGCCATCAATGGTACCTATACCTTGTAGCGGTATGGCAGCTTGTGTACCCTGACAATCCCCAGAGCTATGCCAGTGGGAGTTTTACTCCTGGTAGGTTCAACCATGCTGGACTGGTCTGCGTGGGTAGGGGTCAGACAAAAGCTGGTACCCTGGTCCTCCAGGTTGGGGGTTTTAGCACAGGGCCGACACCCCTGTCTGTGTAAAAAATCACACACGTTACGGAAACAGCAATAAATGGAAATACTTTGATGCGGGACGGACATCCGGAGTCTCAGGCTCGTATGACTGACAGTGGTGAAAGCCGAAAGGAAGCCACTGGCATGAAAACGGATGCCCAGACCGCAAAACACGAAACCAGAATTGGTTTTTGGAATGTCAGAACTATGAACGAGGCAGGAAAGCTGAGACAGATTACAGCAGAGATGAGGAATTACAAACTACATATCCTGGGAATAAGCGAGAGCAGATGGACAGGGATGGGGAGAATAAAAACAGCTACAGGGGAAACAGTACTTTATTCTGGTAGAGAGGACGGTCAGCACAACGAAGGTGTAGCCATTATCCTTAAGAAAGGAATGGAAAGGTCTCTACTGGAATGGAAACCCATTAACAACAGACTAATAAGAGCAAGACTGAGAGGGAGATTCACCAACACCACAATTATACAATGTTATGCACCAACAAATGACAGCGACGAAGAGATCAAGGACGAGTTCTATCAACAGGTACAAAAGGAAATGAAAACTGTACCCAGGTACGATCTTATTATAGTAATGGGAGACCTAAATGCGAAAGTTGGAACACACAATAATTATAACGAAAGAGTAATGGGGAAATGCGGCAGTGGAACAGTAAATGAGAATGGGGACAAATTAATAAGCTTCTGCAGTATTAACAACCTGGTCATCGGAGGAAACGTTTTCAACACAAAGAAGTGCACAAGTTAACATGGGAATCACCAAACGGACGAGACAAAAACCAGATAGATTACATAATGATCAATGGCAGATGGAGACATGCACTACAAGACGTGAAAGTAAGAAGAGGCGCAGATGTGGGAAGTGATCATCACCTAGTAGTAGCAAGACTGAAGGTGAAACTCAGAGCTGCTGGACCAGTTGCAGTCAAACAGAAAAGATACAACATCACGAAACTTAAGGACCCCCTCACCAGAAAAGCGTTTGTGGTCGACGTAAAGAGACGATATCTGATTACCAAAAGCCAGGAAAGAACAGAGACCGACGATGTGGACCAGAAATTCAACACCATCTCAACAATATATAAAGAAAGCAGCAAGTCATGCTTGGGATTCCAGGAAAGAAAGAGCCAAGACTGGGTAACACCAGAAACGCTAAACACCATAGCGAAGAGAAAGGAAATGAAAAGGAAGAAAACAGAAGCTAAGTCTCCCAGGTTAAAGGCAATATATAGTGAACAGTACAGCCAGCTGGACAAGGAAGTAAAACGTCAAACCCGTGCTAACAAAAGGACATTTCTGGATGACCTTGCAAGACAGGCAGAAGAGGCAGCACTGAGAAATGAACAAAGCACAGTTTATAAAATAACTAAAGCTATCAGTGGAAAACGAGGTGCAAACAACATAACGTTAGTAAGAGACAAGCAAGGAAATCTCATCACCACAGCACAGGGGCAGGAAACAAGGTGGGCAGAGCACTTCAGAGAAACACTGAATAAGGAACCACCAGAGACTCAGCTGAATGTTCCTGAGGCTGAAAGTGACTTAGACGTAAATACAGACATTCCACGAAAAGAAGAAATTATCACAGCTATCAAAGGGCTAAAAAATGGAAAAGCGCCTGGTCACGACAATCTGAATGCTGAGCTATTCAAGACAGACCCTGAACTAGCAGCAGAACTATTAGAACCACTATTTGAACAAGTCTGGGAAACTGAGACAACACCAACAGAGTGGAGTAAAGGAACAATTGTCAAATTGCCCAAGAAGGGCGACCTTGCAGACTGCAACAACTGGAGAGGAATTACCCTCCTCTCAGTTCCCAGCAAAATACTAGGCAGGATAATCATCCAGAGAATTTCAAAAGCAGTTGACCATAAACTGAGGAAAGAACAAGCGGGCTTCAGAAAGAACAGAAGATGTGCAGATCATATATTTGCCCTCAGGAACATTATAGAGCAGTGCTCAGAATGGCAGAGACAGCTGTACATTAACTTTGTTGATTTTGAAAAGGCTTTCGACAGCATACACAGGGACAGCCTATGGAAAATTCTGAGGGCTTATGGAATTCCCAGCCGCATTGTTTCCATTATAAAAAAGCCTCTATTCTAACTTTACGTGCAGTGTTGGATCGAGTAATGTAACTTTCGAAGTGAAAACAGGAGTACGACAGGGATGCCCCTTATCAACAACATTATTTTTGACAGTCATAGATTGGGTGATGCGCCAGACAACAGAGGGCAGTCCAAGAGGAATTAGATGGACAACGTTTTCTACACTGGAAGATTTGGAATATGCAGATGACATTGCACTGCTCGCGCATTCACACCAACACATTCAAGACAAAACTGATAGACTGAATAAGTATGGCCAGCAGGTTGGCCTGAACATCAATCTGAAGAAGACAGAGGTCATGACACTAAATGTGGGCAATCCTGAGCCAATAACAGTAAGGAACCAGAAGTTAGAACAGACAGACACGTTTACTTACCTAGGAAGCATAGTAACACCTGACGGCGGAACAAGCAAGGACATTAACAACAGAATGAATAAAGCGAGAACAGCCTTTGCTATTCTCAACAACATTTGGAAGTCTTCCCAGTACAGCACAAACACCAAATTAAGACTGTATGAAAGCTGCGTACTTTCTGTGCTTCTCTATGGTGCGGAATGTTGGAGAGTAACAGAGAAGGAAATGTCGAAACTGTCCTCCTTCCACACAATCTGCCTAAGGAAAATTCTCCGAATCTTTTGGCCAAACACCATCAGCAACCAAGAACTACTTATTCGGAGTAACCAGGAGGACATGCACACCATCATAGCTGGCAGACGCTGGAGTTGGGTTGGCCATGTCCTCAGAAGGGACCCTGATACCATCGCAAGAACAGCTATGCTATGGACCCCCGAGGGAAAGCGAAAGAGAGGCCGACCAAAAACAACTTGGCGGAGAACTGTGGAAGCTGAGATGCAAAGAATGAACCACAGTTGGGGCACTGTACGAAGGATGGCCGCCGACTGAGCAAAGTGGAATCAATTTGTTGCTGCCCTACAAGACGCCACCAGGCGTGATGGCCGCTGACTGCTTTGACGGTTGGCGGTTATGGATCAAAGAAGAAGAAGACGGCCACAAGGCCTTCGTCAGGAAAGGAAAGAAAGTAAAGGCTAGATAGGACACATAAAAACTAAATAAAATAAAAACTGGGTACTTCCCTGAAGGCAAGAACCGAAATTCTATCAAAATCGCTGTCTGTTGATGACCGCGTGGCTGAACAGAAAGCGACTTCCGCCGCCGGATGTACACAATGCATACTAAGAAACTAAAAAACGAAACCGGACAATAAACTACCCAACGTGATAAAAGTGGGGACTGGAAATAGAAGAGGACAGAATGAGTGGGAGATAAATAAATATGAAATTAAAAAAATAAATAAAATAAAATAAAAATTAAAAAAAAATAAAAAAAATAAATAAATGTATATGGCATACAAATAGAAGAATAGGATAAGAGTGGAAAGAGTAAAATAGAGCAAGAGAGGAGAGGGACCTCAGACAAAGGTGTGAAAAGTGTTGAGACCGGCTGGTTTTAGACACCCCATGCGGTGGATAAGACGGTTCTCAAGCTGTTCTCGGCTGGCAGTGTCAGAGGAGCAGGATCGGATCGCTGTGACCTGGATGTCGATGGGACCATGGTGGTCAGGACCATTGAAGTGTATAGCAACTGGTGTGGACTTTTGCTGAGCGATGTCATTTAAGTGCTGGCTGAATCTGTCCCCAAGTCGTTTGCCTGTTTGGCCAATATAGGTTTTGCAGCAACGTTTACATATGATCGTATAAATGACATTGCGCGATTCACACGTGAAGCTACTAGTGATGGTGTACGTAGCCTTAGGAAAGGACACCTTCTGGGTTGAGATGACATACTTGCACGTGTTGCATCGTGTCCGACCACAGGGTAGTGTGCCAAAGTGAGTGGCATTCTCCTTTGGGAGACGGCTGTGAACAAGAAGATCCTTCAAGTTCTTGTCACGTCTATATGCCACCAAAGGTGCTTCACTGAATACTTTTTGGGTCAGAGGCTCTGCTTGGAGGATAGGGAGGTGGCGGAAAAGGATCTGTTTGACAGTAGTACTGTGAGGGTGATGGGTCAAGATTAATTTGACTCTATCCGAAGTGGATTTATGGTGAGGTTTGAGGGCCTCCAGACGAGAGATGGGGAGCACACGTTGGAGAGCAGAGGTGAGAACATGTTCTGGATAAAGTCTGTTACGGAAGAAATCCAACATCTCATTTGCTCGTAAGTGGAAGTCATCGTCGTCTTGGCATAAACGGCGGAGGCGGAGAAGTTGTGAAAAAGGAAGGGAGTCACGACAGGCCCGAGGATGATGAGAAGAGGTATACAGGAGGTAGCTGTGGGCATCTGTCGGCTTGTAGTATACTGAGGTATTAAGGCCGGAGGGCGTGATAGAAATAGTAATGTCAAGGAAGTTGACAGATACTGTGGAGACGAGGGAGGTGAACTTGATGGTGGGGTGAAAGTGGTTCACAAAGTCGATGAAGCGGTGTAAATCAGTCTCAGACATATCTGTGAGACCTATGCCATCATCGATATATCTGCGGTAAAACCCAGGGAAAGGACCGGAGTATTGTTGCCATATCTGATGCTCCAAGTGGCCCATGAATAGACAGGCATAGCTGGGACCCATCTTCGTTCCCATGGCAACACCACTAATTTGGTCAAAAAAAACTGACCATTGAATTCAAAGGAATTCAGTTGAAGGACCAGTTCAGCAAGACGGAGAAGAGTGACAGTGGATATAGAAGGGCAAGTGCGTTGGTCCAGAAAAAACCGAAGAGCTCGGAGACCATCAGAGTGGGGAATAGAGGTATACAGAGAGCAGACGTCCAGCAAGAAAAGATGGTAGGAGCGGTCTGCTGGGAGTCGGATAGAGGAGAAAGTTGTAAGAGCGTGATTGGTGTCTTTGATGAAGGAGGGAAGATTCTCAACGATAGGCTGGAAAATGCTATCGAGGAAGTCAGAAATGTGTTCAGTAGGACAAGAACAGGCTGAGACAATAGGTCTTCCAGGGTTTTCGATCTTGTGAATTTTGGGGAGCATGTAGAATACAGGCTTGCCCAAAGAGCTGTCATGAATCCTAAGATGAGATGCTTCGGGAGGAAGATCATTACTAGTGATAAGCTGTTTAATAGTGTTGTGTACAATGCGATTGTTAGAGACAGTCGCATCGCTGGTCCTGGACCTGTAAAAAGAGCCATTGGTCAACTGGTTTTTACCTTCACTTAGGTACAAGTCCTTCTGCCAGACGACAATGGCTCCTCCTCTTTGTCGGCCGGTTTGATGACAATGTCGTCTCTACGGCGAAGAAGGGAGAGAGCACTAGACTCTGCCGAAGTGAGATTGGAATAATGCAATCTACGAGGGCGGAGCTGCTGAATGTCATGGATGGTGTTCTTGATATACAGGTCCAGGGCATGAGAGGCTCCAGGTTTAGGTGTAAAGGGAGGTTTAGTAGAGTCAGAAAAGCGTGCGAAGATGTCGGATTCAGCCTGAGACTGCGGAGTGCTGTCTTTCTCTCTAAAATGGAGCTTCAGCCTCATGCGACGGTGAAACCGATGAACATCCTGGAGGAGATTGTATTGGTCTAGGGTCGGACGAAGAGGAACAAATTTTAAGCCCTTACTAAGAACAGAGCGCTCTCCCTCAGAGAGGGGTAGATCTGGGGGGATGCAGACTACCTGAGTGCGTGATGGAGTGGAGGATGGAGGGGTAGCTTTGGGGGTAGGGATGAGACGGGATAGTTTAAGGTGTTTAGACGTGGAAAGGAACTCATGCAGCTGCCGGTTCAGTGTGTGGATAGTGGTGCGTATCATAGAATAGAAAGGGAAGTTGTTGGAGGTGAGACAACGTAAGCGAAGCAGAAGCTGGGTCTGTTGGGCACTGAGGTCTGATAAAAGGCGGGAGTGACTGGCGGCCACTACGCGCATACGTTGAAAGCCACATCTGGTCTCAATTCGTTGTAGGAGACGTTGTTCCCTAGGATTGAGTGTACCAGCAGATGGATGAAAATTGGAAGAAAATCCATTAGGAAGAATTTTGTGGTGGAGGCAGGTGTGAATAAAGTGGAGATGAGAGGTGAATCTAGTTTTCTTGAAAGTAACGAACGCAAAGTCAATAGCGACACGGGATATATCAGGAGGTAGGGAGCTAAAGCTGGTGGTAACCGACACACGGAGAGAGTTGATAAAATATTTCAGAGAGGGCATAGTGGGGAAAAGTAAAACGTCCAGAAAATAAAAAACGTAAGATATGAAATAAATAAAATATAAAACGCTGAAACAATAAATAAATAGGGTAGATAGCGGTAATAGGAGGTATGAAGGAAGAATAGGGAAATACGAAAATAAATAGGTGAATAGGATATAAAATACTGAGAAAAGGCGATAGGATAGGATCAGGGAGATAAGCAGGATAGGTAGATAGAGATACGAGATAACAGAGACACGGTGCAGTCAAAAAAAAATATATATATAATCGAGGAAGTTGAGGGGAACTGCGGTAAGACGTGGAATACAATGGATGGGTTTGAAAAAAAAAAAAATCGAAAAAAGGTGATTCGTCTTACGAGGACAAAAGACAAAGAAAATAGTCTACGTTACGGCCACAAGGCCTTCGTCAGGAAAGGAAAGAAAGTGAAGGCTAGATAGGACACATAAAAACTAAATAAAATAAAAACTGGGTACTTCCCTGAAGGCAAGAACCGAAATTCTATCAAAATCGCTGTCTGTTGATGACCGCGTGGCTGAACAGAAAGCGACTTCCGCCGCCGGATGTACACAATGCATACTAAGAAACTAAAAAACGAAACCGGACAATAAACTACCCAACGTGATAAAAGTGGGGACTGGAAATAGAAGAGGACAGAATGAGTGGGAGATAAATAAATATAAAATAAAAAAAAAATAAAAAAAAAAAATAAAAATAAAAAAATAAAAAAATAAAAAAAATAAATGTATATGGCATACAAATAGAAGAATAGGATAAGAGTGGAAAGAGTAAAATAGAGCAAGAGAGGAGAGGGACCTCAGACAAAGGTGTGAAAAGTGTTGAGACCGGCTGGTTTTAGACACCCCATGCGGTGGATAAGACGGTTCTCAAGCTGTTCTCGGCTGGCAGTGTCAGAGGAGCAGGATCGGATCGCTGTGACCTGGATGTCGATGGGACCATGGTGGTCAGGACCATTGAAGTGTATAGCAACTGGTGTGGACTTTTGCTGAGCGATGTCATTTAAGTGCTGGCTGAATCTGTCCCCAAGTCGTTTGCCTGTTTGGCCAATATAGGTTTTGCAGCAACGTTTACATATGATCGTATAAATGACATTGCGCGATTCACACGTGAAGCTACTAGTGATGGTGTACGTAGCCTTAGGAAAGGACACCTTCTGGGTTGAGATGACATACTTGCACGTGTTGCATCGTGTCCGACCACAGGGTAGTGTGCCAAAGTGAGTGGCATTCTCCTTTGGGAGACGGCTGTGAACAAGAAGATCCTTCAAGTTCTTGTCACGTCTATATGCCACCAAAGGTGCTTCACTGAATACTTTTTGGGTCAGAGGCTCTGCTTGGAGGATAGGGAGGTGGCGGAAAAGGATCTGTTTGACAGTAGTACTGTGAGGGTGATGGGTCAAGATTAATTTGACTCTATCCGAAGTGGATTTATGGTGAGGTTTGAGGGCCTCCAGACGAGAGATGGGGAGCACACGTTGGAGAGCAGAGGTGAGAACATGTTCTGGATAAAGTCTGTTACGGAAGAAATCCAACATCTCATTTGCTCGTAAGTGGAAGTCATCGTCGTCTTGGCATAAACGGCGGAGGCGGAGAAGTTGTGAAAAAGGAAGGGAGTCACGACAGGCCCGAGGATGGGAAGAGGTATACAGGAGGTAGCTGTGGGCATCTGTCGGCTTGTAGTATACTGAGGTATTAAGGCCGGAGGGCGTGATAGAAATAGTAATGTCAAGGAAGTTGACAGATACTGTGGAGACGAGGGAGGTGAACTTGATGGTGGGGTGAAAGTGGTTCACAAAGTCGATGAAGCGGTGTAAATCAGTCTCAGACATATCTGTGAGACCTATGCCATCATCGATATATCTGCGGTAAAACCCAGGGAAAGGACCGGAGTATTGTTGCCATATCTGATGCTCCAAGTGGCCCATGAATAGACAGGCATAGCTGGGACCCATCTTCGTTCCCATGGCAACACCACTAATTTGGTCAAAAAACTGACCATTGAATTCAAAGGAATTCAGTTGAAGGACCAGTTCAGCAAGACGGAGAAGAGTGACAGTGGATATAGAAGGGCAAGTGCGTTGGTCCAGAAAAAAACCGAAGAGCTCGGAGACCATCAGAGTGGGGAATAGAGGTATACAGAGAGCAGACGTCCAGCAAGAAAAGATGGTAGGAGCGGTCTGCTGGGAGTCGGATAGAGGAGAAAGTTGTAAGAGCGTGATTGGTGTCTTTGATGAAGGAGGGAAGATTCTCAACGATAGGCTGGAAAATGCTATCGAGGAAGTCAGAAATGTGTTCAGTAGGACAAGAACAGGCTGAGACAATAGGTCTTCCAGGGTTTTCGATCTTGTGAATTTTGGGGAGCATGTAGAATACAGGCTTGCCCAAAGAGCTGTCATGAATCCTAAGATGAGATGCTTCGGGAGGAAGATCATTACTAGTGATAAGCTGTTTAATAGTGTTGTGTACAATGCGATTGTTAGAGACAGTCGCATCGCTGGTCCTGGACCTGTAAAAAGAGCCATTGGTCAACTGGTTTTTACCTTCACTTAGGTACAAGTCCTTCTGCCAGACGACAATGGCTCCTCCCTTGTCGGCCGGTTTGATGACAATGTCGTCTCTACGGCGAAGAAGGGAGAGAGCACTAGACTCTGCCGAAGTGAGATTGGAATAATGCAATCTACGAGGGCGGAGCTGCTGAATGTCATGGATGGTGTTCTTGATATACAGGTCCAGGGCATGAGAGGCTCCAGGTTTAGGTGTAAAGGGAGGTTTAGTAGAGTCAGAAAAGCGTGCGAAGATGTCGGATTCAGCCTGAGACTGCGGAGTGCTGTCTTTCTCTCTAAAATGGAGCTTCAGCCTCATGCGACGGTGAAACCGATGAACATCCTGGAGGAGATTGTATTGGTCTAGGGTCGGACGAAGAGGAACAAATTTTAAGCCCTTACTAAGAACAGAGCGCTCTCCCTCAGAGAGGGGTAGATCTGGGGGGATGCAGACTACCTGAGTGCGTGATGGAGTGGAGGATGGAGGGGTAGCTTTGGGGGTAGGGATGAGACGGGATAGTTTAAGGTGTTTAGACGTGGAAAGGAACTCATGCAGCTGCCGGTTCAGTGTGTGGATAGTGGTGCGTATCATAGAATAGAAAGGGAAGTTGTTGGAGGTGAGACAACGTAAGCGAAGCAGAAGCTGGGTCTGTTGGGCACTGAGGTCTGATAAAAGGCGGGAGTGACTGGCGGCCACTACGCGCATACGTTGAAAGCCACATCTGGTCTCAATTCGTTGTAGGAGACGTTGTTCCCTAGGATTGAGTGTACCAGCAGATGGATGAAAATTGGAAGAAAATCCATTAGGAAGAATTTTGTGGTGGAGGCAGGTGTGAATAAAGTGGAGATGAGAGGTGAATCTAGTTTTCTTGAAAGTAACGAACGCAAAGTCAATAGCGACACGGGATATATCAGGAGGTAGGGAGCTAAAGCTGGTGGTAACCGACACACGGAGAGAGTTGATAAAATATTTCAGAGAGGGCATAGTGGGGAAAAGTAAAACGTCCAGAAAATAAAAAACGTAAGATATGAAATAAATAAAATATAAAACGCTGAAACAATAAATAAATAGGGTAGATAGCGGTAATAGGAGGTATGAAGGAAGAATAGGGAAATACGAAAATAAATAGGTGAATAGGATATAAAATACTGAGAAAAGGCGATAGGATAGGATCAGGGAGATAAGCAGGATAGGTAGATAGAGATACGAGATAACAGAGACACGGTGCAGTCAAAAAAAATATATATAATCGAGGAAGTTGAGGGGAACTGCGGTAAGACGTGGAATACAATGGATGGGTTTGAAAAAAAATCGAAAAAAGGTGATTCGTCTTACGAGGACAAAAGACAAAGAAAATAGTCTACGTTACGGCCACAAGGCCTTCGTCAGGAAAGGAAAGAAAGTAAAGGCTAGATAGGACACATAAAAACTAAATAAAATAAAAACTGGGTACTTCCCTGAAGGCAAGAACCGAAATTCTATCAAAATCGCTGTCTGTTGATGACCGCGTGGCTGAACAGAAAGCGACTTCCGCCGCCGGATGTACACAATGCATACTAAGAAACTAAAAAACGAAACCGGACAATAAACTACCCAACGTGATAAAAGTGGGGACTGGAAATAGAAGAGGACAGAATGAGTGGGAGATAAATAAATATGAAATAAAAAAATAAATAAATAAAAAAAATAAAAAAAATAAAAAAAAAATAAAATAAATGTATATGGCATACAAATAGAAGAATAGGATAAGAGTGGAAAGAGTAAAATAGAGCAAGAGAGGAGAGGGACCTCAGACAAAGGTGTGAAAAGTGTTGAGACCGGCTGGTTTTAGACACCCCATGCGGTGGATAAGACGGTTCTCAAGCTGTTCTCGGCTGGCAGTGTCAGAGGAGCAGGATCGGATCGCTGTGACCTGGATGTCGATGGGACCATGGTGGTCAGGACCATTGAAGTGTATAGCAACTGGTGTGGACTTTTGCTGAGCGATGTCATTTAAGTGCTGGCTGAATCTGTCCCCAAGTCGTTTGCCTGTTTGGCCAATATAGGTTTTGCAGCAACGTTTACATATGATCGTATTTTTCTATAGTACAGTGCATTATTTATTAATACAATCTTGTCTAGAGAGTGCGAAAACTCGTGTTGTTGCCCGTTGGAGATCCTCATTTGTTCTGATAGATACTGTATGCTGAGCGACATTTTCCCAAGACATCCTCTCGTACCAGTTTCTCCCCATTACCTCTTATACTCTCTGAGAAATAGGAATCGATTATCGATAGAGGACAATACACATTTCAAGTAGTGAGAGCAGCTTTTTGCTGTTTTTATCTTCCTTGACGCCTACCTGATTCGCGGATGCACTTATCTCAAACATCTTGTTTGTTTTTTCGCTAATGCCAGCTTCTGGCAGGTCACTATTCCCAGGAGATGTCATTTGTTGTATTAGAGCTTGATTTTCCTTAAAATCTATGCCTACCATTAAATGTGACTGGAGCATAATAACGTTGCCGCTGTTCGTTTTTCATTCATTAAACATTTTTTTCTCCATTCTTTTGGTTCTTTCTAGATTTCTTATTTCTGAGGTTTGTTTCTGTCTTTCCCTTGCTTTGTTATTATCTTTGTATGTTTCTTTCCCTCAGTCGCTTTAAATTCTGCAACAGTAACTTTTACCGTGACAGTAACGTTTACCGTGACAGTATCTTTTACCATGACAGTATCTTTTACCGTGGCAGTATCTTTTACCATGACAGTAACGTTTACCGTGACAGTATCTTATACCATGACAGTAACGTTTACCATGACAGTAAGTTTTACCGTGACAGTAACGTTTACCGTTACAGTATCTTTTACCGTGACAGTAACGTTTACTATGACAGTATCTTTAAACGTGAAGGTAAAGTTTACCATGACCGTAACTTTTACATTGACAGTTACGTTTTCCATGACAGTAACTTTAACCGTGACAGTACCGTTTACCATGACCGTAACTTTTACCATGACAGTAACTTTTACCATGACAGTAACGTTTACCATGACAGTAACTTTTACCATGATAGTAACCTTTACCATGACAGTATCGTTTACCATGACAGTAACGTTTACCATGACAGTAACGTTTACCATGGCAATAACTTTTACCGTGACAGTAACTGTTACTGTGACAGTCACTTCTACCGTGACAGTAACGTTTACCGTAACAGTAACTTTTACCGTGACAGTAACTTTTATTACCGCAACATTAACTTTTGCCTAATCTGTAACTTTTATTACCGCAACAGTAATTTTTACAGTCAAAATAGTTTAGCTGACTAGCTTTGGTCTCTTGTGTTAATCATCTTTTGTTTCTAGCTTATCTAAGACTTCTTTATTTGTTGACTTTTCTCTTCACGAGATGCGCCACATTCTTCGATATATTCACATCTCAAGAGTTTCAGCTCTTTCTTCCAACTGCTTGTTAACTGACCACTGTACTTTTAATAGAGGCACTAGTACAAAGAGGAATCAGCGCATAATGCTTCGGCTCCAAATACAACATATACCACTCAACAATCGCTTGACCAGAATCCAAATCCAATACACTGCAGAGTGCTACCTATGTACCTACCCCAATGAAACTGTTGACAACTGTGACGGGACGATTTCGTGCATTATTCTGCGTTGGTTTAATGGTTTTGGTTTTTCCTTTTCTCTATTACTGTTTCCCTACGTTTTCTCTTTATCACGGTCTCTTCTACTATTTCGCCGTTCCCACGCAAGTAATTTAGCATACGAGTCAGTGGGCGGTACCTTGCCCAGGCTACCGGGGAAAACTCAATTTACAGGTGTGAGAAAAAAATTCCGGATTTCCAGCGCTAGCCGTGTCAGATCAGACTCATTTATGTATCTAAAGTTTCTTGTTTGGGGAAGGTGGAACATCTCATTTTTGTAGCAGACATGAAGACGCCAGAGACCACCCCTTCGGTCTCACAGAAACCACATAAAAATAGAGTACTTACAATAATCCAGCACTCTCTCAGCTACAGTTTCCGATGAGCTCCAGGTCACCAGTGCGAAAGTTCGAGTAGCTATAAAATCAGTTTTGTAAGCTTTGGTCATAGCAAATTCTAAAACACTAGTTAATTATCTAGTGCATTCTTATGTAACAATTTTTAGCACGAGAAGTACAAATTCTGAAACTATAGAAAGGCCATCTCTGGTAACGTCGACCAGAAAACAACTTCTGGGAAGTTCTGAGCTCAACAAAGGGGTGAGTTATGTAATTTGTGTGTATATTAATGATGATATGTATTTCAGGTGACGAAATGTATATTGTGACTTGTGCCTTCTGTATATGTCGTTGTGACCTTGTATATGTATATGTCGGTTTTCTGACAATAGAAACCCTATGAAGCGTTTTTGTGCGACAATTTTCAATTGCTCTAGAAACTGTCAGACTTTATTTAAAATGTCCTAATATTTGACGGACAGTATTTGGGGTAAAATTGATCAAAGTAATACGCCTACTAAACTCCGAGACAGGGGTAATCACTGACGGGGGACGAGACAAATCTCTGATTTATAGTTAAATTTCTAACCTGTTCCCAGTTATCTATATTTTATTTACAATCTCTGTTGGCATCAGAAGCTGGTGTTCTTAGCACATTGTCAAGGAAGGCAAACACAGTGTCCCGATATTCCATCGTGGAAACAGACTGAGGGGTTTATAGAAAAAGAGAGTCACCCCAATAAGACAGGATCAGCCAAGCACAGATAAGTCATAAGGGACTGAAAATCAATTCACGGCTATTTGTATTTTGATTTAAATGCAAACTTTAACTCTACATAAGACTTTGCAATTACAATCAATCAATTATTACCCTTTAGCTCCCGAGGAGCATAGGCCTTCAAAAAACACATGCCAAGTCTTCATGTCCTATGCCATCTTCTCAAGTTCTTTTCATGTTTTCCTCATCATTTTCACCTCTGTGTCCAGTTCTCTTCTCCACGTGTTTTTTGGCCTACCTCTGCCTCTCTTTTCCTGTGGATTCCAGAACAAGGACTGCCTTGTAATGCTATCAACAGGTTTTCTCAATGTGTGTCCTATCCATCGCCAGCGTCTTCTTCTCAACTCTTGTTTCACTGGCATTTGTCTGGTTCTTGTCATCAATTCCACATTTGTGACTTTGTCATACCATTTCTTGTATTTATTCTCATAAACGTTGTCTTTTCCCTGTGTATTTTCGGGCCCACTTGTTGTGACCTCTAATCGAGAATTTTCATTTTCTCTTGCCTCTGATTATTGTTATGGGACAGAAGAGCCAAGTCATGTGCAAAATCTAGATCATCAAGCTGTTTAGTCAGATTCCACTGGATTTCTGTTCATCTCTCAGTTGCTTGTCTATGGACTCTTTTAATCTCTCAAGGATGATTCTGTTTAACACTTTTCCTGGCACTAATAGTAACATTATTCCTCTATAATTTGTGCACTCTTGTAAATTTCCCTTCTTAGACAACTTGACCAGATAATCTTCCTTCCATTCTGCTGGTATTTCCTCTCTCTCCCAGACTTTGCTGAGTAGTTTGTATAATATCTCTGTAGATGTATCAATATCTGTTTTGATGGTCTCTGCTGGAACGCCATCTGGACCAGTTGCTTTTCCATCTTTCAGAAGCTTTATGGCAAATTTGTCACTCAATAATCCCGTCAAGGATGATCTAATTAAATGTAATATTTGGAGGAAACAAAACTCATTAATCATTTGTTTGATTTGATTTGTAACATGATCACTTGTCTGAATTTAGGTTATTATATTATCTCAAAGTGTTGAACACAAATCTTTGTACTAAATGCTATTCGTTATATTTATATAATATAACTGCAGAGTATTGTTCAATTCATATTTCAATGTTGTAACAAGTACGTTGTGACCAGTTATTATATACTCTTATTTTTACAACTCACTTCACCTATCCTTACATCTTTACCTTATCATCCAGTATATTATAATCCTCGACTTTACGCAGGAAGGGGGCATCGCCGAGCCATAATCTATCAGATAGCATTGTCGGATATGATCTATTTTGAATTTCAGTGGTCTCAGATAATTCAGGACAGCAGTGGCAGAGATAAAGATCTGGAACAGACATCTATTCTTCCTTATCTGTACCCATCGCTTTCTCTAAGTTCTGTCCCACAGTTTCTGCCAGGTATTTCTTACTCCTTTCACGAGCCTACACTTCTTCTGAGAGGAATTTTCCTGGAGAACTATTGAGTTATCTGTTATTATCCCCTATATTATCTAAAACTTTTAGGAGACTAGTAGTTACTTATCTCTCTTTCGCCACAGATAGTGAGCGAATCACAAGAGAAATTTAAACGGGCCACAATAACGTCACAACAACCACCTCTTCAAGTGCTCAGCACTCGATGTTTTTAGGGAAACGCTTCTTCCTCCAAGGCCAGACAAGTGAAATAAAAGCAAAAGAACAACTCGCGAACACGTGCAAATACCACTACATGGTATGGGGCCATAGGGCGAGAGCCCAAACGCCGCTAGATCAATAAGAACAACAACAACAACCACAACATAGTTGCATTCGTAGATACAACGCTATCGCTAGGCGTAGGGCTTTCTTAGGCCGGACTTTGAGTTCCCCCACATCAGTTATATGAAGCTGCTAGTATGTTTAGCAAAAAATGATTACAGAATGGGGAAGATAACGCCACGTGTATAGTTAAATGTCAATTTTGAACGTTAAGATCAGAAAAAAAATAATTCTTGTAATAATCGCAAAGTTTTCATTAATATTTTTTTTTGTTAACTGTGATAGGCCCTACTAGATATTAAAGACCTATGTTGTTGAATAGAGTGGTGTGTCATGTGCCTACAAAGCAAAACACAAAAATAAAGAGAAAGAGAGGAGGAAAGAGGAGTTTATTTTGCATGAACAAAAGGCCTGTGTTAAAAGTACTTAATAAACATTAAGTAAAAAAAATCCCGCGAGCCGGATTCGAACCAGCGACCTAAGGATTACTTCTAAATCTTCTACAGTCCTCCGCTCTACCAACTGAGCTATCGCGGGCTCTCCATGTGGAACGTATTTCCATGTTTTGTAGAGTACGATCAGTACATCTGAGCAACGACGAAATATGTGCTTCCCCCTTGGGCAATTAACCACTTCTTCGTTGTTGTTAAGAGGGGGCTAAAAAATAAGGGGGGGGGAGGGGGAGCGGGGTTAGAGTGAGAAAAAAGGGAAAGAGACGTTGCGTGCGACGGGTAATTAGAACGTGTTCGCTGAACACTGAGGATGTAGGGTCTACCGTCATCTATGGCGTGTCACAAGATGGAATTTGGTGCCTCCTCTTTTCGATCTCTCTTTCACTACGGCAGTATCAGTTACATTTTTGTACTGATGTTATTGCGATTTTTTTCCGAGTAGCACCCTTTTCTTTCTGTTTGCTATGTAGCAAAGAGTTTGTTCAAACATCTGACACCCCTTGTTGGTGATAATACATCGCGTTTTCCAGAGTGAGACAAAGCTTTGCTAAGATTAGGCCAGGGGGCACGACAGATAAGAGATTAATCGTCTGTGCGACACATTCTGGACAGCCAGGAATAACATAATTGTTTCCGGAACACCTTGTTAGAAAGAGATTACTTTACATGAAAGTAATAATTTGTTACATCTTACACACATTGTTGTGTGAGGTTACCGATGCGTTTGTGAGTTGGTACACAGGGCAATCGGATGTTTAGAGCCCATTTTCAGAAAAGTAATGTTTGAGATTTTGCACTAGGTGAGTCATACAACATATTCAAATCAGATTGGCTGATCATTTGAGCTTGTCGTATATTTTTAGATAGGTTAGAAGATATTTATGGTCCCGTCTGAGCAGAGGTGATAGTAGTAAATTAGGTGAAACTAAAGGTGTAGAAATAGATTTCACGAGTGAATAGTAAAGGAGAAAAAGTTGTCTCTGGACTGAATAGTTTCTCTAGTCCAGCCTATCTATACGACTATATTGTAGTGTAAGACACTCTTCCAACCCCTTATCTCTAAAAAGATAAGTTTAACTAGACACACCCACACACAATTATGTGACAACAAGACACACAAATCGTGGAAAACTATGGTTAATTGGGTATGGGTCTGACCAACACAGACATGTAAGTTCTTTTTGTTGTTTATTATCATTAAACGTTTTACAACATTAAACATATAGAGAAATCAAATAAATCAAGTTTACAGATATATGAAAATAACCGAATAAGTGCCCTCCCCTTGTTGAGAAAGGATCCCAAAAGAAGTTAAGAACCCAAAGGTCAAATATAACCACTACGGTACATAATAGACTATGAAGAACAAGTTCCCCACTAAATTACTACTCAGTAAAGTACTCAGTTTAGCGAAAATAAAAAATAGAAGTTAGTACGATGATTGTAACAAAGGAAAATATTCACTCTCTCTATTTCTCACTCTGTCATATGTGGCCACAAAAACTCTTGCTTACCTAATCGGGTTTGGTATCCCTTGAAAAATTACAATAGTCTGAACCTATACTGTCAGGTGGGTTGCCCAAATATGGCCCCAGTCCAGCCTTTATCTCGAATAATAATTGCAAGGTGGACGCCAAATTTGGTGGTTTAATTTTCCTGGATGAATCATATGTCACCGCAAATAGTTACTGAAGCAAGACGTTCTCGTGACGTTAACAGTTGCAAAAGGAGAAAAGTAATTCCTGTATTGTCAAGCATCTGGTTGCTCAGACAAATGTTACAATATGTAAAAACTGATAATGATGGTAAATCCTATCGGCTGGCTCTTATGGTGAGTGCCGATTTTGAAACAGCGTAGTTTTTCTGGATCACTCCGTTGCTACTGTATAGTAGGGAATTTAGGAACTGCGTTTCCCGGATCAAATGTTTGTTCGTTCATTCTACTCAGCGATGCTGACCGACATAAAAAACCTTGCCGTGTACGGGCCTCTCTAAATTACGTCCCCTTGCGCAGATCAAACGATTGTCTCCCCTGAATGTATAAACATCAAAGAGTACAGGGGGAAAATATTATCGCCCTTTTATCTTCTTCAAACAGTCCGTTATTTCTCCGCGCATCTGTCTAATGACCGATAATTGGCAAATCAGCTCGCGTGAGAAACTCAGGTAAACAAACGCGATTCGCTCCCTTGTTAAACTGGCAGGTTTGCGAAAGTTGGTAAACAACTCTGTTGTTATGTTCCAGAAAAAAGGTGTGGATTCAAAGGTGAGTCATACAAACAGACAATTGCGTGGTTTGGCTTAGCCAATGGTAGACACTAAATGGGAAAGCAAAGGCTGTCAGATTACTGTATCAATATTTCCGTTCCACGTCACAGTACGTCCGGGATTTGAAGATGTGAAACCCTTTCCTATCTCATTTATGGAATTAGAGCTACTGTCATCCACAGCGTCCAAGTGATTGCTATCTTCCATTTCATCATCCTCCTCCATGTTCCAATTTCGACTCATAAAATCCGCACCTACATTCTCTTTTCTTGGTATCTTTTGTACTTTAAACGAGTACACGCTTAACAGCAGAGCCAAACGCATAATCTTTGCGTTAAATTCCTTATTGGCTCTAAGAAATGCCAATGGAGCATGGTCTGTCTGTGCTGTGAATGAAACGCCATATAGATATTCATGATGTCTCCTGATTCCATTTACGAGTGCTAAACATTCCCTCTCCACGGTCGAATAATTCCTCTCTGCTGTATTCAGTTTGCGGCTGCCGTATGCCACTGGAAATAACAGGTTCGAATTCTTGTCATCTGCCTGAAGCAGTGTTGACCCGATTCCCTGTCCGGAGGCATCTACACGCAAAATAAAAGGTTTCTTAAGGGCAGGTAACCTTAGAATTGGGTATTTGGACAGTTGTTCCTTGGGAGTGACGTAAGCGTGTTCACACTCTGCATTCCAAATAACGTTATCGGGTTTTCCCTTCTTTGTGAGGTCAGTAAGAGGTGCTGTCAGGCCATTGAAGTTTTTAATGAACTTTCGGTAGTACGCACACAGTGATAGGAACGAACGTGTCTTTCTTTGATTTAGGCCTCTTTGCTGCACGTATTTTCTCTACGTTCTTGGCAACTGGCCACATACACCCTTGAGAAATAGTATGCCCCAGGAAGTCAAGCTTTTCAAAGCTGATTAAACATTTGCTAGGACGGGCTGTTAGACCAGCTTCCTTTAGTCTCCTGAGGAGCATAGCGACCGTAGCAATATGTTCTTCGTAGTTGTCCGTTGCAATCAGTATATCGTCCATGAAATTGTGGATATGTGGACTTTGCAAGGGTTCTAAAAGCTTTTTCATCATTCTGGTGAAGACTCCTGGTGCGTTGTGCAAACCGAAAGGCATAACGTTGAAAGTGTAATGTCCTTCACTGGTGCTAAAAGCTAGCAGGGGTTTAATTTCCTCCTTGACTGGTATTTGGTAATAACCTTTACTCAGGTCAATCTTGGAGAAATTTCTTGCCTTGCTAAGCTTGGTGAACAGTTCAGAAGCGTTTTGCAGGGGCTCAGGCTGGAATTCCGTTACCGTGTTAAATAAACGGTAGTCAATACATAGCCGAACTTTCTTATTAGGTTTCTGCAACAGTACGACGCTCGAGCTATAGGGCGATGTAGACTCGCTAATAATCCCAGCTTGACGTAGTTTGTCTATCTCTCCACGTAACGTGTCTGCTTTCGCATACGGGATCAGGTAAACTCTGGTTCGCACAGGTGTCGCGTTTGTCAGCTTCATATCAAACTCTGCGAGATGCGTTCGACCAGGTATGTCCGTTAAGACTGCCGAGTACTGTTTCAATAACGCCTTCGTTGTGCTTCTGAGAGAGTGTCGCCGAATTTAACATCTTTGAATGATTCCGTTTGTTGCAGTGGATATTCCATGCAACTATCGTCATCTTCCTCATCTTTGGCTGCTATAGCGACCGCCAAGAGATGTTCGGGAGAAGGCACCAGTCTTTCCAAATATTTCTTTAACAGATTTATATGGTAGACTTTTTCCTTTCCTTTAATAGAGATCTTGTAGTTAGTTCTCGAGATCTTTTTAAGGACAATAAACGGCCCTTGCCATCCGATACGTAGTTTGTTGTTTCCGGTAGGAAGTAACAACAAACCCTTCTCTCCTGGTTGTAATTCTCTCTCTTTCACTGCTCTGTTGTATCGTTTAGCGTGCTTCATGCGTGCTCACTTAAGGTTGGTTGTTGCTAGATCCCATCCTAGTTGTAACCTTTCCTTAAGTTCCGATACATACTTAAATGCTGAGATGACTTCCTAGATATTTGAACTCTGGAACCTGTTTAAGCCTGATGCTGTTGATAAGTATTTTTTTTTTCCCCTTAACCAGCGGCACTTGGGCTTTCAGCCCTTCGGCCCAATGACATGTCATTGCGAGGCTGGGGAACCTGAGGACTTTCCTTCCAACCCGGTCAGGAGCTTCGCTCCTTCCCATCCACAGAGGGTTTATCACAGGAGCCGTTCAGGCTATTCAGTCAAATTTCCGGCCGTAAACATTTCTTCAAACGCCGACGCCCGGGTTTGAACCATGAACACCTGGTCGACAGTACAACGCCGAAGCCATTACACCAGCGCAGCTCCCATTGATAAGTATGTTAAGTGGGACTAACGATCTGTTAATTTTCATATTTTCTGTCTTTGATGTGTTGATCGTCATGCTGAATCTTCCAGAGGTTGGGTTAAGTGCACTTGTAGAATTTTACCACAACCATCAGTTCCACTATCCCAACTAGACTACCACTACTTGTAATTCTGATGTTGTTTCGCTACTGCTACGAAACACTAGTAGGCCTACACTCTTCACTCTGCAGCTACCGTGAATATTAATTGTTGCATTACTTGTCTTCAGTAACACTATTACTGTTCAAAAAAAGAAACGCAACTTTTTTGGTGTTACTTTTATAAAAGATATTCGCTGATTGGACATCAGTCAACCTATCGACTGTGTCCACCTGGTCATTAACCTCTCGTGGTTACCTGAATTGTACTCACCTCATGATTCGTGAGGTCATGGAAGAGGTCAAGGTCAAAACAACATTTTTGAAATAACTCGTGACAGGTTTATAAGAATCCGGTGAAACTTACTGAACACAAAACTCTCTGACCATATTATTGAATGCCTATAAAATATTGACGCTCCTCGAATAAATTCAGTTGAAAATTGAATGCGCAAGTATGGCTCATCTCACTACAGAACAACGACTCATCATCATTGGACGTTTACAGACTGGACAGTCACAAAGTGTAGTGGCCAGACAATTTAATGTGGTTAGAAGCACCATTAGTGGCCTTTGGAGGCGATTTCAAGAAACTTTCTCAGTGGCAGACCGGCCGCGCAGTGGAAGACCCAGAGTCACAACTCCTGCCGAAGACCGCTTCACACGGCTGCGTCACCTCAGGAATCGACTTGCATCTGCGTCCTCCACAGTCCAGTCAATGTCAGCAGCTCGTCAAATTTCAGATCAAACGGTCAGGAACCGGCTGCACGACTCTGGTCTTTGGGCTAGAAGACCCTACAGAGGTCCTGTTCGTACGGACCGGCATCGCCAGAACCGACTGCAGTGGGTGAACCAGCATCGTCAATGGACCGTTGGGAATGACTGGAGACGGGTTTGGTTTAGTGATGAATCATTTTTTGTGCTCCAGCGACACGATAGACGGAGAAGAGTTTACCGCAGAGTCCATGACCGCTACGCCCAGAACAGCGTTGATGAGGCTCCTCCACATGGTGGTGGAGGTGTACTGATGTGGGGGGCGATCAACTTCATGGGAAGAAGTGACCTGGTGCAAATTGAAGAACGCCTGAATGCCCAACGATACGTCGCTGAAATTCTTCGTCCTCACGTTCTTCCACTTCTGGCTGCACGAGGGTCGATTTTTCAGCAGGATAACGCTCGACCTCATGTGGCACAACTCACCACCCAGTTCCTCGCTGACAACAACGTCCAGACCATTCCGTGGCCAGCCATGCCATCAGACATGAACCCCATAGAACACTTATGGGATGAACTCGACAGACGACTCCGCCAGCGAGACGTGGCTCCAGCCAATCTCCGACAGTTGTCTCTTGCACTGCGGGAAGAGTGGGCAGCCATCCCACAACAACAGATCCAACGGCTAATCGGATTCATGTCAAGGAGATATCGTTCTCTGATAGAGGCCAGAGGAGGCCATACACCTTACTGAAACGGAGGCCTCAGTCGCAAAGAATAAAAGTCCAAACCAAATTTAATGAACAGCATTTCATTGTTAAAGTCTGAAAGTTTCTTCATGCCAAGATTGAAAAATTAATTCCGTAAAATAAAATTTTGGTACAAGTTTGAAATTTGGTGTCCATTACCACTGCAATAATGTTGCGTTTCTTTTGTTGAACAGTATTGTAGGCTACATACTGTTGCTACTGCATCTGTTACAATCGCAACAACCATAATAAATCTCCAAATGTGCTTTCCGCTTAGTTGTCTCAGCTGAATCCGTTCATGATGAACCACCTGCCAAGCTCCCCCCGCCGTAATTACCTGTTATTTCCGTCAAGATCAATGTTTATACCTATAATCGTTGTGTGCACAAATCATTAACCTGGGTTGTTTACAACAAACTGAGTGAGAAAAATGAGTTTCTCATTACCGTCCCGCGATAGCTCAGTTGGTAGAGCGGAGGACTGTAGAGGAATTCAAAGTAATCCTTAGGTCGCTGGTTCGAATCCGGCTCGCGGGAAATTTTTTAAATATTTTGTGTTAAAATAATTAATTTACAAAGTCTATAAATTTGAGCACAACATAGTTACATTTCACTTATTTTTTTTCTTTCGTTTTGTTCTGTGATTCTCTTCCTCTATTTCGCCCTGGCTCTCTTTTTATCTTACTCTTGATCTCACTTTTTCGTTAACAGTAACCATTACTGTAACGGTAATTTAAGAGAGACAGATAATTAAATGGTTTGACTATCTCACGAGAATGGGGCCAGATTAATTACCACGACGCAGCTGCAATAGTAGATGATCTGGCTTTAGGGCGCGGGGAAGGCCAAGAAGCAGACGGATAGGTAACAGTACAGACATCCTACTACAGGTCCGTGCCTTAAGTCCGAAATTCTCGGGGACAGCCCAAAGTCGCCCAAATGTCGGCCCAAAAAAAAAAAACCGTTCGATTTTCGGAATATTTCGGTTATCGGGTGTTCGGATTCAAGGCTAAGGACTTGTACAACACGAGCTCCCAGTAGCGAGCATGACACAAGTGGATCAAAAGTCAGTTCTCCAACATGCTTCACGGCAACAGTGGAATTAAAACGTAAAAGTAAGTAATTTCAGAGGCAAATAAATACAAACGAAATATATTTTTAAAAACACCACGGAAAAGTTGCTTCTTTGAGATACTTACTACCGTACTTTTATCATTGGCATTCGTAAACACAAAGTTACTCGTACGGCTTTCTGAGGCAGGGAGAGGCCTTTGTTACTGTTCACCCCAGGATTTTTTTTTCTTTATTGGTGAGTGGTGACGGTAACTATAAGTTAAAGGCCCACTGTTAACGTTGAGCCCAGAACAAAAGATAAGTATAAGAATAACTCAATAATTAAAAAACAATTTAAAAAAACTCAATAGTTATCGCACCTCCACCTCTGTGCTATTGTCACCGTGAGGCCTGCGCTAGCATTATTCATGCTATTGTTAGAGTGAGATAAACAGTTAGGACAGCTCACAAGGAAAAAATAATGAATGGAAAAAATAATTGCAACTGACAACAGTTCAAGATACAGCTCACCTTTACTAAAAGTAAGTGATCATCTAGAGACGAAAACAGAATGTCCGAGAACAGCGGAGCTCGACCAATAAATTTAATGAAAAAAATTTGGGTTAGCGAATCAGAGAGTGGCGAGGAAACACACCACGCTGAGATGGCCAGAGGTCATTAGTCAGTCATCAGTGTGTCGTTAGAGTGCTAAGAAGATTCGAGCAGCTGTGCGGACAAGTTGTACGTCTGTGGTTTTTACAGACAGGGTTTTTTAATGAGTATACACATATGTCCAGTTACCTCCAGCAAGGGTTTTTCTATCGGAAGATAGTTATTGTTTCTGCTTCACAGATAGTGTTTATTTCAAAAGGAGATCAGCGATTATGCTATCTTGTTAGTATTGGATTGTGAATACATTATGCACAAAATAGATTCTTGTTTCCAGGAATGTTTTGTAGAGACACGATTTGCCAGTTCGCCGTGAGAACTTTATGACTATGTATAAAGAAACGGAAGGCTATAAATATTTTACGACTATGTATAAAGACGAATTTTAACAAACAGTGAGTGTCGACTTCTATATGAGAACCGCAAATATGCTCTCTCATGTAAGTATTTGACTGTGAACATATATATATATATATATATATATATATATATATATATATATATATATATATATATATATATATATATATATATATATATATATATATATATATATATATATATATATATATATATATATATATATATATATATATATATATATTGCATAAGATTGATTTTGTTTCTAGGAACGGTTATAGAGGCTGGTCTCACCAGTTCGCTAAGAAAAATCTATGAGTATCTAAAAGATATGGTACGCTATTGAGGATTTGGAAAGACTAAGAATGCCCACAGGAATTAATATGATAAAGAGGAATATAAAAGTTTACAAGACGTAGAGCTCATGCATGAAGTACCTGATGTTCAAGGATCCAATGTATGATTATAGGCGAGCTCTATTATTTGAATGACTCATCATGCTTGTTACAGTATTACGTTATTAAAAGTTGTAAAGGATCACCATGAATTTGCTTTCATCCTTAAATGTTGCTGAAAGTATGCCATCATTGTTTACACTACCACTATATGAGAAGTCACTATAACATCAAAGAAGGAATTGAACGAATCTGAGGTATATATATATATATATATATATATATATATATATATATATATATATATATATATATATATATATATATATATATATATATATATATATATATATATATATATATATATATATATATATATATATATATATATATATATATATAAAGATAGTAGTATCATCCAAGAATTACCACCTCTGGCGGAGTTAACCAGTAATAATATTAACTTGAACTTGGAAGATAAAAGAAAGAAGTTTCAACTTAAAACTTAGACCAAGTACACACACCTTTAATAGTCCCCAGTCACCAGGCCGGTGACACTATGACTACCTTTACCTTGCCATAAGAGTGTATGCAAGGAAGGTTAATTACATGACATGATTAAAACATTGGATTGAAGAGACATTAGCTACATCTATTACCTTGATGTTCTGCGTGCTACTGATTGGGCTCACGTGGAAGTTTCCTGACTTCTGGTTTACTGACGTAATTGACTGAACTGTGGTAGTCTACTTAATTCAAAGAAACATTTCTTGCGTTGTGTTATTAATTGCCGAAACCATTTTAAGATATCAAATAACGAATGTATCATTGGGGGTTATTATAGGGTGAATAATTTATGGTCACCTTGTGTGTTAGACCACTGATGTTATTCACTAGAGGTGTATCATTAGACATCATTAAAACAAAAATAACTAAAGAGAAATAGAAAAATACCGTGGATATTATTTTCCACTAAATATAGCTTTCTAAATAATATTATCTGATAAAAAATACTTTCCCGCGAGCCGGATTCGAACCAGCGACCTAAGGATTACTTTCAATACGTCTACAGTCCTCCGCTCTACCAACTGAGCTATCGCGGGTTCTATAGATAGGTAGTATTTTCCACATTTTGTTAAGTATGAAATCTAACGTCTGAGAAAACACCCACTTATTTGCCGTCCCCTTGGGCAATTTACCGCAATAGTTTTTTTTTTAATTTTTTTATTTTTTAAAGTGGTGGAAAAAGGGGGAAGGGCAGGAAACGTTGAAGAGACGGTAGGTGCGACATTATAGGATAGAGTGATACACAGTTACAAACATTCGTCCAACGACAAACTATCTCTCTGGAAATTAACTAGTTTTCAGACACATTTAACTGGACTATTTCATTAATGTGCTTATATATGCCAAACTAACTGAAAAGTGGACAGACAGACAGACAGATGTATGTCCATGTGGGGCAGGACAAAAAGACAGTAGACCATGTACTCCAAATCTGTCGGCTCCATGAGAGGAGCACAGTGGAAAGCGTGGCCATCTCCAACCCAGTTGAGGCAGAAACTGTATGGTGACGAGAGAAGCCTGAGACGATCTGCCAGCTTTACAAGAGAGATAGATGTGGTTATTTGAGAGCGAACGATGGAGAAGAAGAAAATATATGACAAACTGAATAATGACCACATTACAAGAAAATGACCACATTACAAGAAAATGACCACATTACAAGAAAATGACCACATTACAAGAAAATGACCACATTACAAGAAAATGACCACATTACAAGAACATGACCACATTACAAGAAAATGACCACATTACAAGAAAATGACCACATTACAAGAACATGACCACATTACAAGAAAATGACCACATTACAAGAAAACAACCACGAAGAATTCATTCATTCATAACCCTCCACTCCCAAAGAAGCATAGGACTTCAACAAACACATGCCAAGTCCTCCTGTCACGTGCCATCATCTCAAGTTCTTTCCACGTTCTCCTTATCATTTTCACCTCCGTTTCCAGCTCTCTTCTCCATGTGCTTCTTGGTCTACCTCTGCTTCTCTTGCCCTGTGGTTCCAGAACAAGGACTGCCTTGTAATGCTATCAACAGGTTTCCTCAGTGTGTGTCCTATCCATCTCCATCGTCTTCTTCTCATCTCTTGTTCCGCTGGCACTTGTCTAGTTCTTGTCATCAGTTCCACGTTGGTAACCTTGTCATACCATTTTAATCCCTCTATTCTACGCAAGCACCCATTTATGAAAGTCTAGCTTTTTGGTTCTTGTCTTTGTTGTTCTCCATGTCTCAGAGCCATACAATAGTACTGACTTCACATTTGAGTTGAAGATTCTTATTTTCGTGTTGGATCCGATTTCTCTTGATCTCCATATATTTCCCAATGCAATGAAAGCTCCTCTTGCTTTTTGTATTCTTATTTTGATATCACTGTCTGTCCCTCCAACTTTGTCTATATTGCTACCAAGATATGTGTACGATTCTACATCTTGTATTGGTGTTTCTTCAAGTTCAACCTTGTTATCATTACCTGCATTGATTCTCATTATCTTTGTCTTTTCCCTGTGTATTTTCAGACCCAATTGCTGTGACTCTCATCGAGTGTTTTCAATTTGTCCTGCATCTGATTACGGTTATGGGACAGAAGAGCTAAGTCATCAGCAAAATCCAGATCATCCAACTGCTTAGTCAGAGTCCACTGGATTCCATTTCTGTGGTGTCTTGTCGATGTTCTCGTAACCCAGTCTATTGCTAGTAATAAAAGAAATGGAGACAAGAGGCATCCCTGTCGCACTCCTGTTCTTATCCCAAACGGTTATGTAAGCTGTCCTTCATGAAGAACTCTGCATGTCATGTCTTCATATGTTTTCTTTATTAAATTAATGATCTTCAGGGGAACTCCATAATGCCTCATCAATTTCCAAAGTGATTCTCTGTCTACACTGTCAAATGCCTTTTCGTAGTTCAACTATTATTCTCAAAGTGGCTATCTGGTCTGTACATGATCTGTTTTGTCGAAAACCTGCTTGTTCATCTCTCAGTTTCTTGTCTATGTACTCTTTTAATCTTTCAAGGATAATCCTGTTTAATACTTTTCCTGGCACTGAAAGTAACATTATTCCTCTATAATTTGTGCACTCTTGTAAATTTCCCTTCTTAGGCAACTTAATCAGATATCCTTCCTTCCATTCTGCTGGTATCTCTTCCTTTTCCCAGACTTTACCAAGTAATTTATATAACATCTCTGTAGCCGTGTCGATATTGGCTTTGATGGCCTCTGCTGGAATGCCATCAGATCCAGACGCTTTTCCATCTCTTAGAAGCTTTATGGCTTTCTTTATTTCTTCCTTCGTTGGTCTTTCACCGTTAATTTGTAGCTCTTCTTCTGCTGGCTGGATGTCCGAGGGGCTTTGTGGTGCTGGTCTATTGAGAAGGTCCTCAAAATATTCTGTCCACCTCTTCATTTGCTCTTGTATATTGCTGAGCAGTTTTCCATTCTTGTCTTTTATGAAGCAACTTGTTTGCTTGTATTTCCCCGTTAGCTTCTTTGTGCTGTTATACAGTTCTCTCATATTGCCTTTGGCTGCAGCATCTTCTGCCTCTCTTGCCAACTCCTCAATATACTTCCTCTTGTCTCTTTTGATACTTCTTTTTACTTCTTTGTTTGCTTCTGTGTACACTTCTTGAGCCTTGGCTTTGGAACTTCTTGTTTTGCTTGTGTTTAAATCTGCTTTCTTGTTTTTGCTGTCTTTTATCTTATTGATGGTTTCTGTTGTTATCCATGCTTTTTGTTGTCGTTCTCTTTTCCCCAGTATTTCTTCACATGTCTCATTCCATACAGTTTTGATTTGCTGCCAATAGTCTTCTGTATTCTCTGCATCATCCAGCTGTTGGAGCACCTGAAATTTGTTGGATATTGTGACCGCAAATTTGTCTCTTGTTTCTTGATTTCTTAGATGTCCTACATTAAATTGTTGTCTATAACGAAGAATTATCACTGACTTAAGATTCAAACTAATACCTTCTGACTGGTAATCTTAGTCGCCGCGAACTTCCTAAATTTGCATGCATGGCGTGTCTCCAGAAGTTGGTGATCATGTCTATCCGTTGATCTCTATTTTTTATGGTGTCTATTAGTTCTGTTGTTGATCTGTTCTCATTTCAATGTATCAAGCCATCCATTATCTTTTGTCTGTGTCTTTCTATACTCTTTCCTTCTATTTGTCCCGTGGTAATATCATGTTAACAAGTACTCATCTTCTCATCACAAGTCCAGTGAAGGTTGGTTTTTCCCTTACATTTATTTGTTTTATATTTCTTTGTTCGTTAGCTCTTCTCAAGCATTCTTCGTTAGTTCTGGTGCTGTGGATATTGCTGCGAAATGCATGCGGTGTGCGTACGTACGTTGTCCTGCTGGAGAAGCTGCAAGTCTGGATAATTTGTGAACGCAGGAGCAACCAATGCATCCAGAACCTCATCTCGATATGTCACAGCATTAACATTTCCACGGAAGACGTGAAGAGGCAAGCGATGGTGAAAACTGAATCCTCCCCAAATGTGAATACTGCCACCTCCAAATCGGTTGTGCTGACGAACACAGCAATCTGCAAAGCGCTATCCACACCGTCGCCAAATCCGCATACGTCCATCAGCAAAGGATATGTTGAATCTGCTCTCGTCTGTGAATAGGACAGCATTCCACTGCAGTCTAGTACATCTGTCATGTTGCTCTGCCCATTGCAGGCGCTGCTGACAATGTCTGTGAGTCAAGTTTGGCCCAACATAAGGTCGTCTTGCAGTAAGGCCTGTATCTCTGAGTCGTCGTATGACTGTCATTCGAGAGACTTGCCCACGTCTACCCACTATTGCTCTTGCTGTTTGACTTGCCGGGAGAGAACGATTCCTTAGGAGACTCAGCACAATATGACGATCTTGCGCAGGGGTAGTAACTCGTGGTTGGCCACTCCGAATTCTATCCCGGGCACTGTGTGAATATTAATGTGTGAAAATCGCTAGTGGATGTCCCAATCATTTGAGGCTGGCAACCTCAGCGTATAGAATGATGATTCATGAACCACCACTGCACGGCTGGTGATTGCTTTATTGCTAGTTTCTTAAAGAGAACTAAAAGCATAAAGTAGTCCCAAGTTCCCTATGGAGCACGGGGGGGGGGGGGGTTGAAAGAAATGATGTACATTATAATTATAATACTTACAGTTTCATAGCAGTGTAATTGTCTGTGTGAAAATATTCATTTTAAAGTTAACGAAAGTTTCAAACTTTTCAATCAGTGTAAACATAAATGAAAACATATTCAATTTATATTGTGAACACTTGTCAATCGGAGGAAATGTAAATGTAAACATATTCTATCTGTATTATTAACCTTTTCATTTAAATGTAAAGTGACTATAAAAGCTATTCAATTTAAATGTAAAGAAAGTTTTATCCCGAGGGCTTAAATTTAATTCTTATCGAGGGTAAATTCTGAGTTAAATGGGATGGTAGAATAGAAGAAAGGGGACGCATAAGTATGTGTTGGGAAACGCTATACTCAGGAGAGCGTTTCGTTTCTATTCTTTTACCATAGTTATTGGTGGTACCATCAGAAAGTACTATCTCTGGAACAAGAAGGGAACAGTGGCCTGAGCTTTAAGACGAAGGACTAGCTTTGTAGACTCTCCCTGACATTTCTGGGAAACAAGCTACACCCGACAACCTTGACCAGCGACGAGTGTGAGCAGTGTAAAAAGAACCAACCCATTAGAAGCAGCAGAACCGTCATTGGCAGCTAAGTTCAATATATGCTGCCACTTGAACTTCTTAGAACAATTTACCTCCTATCACGACCCTGATGATAACTTTTTCCTGATCCATAACTATTCAAATTATTTTCAAACTGTTAAAACTTAAGTGATTATTACATTTTGTTATTTGTAATTTTACAAATTTAACTTCGATTTAATCATTTTAAAGTTACTGCATGTTTGTCTCAGTCAATTTACTACACACACTCTAAACAGATCTATACCAGAATAATAAGTCTTCCCCTGAGTAAATCAGAGTTGGGGGCTTAACGAGCTAAGATAAATCATTGCTTAATTCTTCACAAACGTTGTCGGCAGATTCTAGAATTAACGTGCTCAGCCAAAGCAGCAGTGTTTTCGCTTATCTGAATATCTTGTGAACAGTCCCTTGAGATAGAAGTGTCATTACCTTTCTATTTACAAATCTGCCAAGAATAATCTTGCGCGAAGCTAAACACCTTTGAAGCCCATATTAGATACTCTTCAGTTTTGGCCACTGTTTGACCACTACTGCAAAGCAGGGGAGGCAATACCGTCACATATACTAGGCTGGATAATCATTCATAACACATATTAGAAACAAGTAAAAACAAACATTAAGGAAATCATCAAAACATTATTTTGATGATGGGCCTATGCACATTGAGGATCTCCCCGCGTTAGAGACTGGCGTCAAAATCAACTATTTCTGCCAACAACAAAAAAAAAAAAACACGGAGAAACTTGACAGCAAAGAAACGACGTTTGTCTTATTCGTACACTCTCAGATGTCTACTGAAATATTTAGAAAGAAAGCAAGTGTCAGCTTCAGGCTATCTGTATCTCCATAGAGTTTTTCCGGGAACGATACTGGCGACGGTCATATGTGCTTTTTCTGTTCCTCGTATATTGGGCATCTTTGAGGCAGATGTTCAGTCATTTTATCGGTGCCACAGTTACACTCATCAGTAATTCCTATCTTTAGCTTGTTGAATAGATTGTTTCCCAATCTTTAACTTGTTCAATAGGTAGTATCCCAATCTGTTGTGGCCCGTGCGGAGTTTGAAGATTACCACATCGAAAATGATGAGAGTAAAAGTTTCATTTGACCTGTTACCTGAGAATAAAAACACGTTAAGTACGATTCTGTTTTTATTTTTGGTCAGTAGAAAAGTGTTTTTATATTTTTGAAAATCAATCAAATCGAAAATTTCCTCTGAAATATACTTTCCTCTGTGGTCACCTGCTCAACTGTTACCTCTGCCGGTACCATACATGATATCCCTCTATTTATTCTTCCCCTTTGATATCAGCTTTGTTCCTATGCAGAAAGTGGCTTTTGTCTTACCCCAGTGTAGGAGAGATAGAGGGATACGAAATAATACATGGAGAAAATAACAGGCGAAAGACATGAAAGGAATGAGGAGAATAAGGAAAGACCTTGAGCTGATTGCAATGGCAGGAAGATTTGGCAAATCTTTGATGAGAGCCTAATCTCTTTGGAAAGTTGAAGGGTGACGATGAAAGAAGAATAAGAAAAGGACGAGAAAGAAGGAAACAACCAGCAGAAAGAAATTAATGGAAACAAATACGAGAAAATCCTGTAATGCTGCAGTCACGCTAACGGGCTTAACATGTAAAAAATTAAAAAAAAAATAATTAAAAATATTCCCGCGAGCCGGATTCGAACCAGCGACCTAAGGATAACTTTGAATTCCACTACAGTCCTCCGCTCTACCAACTGAGCTATCGCGGGACGGTACAGGGTACATAATTTGTTCTCAGTGGTTTACAGTTTATGACACACTTTAATGATATTGGTAAACACCGATTTAGACGGAGACGACAGGTAATTACGTAATACTATCTGAACCAGTATGATAGAAGCGTTTGACATTTACTGTTCACACTATCTAAAATAAAAACAAAGACATCTATATTAGTTCTCACTTTCTCTTTTCTGCTGATTTTGTTAGTTTGTACCTGACAAACGTTGGCCGTTTACGTGTCCTTTGTCAAAGTAAGAAGTATGCTACTTCGACCAACTGGCTACGTGGAGAGGGGGAACATGCTGTGTGGGCATCAGCTATCTCCTTATAACGGTTCCCAAGCTCGCGCCCTGGAGAGGACTTCAACCTATAGTGTCGGCACAACACGGGAAGTAGCAGTTACCGGTTATAAGCATCTTGTCTAATTGGCATAGGGTATGGCGCCAGGGGCTACTTCCGACAGTGGGAGAGGTTCTAGGATGTCACTGGACAGCTACCGCCCGCTTCAAGCTGGACAGCCCCCAGCCAATTAGATGCTGTCCGGACGATTCCGAGACACTCCGACCCCAGTGTCTACGCCGCATCTTTAGTGTTTCGTAGAAGGACAAAGTGACAAATGTCGCGGTGCTCTCACGTGCTGGCCAGTTGTCCGTAGAAAATATCTTTGGAAATGCGACCATATTCTATGCGGTGAACATTGCCAAGACAGCGAAGTCTGCGCTGTCTAAGCGTTGTATACATACTTTGAAAGCCAGCACGTAACAGCATAGGTTGTCTATGTCTCGCTGCCATATAGAAGTGTGCTGTGTTGCAGGCATTATATACCACAACTTTGGTCTTCGTTGTGAGTTTGGAGTGTCCTCAAACACGCGTTGATACACAGTTTGGAGTGTCCTCAAACACGCGTTGATACACAGTTTGGAGTGTCCTCAAACACGCGTTGATACACAGTTTGGAGTGTCCTCAAACATGCGTTGATACACAGATATATCTAGCGAAAAATCTAGTTTAGTGCACCATTTTTTTGTTATCAAAATCTGAGTACCCTAGCCTCTTGACTTCCGGTTTCCGGTTCAGTGACAGACATTTTATTACCAACATCAGAGAATGTTTTCTCTTATTTTTACAGTTTTATGTTCTCTACTTAATTCTTACTTTATTTCCCATCTTTTTTTCGTTTGTCTGACCCTAACGAAGGCCTTGTGGCTGCAACGTAGGTTTTTTCTTCTCCTGTCTCCCAGTAAGAGGTATCACTATTTATTTTTTTGTTTTTTGTTTGTCATTCTATAGCCTGTATGAGAACTACCATTTAGATCTATTCTTTTTGTTGCTAGTTTCGGAACATGGGAGCACCATATGCCGGCCCTCTAGCTTTTATTATTCATGTGCTCTTTCAGCAGTGGCTTCTGTGGCAACTTGCTTTACACGATGAGGCCGCAAGCCCTTTGTACAATCTCCTACTAGTGGCGTCTTACAACGCTTTGTCTAATCTACATAGGTCTACAGAAAATATCGGAGATTCTATTCAGCCAATCTCCAATGGGGAGATGGTAGTTTCTCTCATATGAAGCATGATTAGATAAAAGAAAACATTATACACTAGAGCAAGAATATGTTATCATCATTTCGTATTTAGTTTCACACTGTTATCGCTTACTAGGGGAGTTATCTTTCAGTCCGTATCTCATGCGTTAACACATTAACCCCTTATCAACCATTCAAGTTCATAGTTTATTTGAAGGAGACTTACAAACTCACTCGTCTTGTCTCGCAGTTTTTAGATAACTATTCCAAATAGACCACTTTCACTGTAAAAAGGTAAAGATAGTCCTATGTTAGATACTGTAGTATGGGGAGTGAAGTGTTAGAGACTTCACTATACTAGGTGTCGTTTCTAGAGGTGGGAGTGAAGTGTTAGAGACTTCACTATACTAGGTGTCGTTTCTAGAGGTGGGAGTGAAGTGTTAGAGACTTCACTATACTAGGTGTCGTTTCTAGAGGTGGGAGTGAAGTGTTAGAGACTTCACTATACTAGGTGTCGTTTCTAGAGGTGGGAGTGAAGTGTTAGAGACTTCACTATACTAGGTGTCGTTTCTAGAGGTGGGAGTGAAGTGTTAGAGACTTCACTATACTAGGTGTCGTTTCTAGAGGTGGGAGTGAAGTGTTAGAGACTTCACTATAGTAGGTGTCGTTTCTAGAGGTGGGAGTGAAGTGTTAGAAACTTCACTATACTAGGTGTCGTTTGGAGAGATGGAGTGACCAGCTCCCTTCCTCGCTGCCTTTTCCTCGCTACACACATTAATGCTGATGAATTTTGCCAGTTCTTCTCGTCGATCGCACGAACATCCGGGATAAATCATCAGCAACTGAATTGTACTGCTCTTTCTTATTTCGTTCATTCGAGGTTAAACGAAGCCCACCTTCCTGAATTACCTTTACTGTCAATCTCAGAGGTCTCTATTTTAATTAAATCATTACCCAAGACTTAATCTTGCGGTGAAGATGGAATATCTTCGAGGATACTTCAGATTGCATAGCCTGTCGTACGTGACTCACTCATTTACATTTACAATCTGTGCCTTACAAAGAAAGTGTTTCCTCAACGACTGAAAACAGGCTTAGTGGTACCAGTACCTAAAAAAGGTGATATTAATGTCGTCACAAACTACCGGCCGATTTCCCTTCTATCAGTTATAACTAAACCTCTTGAACAACACACGTATAAACATATTCTTTCTTCACTGAACAGCTACAATCTTATACATGAAAACCAATCTGGATTTCGACCCAAACACTCGTGTCAATCCTTGTTGACTAAGGTTACCGAAATCTGGCATTCTAATATCAACTGCGAAAAAATAAATGGAGTATTATTAATCGACCTTTACAAAGCATTTGACACAATTGACCACTCGTTGCTGATACAAAAGCTTGCGGTGTACAAATTTCATCCAAAAGTAATCACATTAATAAAATCATTCCTTGAAAACAGAACACAACGAGTCTTATACAATAATGTGCTCTCTAAATCATACACCACTACAATGGGTGTCCCGCAGGGCTCGATACTAGGACCTTACTCTTCAGCATCTTCATCAATGACCTGTCCTTGTCATTGCCACATGACAATTGTCTTATGTTTGCTGATGATACCACAGTAACAGTAGCTAGCACAGACATTAATACTGTTCAGTCTCTTTTACAGCATCACCTGGACATTGTACAAGCTTGGTGCACTATTAATAGTATGTCCATTAATAAAAACAAAACTCAATCTTTGATTTTCTCAACCCACCAAAAGATTCTGCACTGTCAACCAAGTGCATTATCTTTATCTCTAGACGGAGAACGTATTAAGCAAGTTACGGACCACAGCCTGTTGGGTGTGGTCATCGACCAGTCTCTAAGCTGGAAGTCACATGTCTATTTCATCACAAACAAGATCTCACAAAAATTGTTTCAACTCTCAAAAATCAAACATTTTTTATGTCCGCACTCTAGACTTATATTCTATTATGCACATATTCAAAGTCACCTTTCTTATTGCTCAAATATCTGGAGTCGCTGTAGCTTGTCGTTTTTGAAACGCCTAGAATCCCTACATAAAAGGGCGCTACGACTTGTTTGCTTGAATGTTAACATTCCCAGTGCTCAGCTATTTTCACAGCTGAATGTTCTTCCTCTTAAAAAATTCTTCTTCTTCCAAGATCTCCTGTTTGTGCATCAAATTTTACATGGCAGAACGCCTTCATACTTGCAAATGTTCTTTCGCTATAAGTACTGCTCATATTTTATACGAGGCGACCTACTTTTGGACCTTGCAAAACCTCGAACTGACCTCTTCCAAAGTTGTTTTAGTTATGCAGGTGCTTTAGCATGGAATTCCCTACCCAAGTCTGTCAAAACTGATAATTACATCTCATTCAAAAGACATCTGCATTCACATGTCATGAAATCTTGTACACACATTTAACGACAATTCTGTTTCAGTTATTTCAACGTTTCCATGAGTATTTAACTGTCATTGTAATATTTTAAGTTGAATTTTTAATATTAAGTAGCTTTATTGCTTGACCTCTCTCTCTCTCTCTCTCTCTCTCTCTCTCTCTCTCTCTCTCTCTCTCTCTCTCTCTCTCTCTCTCTCTCTCTTTCTCTCTCTCTATCCCTCTCTCTATGTGCGTGAATGACTATGAGTAAATGTACTTGTGTATGCTCAGTTTCTGATTGTGATGATAATATTAATTTTTTTTTTTTAAATTTTTTTTTCTAACCAGCGGCACTCGAGCTTTCCAGCTTTTTTGGCCCAATGACATGTCATTGCGAGGCTGGGGGGTCAGTGGACTTTCCTTCCAACCCGGTCAGGAGCTTCGCTCCTTCCCATCCACACGGGATTTATGTGCAGGAGCCGTTCAGGTTATTCAGTCAAATTTCCGGTCGTAAACATTCCTTCAAACGCTGACGCCCGGGTTTGAACCATGAAAACCTGGTCGCCAGTACAACGCCGTAGCCATTACACCAGCGCGGCTCCCGATAATATTAATTAATCCTGTCTGAAGTTGTTAATATTTTAATTTTAATTTGTAAAACGCTGAAAATTGTATTGCAGGGCAGAAATGTAAAAAGGCAATTATGCCTATTTCTTTCCCCTGATGAAATAAAGATTTCGTTCGTTCGTTCGTTCCTTCCCTAATTCAAGATCAGTCAGGTAACTGACTGATAGGTAGGCTGGAGCTTCATGACACTGTGTTTTGAACCAGATACCTTCGCCGCGACAGGCCAGCGCAGAAACACTTCGACCGACCGGATGCTCTTTTTTCTCACTGTACATTGTGATTTTTTTTTTTCCTTAACCAGCGGCACTTGGGCTTTCAGCCCTTCGGCCCAATGACATGTCATTGCGAGGCTGGGGAACCTGAGGACTTTCCTTCCAACCCGGTCAGGAGCTTCGCTCCTTCCCATCCACAGAGGGTTTATCACAGGAGCCGTTCAGGTTATTCAGTCAAATTTCCGGTCGTAAACATTTCTTCAAACGCCGACGCCCGGGTTTGAACCATGAAAACCTGTTCGCCAGTATAACGCCGTAGCCATTACACCAGCGCGGCTCCCGTACATTGTGATAAAAATATTGACGTGTTTTGTCTTAAATTGCAATTATATTTGGCTAATCACAATATTGGTACACTTCATTAAACATTTTTTTTCCACGTCTAGGATCATTAGTCACTGGCTGACAAAGCAATCAGGAGCGTCACGCCTAGAGACATCTTAAAGGGCAGCAGCAAACTCTCTCCATTTTACTCAGTAGGTGGCCATCCACTGTGCAGTGCGCCAGTTGTGGCTCATGATTTCCATCTCGTTTATAATTAATATAAAAATTAACATTTTTCGTAAATTCTCTGTACAGTTTAAATTTAGTACAGAATTTTATATTAAAAATATCAGTGTGGGGCATGCAGTCTTCGTAAAATGCAAAATGAGGGCACTGATTTCTGACATAACGTAAGCAGGGCGTAAGACTGAAAAGATTTGAATCACTGGTCTAGACTCTAGAGCAATGCTTTCCAATCGACCAATGCGCCAATCAGAATGTACTATCAAATCAAGGGACATAATTCAGAGACCGATAACTGCCAAGAGCAAAAGATCAAGACTGGAGTCAGAAGTCGTAGATCCACCACTTCGTCATTCGCCCTTATATAATACATTTGTGGCGGTCTATTTCAGGATTCTCTCATCACCATACACTTTCTTCTTAAAAGGAGTTGGCGAAGGCAAAGCAGACGATCTGCTCCTCACTTGGAGGACCTGTCCTGCTGCTAGTTTGTTTTCCTCACACGGATATATGTCTGTTTGTCCTTTTTTTTTTTTTTTTTTTAAATAAATCCTATTTGAGAGTGAAGTGGCCAGCTCTCAGTCTGAAAATTATCACTTGAGTTCTTCTTGGTAAGGAATACTGTTCTTCTGTTATTTCGGACTCTGGGTGTTCTCTAGGCCATTTTTGCATAAAGAAATTTTTAAACATTATTGCTTGTGTTTTTTTCATATGATGTCTTGTCGTTAGTTTTAAATTTACTTCCTCTCTTATTGACAAGTCTAAGCGCCTTCATGTTTCCATATATCTTGCAGCGGGAAGGAATCCACTGTATTTTCACGTCGTTGAATTTATCTCTGATCTCTATTATTGCTTCAGATGGACTGTCTAATTCGTTATTTTTATGGTTCTTTAGGGCATTAATGACCGATAGGGAATCTGGGAGGAACAGTACATTGGCTTCGGCACTACCCATGATGGTTATCGCTGCTGTTTTATGAGATCCTGCTTCAGCTTTGGAGTTGTCTGAACATTTTCCGGAGGCCACTGAGTCGTGGATTTTAGTTCTGTGTAGGCTACATGCCTCCTCCATATTTTGTAGCATATGTTGCAGATCTGCCTTTATGAATACATGGGTCTATTGTATGGTTAGGCGCGTCCTTTGAATGTATTCCATAGCTCTGTGCTTCCTTAACCTACATCCAGTGGACTGCCTTTTTTCGTCACTTCTTTTACGTTTTAAAGTAATTATGGAAATCGTCTTTTCCTCCATGGTGGTAATGTGCTGCTTATCGTATGGAGCTCAGACTTTGTCTGTGCAGGGTCTGTTGCAATAGGAAGTGGCGGCAAATAGTGGGGGGTGCGAGTCTTTAACGTTCAGTGCAAAGTAGCTTCTCTGAGTCTACTCCATAACTTCTCAGTCTGTCACTCACTGGGTGATTGAGAGCCTTTTAAATTATTCTGTCTCTCTGAGCACTCTGTACTCTCTTTTGTCATTCATGGACTGTATTTTGTCATCTTGTTATTTCCTTCTACTCTCTTTTGTCATTCATGGACTGTATTTTGTCATCTTGTTATTTCCTTCATTTGGGTTGATTCCATTGCTTCCGTAATGATTATCTCAGTCTGATTTTGTATTTTAGATGTTCTAATGAAGTTGAATTTTGAAGCAGCTGCCCAGGCTGCGAGTCCTTATTCCAGAGCCGGTCTAACATTTCCCTTATATACAGCTACAATATGTGACTGACTGCGCCCCATGCCGTTCCCGCTAGTTTTTTTTCATCAGGTTCATTCACTGTCTTGCTTTTATGTTTTGTTGGTATTTATCAGTCTGATGTTTCCATTATATTCTACTGTCCAGTGTAATTCCAAGGTATGTATGATTTTTATCGCTCGGCAGCACATACCCTTGTAGTTTGACTTTTTTCCCCATGTATAAGGCTGTTAAAAGTCTGTGGGGCGTTTTCTTCTCATTTGTGTTAAGTAGCCATTCTTGTGTTTATTTATCCAGTATTTTGTAAGGATTCCTACATCATGCTGTTTGCTATTTTCTTCTGCTGTTATCCTTAGTGTTAGGTCGCCAGCGAATAGCGAACTTTAATATTTTGTCCACTATGTCATTGATATAGACCAGGAACTTAGGGGATATCACGCTGTCTCGAGGTTTTCTTTCTCCTAATTCTATTCCATATAAATTACTTGGTAAAGTCTGGGAAAAGGAAGAGATACCAGCAGAATGGAAGGAAGGATATCTGGTTAAGTTGCCTAAGAAAGGAAATTTACAACAGTGCACAAATTATAGAGGAATAATGTTACTATCAGTGCCAGGAAAAGTATTAAATAGGATTATCCTTGAGAGATTAAAAGAGTCCATAGACAAGAAACTGAGAGATGAACAAGCAGGTTTTCGACAAAACAGATCCTGTACAGACCAGATAGCTACTTTGAGAATAATAGTTGAACAAAGTCTGGAATGGAATTCACCACTATACATCGGATTTGTGGACTACGAAAAGGCATTTGACAGTGTAGACAGAGAATCACTTTGGAAATTGATGAGGCACTATGGAGTTCCCCTGAAGATCATTAATTTAATAAAGAAAACATATAAAGACATGACATGCAGAGTTCTTCATGAAGGACAGCTTACAGAACCATTTGGGATAAGAACAGGAGTGCGACAGGGATGCCTCTTGTCTCCGTTTCTTTTCTTACTAGCAATAGACTGGGTTATGAGAACATCAACAACACACAACAAAAATGGAATCCAGTGACTCTGACTAAGCAGTTGGATGATCTGGATTTTGCTGATGACTTGGCTCTTCTGTCCCATAACCGTAATCAGATGCAGGACAAATTGAAAACACTCAATGAGAGGTCACAGCAATTGGGTCTGAAAATGCACAGGGAAAAGACAAAGATAATGAGAATAAATGCAGGTAATGAAACAGAGTTGAACTTGAAGAAGCACCAATACAAGATGTAGAATCGTACACGTATCTTGGCAGCAATACAGACAAAGTTGGAGGGACAGACAGTGATATCAAAATAAGAATACAAAAAGCAAGAGGAGCTTTCATTGCATTGGGAAACATATGTAGAACAAGAGAAATCGGATCCAACACGAAAATAAGAATCTTCAACTCAAATGTGAAGTCAGTCCTATTGTATGGCTCTGAGACACGGAGAACAACAAAGACAAGAACCAAAAAGCTACAGACTTTCATAAATGGGTGCTTGCGTAGAATAGAGGGATTAAAATGGTATGACAAGGTTACCAACGTGGAACTGATGACAAGAACTAGACAAGTGCCAGTGGAACAAGAGATGAGAAGAAGACGATGGCGATGGATAGGACACACACTTAGGAAACCTGTTGATAGCATTACAAGGCAGTCCTTGTTCTGGAACCCCCGGGGCAAGAGAGGCAGAGGTAGACCAAGAAGCACATGGAGAAGAGAGCTGGAAACAGAGATGAAAATGATAAGGAGAACATGGAAGGAACTTGAGATGATGGCACGTGACAGGAGGACTTGGCGTGTGTTTGTTGAAGGCCTATGCTCCTTTGGGAGTGGAGGGTTATGAATGAATGAATGAATTCTATTCCATGGCTTAGATGCCCATGAATTTGCACTCACGTATGTATGTTTTAGAGGAAATTTTTTTTAAAATAGTTCTGCCTCGTTTTGGCGAGGCGCGCACCGTTCAACCTAGACACAAAGTCAGTTGGTTATATTATGGCACACGTTCAAATATAAAAGACCTTGGAGTCTGGTTGACGAATTTTGACAATTTTTAGAGGAAATGGGTTATCTATTTTTATAACATGAATATGCTCAATATTTAAATAGTGTTGCTAAATCCAATAGCCTCAAACTTTATTAAATGCTTTCTCCATGCCTGTCCATAATTCTAGTGTGAATTTCATTTCCTAGAAAATATTTTCACTCTCATGGGTGATATATATTATTTGGTTCTCTGTTGACCTGTGTTGTCTGAAACCAGTCTGTTCGAGTATAATCTCTCGATTTCTTTCTAAAAGCACGTAAGTCTGGTATTGACTAGTTTTTCCATCAGTTTACCAGTGAAAAAGGAGATCCATTAAAACCAATTTAAACCCTCGACTGGAAGACGGTGCATGATCGAATCTGATAATTTAGCAGTGTGATATTTTTGAGCGAGAACAGAGATTGTAGTACTACTACATGAAGCACTGCCATGTCACTTATATAACAGTAACAGTGTCATTTACTCTCAGTGATTAAAAAAAAGTAATACACATCATCACTTCGCACTCCTTACGGAGCATAGAGTTACCACTGCAGGTAGTCCTGCAGAAAGCCTGCACCAAGCAGGCTGTTGCAAAACGTCATTCATCCGATTCATATTTCTGTCTATTTTGGCGCTATACTCCTCTATGTCATTGTTCTCTGTGCTTTATCTTTTTTTCTCCTCCGTTTACCGATACTATCTTATCCTTGGTAAGGCACACCTCGTCAACCCATACGTTTTTTGACACGTTATCCTTTGATTGAGGACATTTAAACGATAAGCCATGTGGGACAATACGATTAAATTAACATTTGGTTTGCTGTTTGTCGCCGGCTTCATTGTTTAGACAGACGGGTTATTGATAGATAAGCTTGTAATCTGCTTCAGCCCAACCGGCAAAAGGGACAAACAAAAATTTTGTCGGTAGTAGAAGACGGTGATTTAAGATAATGTAGGTCTACTCGGGCTGGCACGACTTGTAGAAAAATGCTGCTTCCAAGTTTATCTTGATCGTAACAATTGGGACACCGGACCTATCACGTAATGGTTTCTGGCAAAGGTCTATTAACAATCTTGAAGTATTAGGACAGGCGATATAAAACATGGTTTCCAGTGATGTTAATATCACTTATATGTGGTCATGCCAAGTATAATGATGATTGGGGGACATTTTACAAAAATAAATCGGCCTACCTTGCATTTGGTGTTTAATTGAAAATGGACTAACCTGAATCGCAATTGGTTTTAGCTAATTAAACTTGCGAGGTTACACCTTCACGTGGGCGAAAATTTTAACTTTAAAACCTGAGTGTATTGAAAGTTTCACTGCTTCATTTTCCATCTTCATCAAGGAGACCAGACCAAGAGAGGATAGGCAGATTTGCTAGGGAGTGATTGTAGTCAACCATAAACGTTTATAATTAGAAAAATTCGCTTAGTACTTTGGTAATCTCGACACCTAGAAATCTGCCCCTGTGTTGAAAGCTAATAGTTGCAACATAGCAATTATTATTAACCAGCGGATGAAAGACTGCATCTTAAACAGCTGCAGGACATTCTATCGGCCGTCCTGTGCATCAAAGTCTGGATAATTTAACAAATCCATATTGGGGTGAGTTGTATCATGTATATTTCTTATTCTCTATTTACATTATATATATATATATATATATATATATATATATATATATATATATATATATATATATATATATATATATATATATATATATATATATATATATATATATATATATATATATATATATGAATTGCTTATTTGTGTACAGTTGCGTAAGGGGCTAGCAATCTCATCGCATAAAATAACTTGTCACATAAACCACTATTGCAAGAGCTGGTGACTGCTTCATCCGGGTTTCCTCACAAGGAACCAATTGCAGAGGTACCCCCAGGCTCCATTCGGAGCAGAAAAAGGATGATGATGGTAAAAAAGGTAAGGTAAAGGATCCCGTTACCCGCCCATTGAGGCATATTGGGAATATGGTGTTAGGCCCATATTTTCTTGACCATCGGCACACTAGGGGTGATGTGGTCGGCATCACGCCGGCGGCCTTCCCAGAAGTTGCTCTGGTACCCAGTTGGGGCTGGGTCGACCCAGGAGCCGTTTGCGGCCTAAAAAAATCCCACCTCATCTGGGGATCGAACCATAGACCACTGAGCTTGGAAGCCAGTGCACTAACCACTATGCTAACGTGGCTCCTCGTGATATATATACATTTTTATGTCAACAATTTTATTTCAGACTTTTTATGAATATGTGACAGTGTGAGCGAGAAATGTTAATGCTGTTGTGATATGTGATCACTTTCTTGCAAACTCGCACCCGACCCGAACAACAATAAAACTCTGATTCTAAGGCATGGGCTGTTTTTATTTATACAACCCTGTCAGTGACAAAAAGCAAATAAACGAACGCTAAACAAACACCAAACAAACACCCAGCCAGTGCTCAATTGCTAATCCTGTGCAAACTTCTGCTGACTCTGGGCGCCTTCTCACATCTTGCCTTTACTGCGAATCTCACAAAACTGCCTTCGGCCTGTGGCGCGCCCGTATTTTATACGCCAAATAACCGCATCACGCAGGCTGGCATGCTGGCGTAGTGATTTACGCTTGCGCACTCGCAAAGCGGCAGGCTCGTGCTGCACTTTTAACTTCAGTTTCTAAGCACACAAATGTGAACTTCAGGGACATTTGGGGGCGTTTATTATGGCCCCATCACATATATATCTGACAATGATGCATTGGTCGTCTTTATCTCTCCTGAACACTCTTTGGCCTTAGAATTCATTCTCAGGTACATCAGAAACATTCAGAGGAAGATGAAATGGTGGAGGAAAGCGGAGTTTGTCTGCCGCTTACAACAGGAGACACACAACTTAATTTTATTTCAGATTTGTTATGTATATATCAGAAAATGATGCATTGGCAGGGCCGTATTTAGATATGGAGAGGTCCTAAGCTATAGGAAGCTGTGGAGGCCCTATTTGGCAATTGGTAACAGAGAATAAGACAGTATAACTACTAAATTTACAATTAATACTTTTACATTATCAAGATGCCAGTCCCCACGCACAACCTCGTACTAGTTGCATTGTATGACACGCCGCAGGGATCAGTAGTCATATTCTTTTTTGTCTCATCAGAAACCCCAGGGAACTAAACGGAATCATAATTGATATACTGATATAAAATTAACATACCAGTAAAGAAATTACTACGAAGTCAAAAGACAGCATAAGCAGAACAACAACAAAATGTAGGCGTACATAGACAATCACTGGCCATATTTCTTTCTTGCGCATGCATATGCACGTGCAACGAACTTTTTGAATGATATCAGAATTCTGCTTTTGTTTTAAAAAAATTGTACATTACAAACATTTTAAAGTGGGCCACAATATATTGGGATATTATCTATTTAACAAGCTAAATGTGACCATGTGGCCAGAAAGATGTAATTTTAGACTGAAGAATAATCTTAGATCTAGTCTACGGTGTCTATTTGTGCAATATCTCACACTGGAGTGGGCAATCTAAATGAAACACACCTTTGCCCTCTTTGAAACTTGTGAGTCTCGGGGCATGTAATTAGAGACATCCCTCGGTTTTTAGACATCTTGGCGCTGTCTGACACCAGATGAACACACCTTGGTTGAGCACAAAACCATGAGAGGTGTGACCCAGGCAACAGATATCGTGGGAATGTTATGACTAGTGGGCGGACCTTGAGTTGTGTACGATTAGGAAGATAATCCTTACTAAAATGTGATCGCATGTCATCCAAATAAGGTACCGGGGAGTATATGTAAGATTTAAACTAAAAGAGTTGAAGGCTTCAGTCAAAGCTGAGAAGTAGCCAGATCGTCTTCTTGTGCAACACGCGCCCTCGTATGATACGCAAGTGAGGTTCGGGCTTTTGCATAGTTGCGTCTGTGCTAAGAGAACTAAAGACATTGAGGTATGCTTACTATGAGTACATATTATGATACTTTAGATTTAGTAATATTAGACGTTTCAGGTTTAGGAGTTAATGCTTTTTAAATTTTGTCTATCTATAGTTTGATAGAAGCTGAATTGCGATGTATGTGTTTTCTAGTGTAATGTCACGTATATATCATCGCTACTTTTAACTGTGAGATATGAGTTGACGTACTAAGTGATTTTATTAGAGGAATTCTAATGTCGCATTGCGCTGTATACAAGAGTGTACTTATTACTATTATTATTATTATTTGTGTAGTGTTAAGTGATAGTTATATTGCATTCTTGTGAGCCGTAAGTGTGGTTAATTTTACATCAGTGATTATTGTGAGAGAAAGATGACCGTATCCTCTAGCTCCGTGAGTAGCATATGCCTATTATTCTCTATCAAATGTGCTCATTTAGACCAGTGAGTTGTGTGTAATATTTCATCATAGATAGAAGTGTTTAATCATACGTTTTCTCTCGTGTGAGGATGTAGTTACTTAGTATTTAGTAGGATCATGAAAGTATTATTGTTTACTGATATATGTTTATCGTCGATTATATATACATACAGACCTGCGCGAATACAAACATCACACCACACACACACATGAACATATAAGCGCATCTACTTGCATATTTTCACACATGTGTATGTATTATTACGTAGATGATGTTTGTCCATTTGTACGATGCTAGTTTATTTTGTTTCATTTTATTTCAGAGTGTCCAGCAGTCTGTGCTGGGTAAATAGCTGGGTTATAAGGTGTTACATTGAGATTATCTACATACCTTGTAGTAAACCTTGTGGACAACTTTGTTTTATGAATGATTTATATACTACCTGATAGGGTTTCAAGAATAAAAGTGGGACCCCTGCCATCAAGAGAGTTTTTCTGTGACTGTGGAACGTGTGTGTGAAAGTCCAGAGAGAATGACGACAATATAACACCCTTAATCAAGAATTCTTCTTCTTCTTCACACATCGTCTTCGCACTGTCACATAAAGATAGGAACTACCGATGGGTGTAACTGTAGAACCGATAGCATGACTACAGAACGTCTACTTCAAAGACGGCAGACAAATGAAGAACAGAGAAAGAATAAATAGCCGTCACCAGCACAATTCCTGGACAAACTATATGGAAGTTCAAATAGCCTCAGGCTGACCACTGCTTTCTTTGAACATATTCAAGGTGACGCCTGAGAGTGTACGAAGAAGAAGAAAAAGACAAAATTTAAAGTACCTACGTGCCTGCCTTTCGCTGAGGCACTGACACTGGGACAAAATTAAAACGGAGCCGACAGTCCGACAAAACTCTTCTCTCGGCCTCTTTCCATATTTCAAAGGTCGAATATTAATATTGAACCAACAGGGCAGGAAAAAGTGAGGAATGTCATAAAAAACATTGTCGCGGTTAGTCTATCTTGCTCTGCAGTAGTGGTGCACGATTGGCCAAAAATTCGAGTAAAAAGATGAGCTTTCCGTAGATAACCCTTCTCTCAAGAGCACTCTTGGCAGATATGTAAATAGCGGGTTTTTTGCCCCTATTTTAGAGAATCTCACAGGGGTTTTAGAAGGACAACAACTGCTTCTTTTAAGTTGATTGTAAACTTTATATTCTGCGCCCACTTCTGTGAGAAATATATTTTTGACTCAGGTTTAACGAGTGCCTAGTTGAAAGTAATTCAGCAAAATATTAATTTAGTAGCTCTGTTTATATGCATTTTTATTAAAAATTAGTCGCACAGGTGGAGGCATTAAATTCACTCAACCAGGCGATTAACTTCAACTAAGGATTTATATTTACATAGATAAGAAGAAATTTATTTATGAAATATTTGATCAACAGGGTTAAAATGAAAAAAAGAAATTGATTTGTCGAGAAAAATGGTTCGTTAATCGTGTATCGTTATAGGGAAGCATTGGTGAATCCAAGGAGGTGGCAACGGGGCGATCGCCCCTCTTTGAAAACCTTTATTTCATATTAACCGCTCCAGTATCCCCCACCCCTACCTATTTCGGACTTAAATGTAAGTAATCGTTAGGACGGACAACGGGCGAATTAAAACATGTCTGGTACTGGACAATTGTAAGTACCCTAAAGATTACAAAACGTAGTTTGCAAATAATTCTACGTGGTGGAACACTGAAAAACAATAAAGGGAACCGCCATAAAACAATGAGACAAAAGAAGGCGCCAGGCTGGCGACGCAAGAGGGCTTCACTGGATCCGTAAGAACAGAGGACTTTGTGGCAAGAGACAGCCAATCAAAAATTTAAAAAAATGTTATGCTATAATATAAAATATGTACACATTTTTATGAAATTTTTTCTTTTTGTAATTGTACCTTACTTTTGTGTAATTTTGTTATAAAAAGTTATATTTGTTTAAATAAAAATGAATTCTTTTGAGTTACTTTATAATAAAACTATGAAATTGTCATATGTAAAAAAAAAAATTCGTTCTCTGTTTTTTAATTATTCAAAAATATGAGTAAATAATGTAAATAAGGAAGGGGAGAGAAAGAGAGAGAGAGAGAGAGGGGGGGGGGGGCTTTATCATTCTGAAGTATCGTCCCTCCCTCTAACAATTCCTAGCTCCGCCAGTGATATGAAGAAATTATTTAATGGTCGAGTTAAAAAAAAAATAGCCCATGTGCTGTCCTCGTACTTTGTACTTAGCTGGCAATGTGGTGACAAAGGTTTGTCCTTGAGTTCTGATTCAGTCACTGCTGGTTCCAAGTAAAGTTTTGACTGTTCCGTCTCAAGTCAGGAGTCGAGTGGCGTGGTAGCATGAATGAATTCTCAGGTCATCGAGACAGATGAAAGAGTGTCCATCCGAGCGAAGGAAGACACATGTATCCCTTTCACACACACACACCCACACCCACACATATATACACTATGATATCAACATCCTCTTTCTGCTCCTTATGGAGCCTGGGACTACCTCTGCTATCGGTTCCTCAGGAGGAAACCCCCACATGAAGCAGTCAGACAGCATCTCTTGCAGAGGTGGTTTATGTGGCAAGTTATGTTAAATGATGAGGTTACCAGCACCATATGTAACAGTACATCAATAAGCAATTCATATATGTTAAATGGAAATATAAAAAAAGGTAAACCTTCCTTCTACATGCTTCCTAAGGTGTATACAATTGGCAATCCGGGTCGACCCATTGTCTCAGCCTGCTCTTGTCTCACTGAACGTATCTCTGAATTCCTGGATAGTATTTTGCAACCCTTAGTGGCCAATCTACCTTCGTACTTGAAGGACACTACCCATGGTATCACTTCCTTCGATTCCATCCAATTCACGCCTGACCACACTTACCGTCTTTTACTTCTGGATGTTTGTTCGCTTTATACCTCTATTCCACATTCTGATGGTCTCAAAGCACTACAATTTTTTCTCGACCGACGCACTGACCTTACTATCAGCACAGGTCCTCTTCTTCGCCTTGCGGGATTGGTTCTTACTCTCAACTCTTTTGAATTCAATGGTCAGTTCTTCAATCAAATTAGTGGCGTTGCTATGGGCACCAAAATGGGCCCGAGTTATGCTTGTCTCTTCATGGGTCACTTTGAACATTTGGTGCTTCAAAGTTACGACGGCCCATTACCTGAGTTCTACCGTCGCTATATTGACGATGGAATTGGAGTCACAGACATGTCTGAAGTTAACCTCCGTAGATTCATTGACTTTGTTGGCTATTTCCATCCTGCCATAAAGTTCCCTTCTCAAATTTCTACCACTTCAGTCAACTTTCTTGACCTTATTGTCAATATTACTCCTACTGGCCTTATTACTTCTGTCTTTTATAAACCTACTGACGCTCATGGTTTTCTTCTTTACACCTCTTCTCACCCTCTCTGCTGTAAAGATTCCATTCCCTTTTCTCAACTTCTTCGCTTACGTCGGGTATGTCACGATGAAGATGATTTCCGTGAACGAGCTCTAGAAATGCTCGAGTTTTTTTTCGCTGACATCACTATCCTGATAGAGTATTATCTGATGCTCTTAATCGCATCAGTCACGTGACTCGTCAGGTGGCTTTTACTGCCAAACCTACTACTACATCTGACAGACTCAAACTTGTCTTAACTTTCCACCCCCACTGTCTGGCGGTGAAGAGAATTCTGTTCCGTCATCTGCCCATTCTCCACGCTGATCCCGATACCAGAGAGTTGTTTCGTGATATCCCTTTGGTGGCATATTGTAGGGATAAGAATTTTAGGGATATTCTTGTACACAGTCACTTGAGACCAACCAGTCCTTCTCACTTTGGTACTAAACATTGCCAACGCCGCATATGTAAGACCTGTCCTTTTGTACTCCAAACTCAGTCAGTTCCTTTTCCGAACGGTAAATTTGACATTAGAGAGTCTTTCACATGCGAATCCAGAAACCTGATTTATGCTATCATCTGCAAGAGGTGTGGCATTACCTATATTGGTGAAACTGGCAGACGTTTGGCAGACAGGTTTCTTGAGCATTTAAATGACATCTATCACGGCAAATATTTACCGTTGGCCCTTCATTTCAAACTCCCTTTTCGTTGGAGAATCGTCTTATTTTTCAAATGGGCGTTTTATCTCCTGAGGGCCTTAATGTCCAGCATCATTTTGCATAGATTCTAATGACTTCTCTCTCTGTTTCATACCTCTTTATTTCTTCTGTCGTTGTTTTTCTGATCTATCTTTGATTTTGCTTTCGTTCGTTTCGTATCCTTTTGTATATTTTTAGCCGTCACTAGTTCATATGTCACTTCCGCATGACGCTCATTTTGACAGCGATCTTAAGTGTTTCACTCTGGGATCGAGCTAAGTGACTTTTTACTTGTTTCAATAGCGTTGTTCATTACTGTCTTCGTTTCGTTGATTATTTACTTTCTTGTTTCGATATGTCTGTCTGGTTTTACGATTTTCTTACAGTATTATTGTTCTCGTTTCGCTTAGCACCGCTGTTCCATCTGCATGTTTCGCTCATTTGGTGTGTTCTTCATCATCATATATATTTGTAGCACCTATATGTAATTCTTGTCCTTGTCACCTGTTCGTAACTGTGGCTGACGAAGGGTAAAAACCAGAAACGTCATTTGTTTCCTCTGTACCGCTAACTTGTAAAACTGATTTCATACCATTTTATTTATTTTTTATTTATATATTTTTAAAAAAGGACAAGTACATGTTACAACTTACCCCAATAGGATTACATTTTATCCTGTTCTATAATGAAATCCTTATTACTAACTCCTATTCTGAATGTCCATGATTTCCTTTGATGAAGATAGAATTGCAGTGGAAAATCTTCAAAAAGCTCGATGTTTTAAAGTTACAATTTTTCCCTCGCAAAACATAACCTTGTGAGGTTCTATTGAGTGAAACCCAATCATAATTTAGTTTAGTTTATTTTCCAATTCAAGCCAACCACAAAGTAAGGCATCTTCTTTGCAGTAAAACGTACTCCTGCCCATCATCACAATATATTGACTTAACCGTATAAGGTATCGCAACCATATGTTACGTTTACCGGAACCATTACGTCATACGACCTGCCCTAGTTATTAAATCTAATAATCTCTTCTCCCAGGTTGCACTGTCTTTTCCCATCCCCATTTATTATGACATCTCTCTGGAACTGAGTATATCATGTCCTTGATTCCTAATACTTCAAGATTGTTAAGAGACCTGCTTGAAATCATTACGTGATATGTCTGGTGTCCAGATTATTAAAAACTAAGGTAGGATTAAGGATGGACGATTGGTGCAATTATGCTTACACATTTAGACCCACGTTGTATTAAATCACCGTCTCTGTTTAATTCGCCAACATTTGTTAGACGTTCTGCCGGGCTGGGCTAAGTGAATCACTCGATTATCTGTCAATCGCCCGTCTGATTAAACAATAAGGCTAGCGACAAACCGTAAACAAAACGTTGGTCTAATCGTATTATCCCACCTGACTAATCAATTACTGACTACAGTCGAAGGATAACATGTAATGGGTATTAAGCCTAAAACATGTGGGTGTGCCGAGGTGTGTTTCCGAGGATAAGATAATATAGGTCAATGGAGGAGTAAAAGAAAGATAATGCATGGATGAAAAAGAAAAAAGAAATGGTCGAATGAATACAGACTGAGTGAAGTGTAGATAGAAAAATTGGACGAACGAATAGGACGTCTTTTCGTTACAAGCATAAGGATGAAACCTGCAGAATGAAAAAAAGTATAAATCACAGGAAGGAGCTTACGAGTCTTGCCTAAAGTAAGACACGTCGCTAGCTACATTCGATGATCTTTGTTCCCGAAGACATGAACATCAACGGATCGATAGAGTGGCGATTTCGCTTGTTACTGACAATGCTAATAAACATTTAATTATGGTTGGTTTTTATTTAGCGGATCATCATCATTTCACTTCAGTTCACCAAGAAGCAAAGTCCTTCAACTAACTTACGCCAAGTCTTCCTGTCCTGTGTCATCAGCTCAAGGACTTTTCATTTCTTTTTTCAATCCCCTTCTTGTCTGCCTCCAGTTCTGTTCTCCATGTATGGATAGGACAATAACTGAAGAAACTTGTTGATAGCGTAACCAGGCAACCCTCGATCTGGAATCCCCAGGGTAAAAGGGGCAAAGGGAGAACGGAAAACACCTGGATAAGAGAACTGGAGACAGTAATGAAAGGAATGCTGAAGACGGAAAGACCTTGAACTGACGGCACGAGACAGGAAAACGGCATGAGTTTGTTGAAGGCCTACGGTTCTTTAGCAGCTTAAGGAACTGAATGAACAGGCTTAAAAATAAAACACAATAAAAAGGATACGTTGGTTTTCCTGGAATATTGCTAAGATTTTGAGTAGTGACTACTCGAAAACAGAAAAACAGGATTATGAAAAGGTTAAAACATATATAACTTGTTGCTTTGCATGGAGGCATATCTGAGGTCATCCTTATATGGCCACCAGCTATGCACAATGCTGCAATATATGTACGTGGAAGTGAACCTATGTCTGTAAGGCTAATTACATCCTCATTGACTCTTGAAATCATCCACACACTTCCAGGGATTCTCCCTGTGGTGAAGCTTGTTGAGAACCCAGCATTTCACACTAAGCTTGGAGAAGTCACTTGAGCCCCAGTCATAATTCTTTGGCTTTGACATGGTTGTCTGCATGCAGGATGATCTCGCTGTGGACCCAGTGATATGCAGGGGAAACTGAGGTGGCTCTGTGCAGGACGTGACAATTCCTTGGGAGAGCACAGAACCAGAGTACAGTGTTTAACTCTTCATAGTTGGAGAGCCCCCTTGGATGGCGGGGAATGCACAGTATGCCACACACTTCTTACTCCTAGCTTTGGACCAGATGTGACGATCCTTTAAATGCAAACCAAGCTGGAGAAACTGGAGCTCATAACTTGAACTCAACACGTTTCGGAAAGGCAGAAAAGCCCCATGAAAAGCCTAGATCTACAGTGTAGATAATACCAAGGAGTCTTCAACTTGGTATTGACTGCAAAAGAGCGAGAAGCTCAACAGCCCTAGTTAAACAACAACAACATAACTTGTTGCTATAACTCAATATTTACAACAAAATAATGAATATATCACAATGGGGAAGAATTACCATGCTAAAAAAAATAAAAAAACAGGATTTTATGTCCTTGAGCGAGAGCTATTAATAACACGTATTTATTCAGGGAGGCGCTTAAGAGGATTAAAGAAATTATTGCCCCGAGAAAGAGAAAATTGCGCTGATGGGAGGAGGATAAAACAGAATGCTATGGCCTGACCAAAAATGAATTTAATGAACAGGGCAAACCGTAAACAGGGAGCTGTAAACATCAACGACGGGTGTTAAGTAAACATTATCAGCTCTTAAGGAAAAGAAACCACATACACACACACGCAGATGACGAGAGGTTTCAGAGGTCAGTGGCTGTGCAAGAGGTCAGGTGAGGGGTCAGAGATAATGCGCCCAGAAGCAGCTACTCGACTGTTCATTGACTATAACCTAAACGTCAACTCATGAACTTACGAATATGTAATAAGTCCTTTTATATGGAAGCGAGTCATGGACAATGTAATAAAACAATATATTCTCTTGACAGTGTCATAGAGTAAAGATAGTCAAATAGCAGATTCAGGGAAATAAACAGTACGGACTTCACTACGTTACGTCTCCACTTTTATAAGGTGGGATGGTCGGTTCTCTCTCTCGCTGCCTTTGCCACACCTAGCTTAAGTACCCGTTTACAGTTGGGTAGATTGGAGCATGTCGTTACCAGTTTTGGAATATGTGATTTTGCACCAAGAAGCAAGCGGACAGCTAAACAAAGCGTAAAGAGGATGTCCTTAAATAGACAGACATCCAATCACACAGACAGACAGACCGGCAGGCACAAATACAGGCACATAGACAGGCATATAGACTGGCAGACATACATACAGGCAGGCAGACAAACAGGCATATAGATGAAAAGATAGATAGATAGATAGATAGATAGATAGATAGATAGATAGATAGATAGATAGATAGATAGATAGATAGATAGATAGATAGATAGACAGACAAATATATAGATAGATAGATGGACAGACAGACAGACAGACAGATAGACAGATAGACAGATAGACAGATAGATAGATAGATAGATAGATAGATAGATAGATAGATAGATAGATAGATAGATAGATAGATAGATAGATAGATAGATAGATAGATAGATAGATAGATAGATAGAAAGCAAACACAAATGAAACAAACAACCAAGCAGACTGTAGCAGTAGATTTAAAAAAAAGAAAAGATTATAGCTAATTTTAACCTGACAAACTGGCTTAAAATAGATTCAAGGTTAAGAAAACTGCCAATACAGAGCGACATTTGTTGCTCGCTCCAAGAACGCGCAAATTGATTCTAGTCCAGGACAAGTTCTTTTTAAATAAAAAAAAACGAAATAAAAAAACCGGCGCAATTTTATGAACACTTGGTTTATTGATGTAACGTTAAATGAAATATATATATATATATATATATATATATATATATATATATATATATATATACATATATATATATATATATATATATATATATATATATATATATATATATTTAAGTGTTATAACTTAAGTGGCATAACTAATGTAAATACTCGTTTATTAAGTATAAATGCCTTATGCAAACACCAGGGGTGTCAAACACGTGGCCCTCAAGCCGCATGCGGCCCTATTCAGTCTTCACTGCGGCCCGCTCCACTGCCGTAACATGCAGTTGGAATTTGCCACTTTCCTGGGCCGGTCAAGCAGTATGACTCGGGACAATATTTCCGTAATCATTATACAGTACTTGTTTATTCTGGAAACTAGCGAGCAGGATCGAATACAATTATAGAAGTAACTACTGTAAGCACTGATACATTGTCATGTACATTCTATATTGCCTCGTTTATTTATTACAAATAGCTAATATATATATATATATATATATATATATATATATATATATATATATATATATATATATATATAGATATATATATATATATATATATATATATATATATATATATATATATATATAATATAATATAATATAATATAATATAATAGCCCCTTCAGTCATAACTGACTATGGGAATGCGCCCCTGAGGTGACCGCCCTCAACTGCTTATTTTCCTGGTGCTCCTTTCGACGTTTTCTCCTCACCTCTGCTTCTTGTGTGAGCCTCTCTTCGCCCAATCTGAGGTGATGCCGTAAATAGCATCGCCACTTTGTGCGATCGGCAGCTTCATCCTCCCATGTTGCTGGATCCATGTCCAGTGCCCTCATATCTCTCTTGCACACATCTTTGAACCTCAGCTGTGGTCGCCCAACTGTTCTCTTGCCATCTTCTAATTGTCCGTAGAAGATATCTTTTGGGATGCGACCATCTTCCATGCGGCGAACATGGCCAAGCCAGCGAAGTCTGCGCTGTCTAAGCAGCGTATACATACTTTGAAGGCCAGCACGTGACAACACCTCGACATTTGTCACTTTATCTTTCCACGAGATGCCGAGGATGCGGCGTAGACACCGCAAATGGAAGGTATTGAGCCTTCTTTCTTGCTTAGCATAGGTCGTCCAGGTCTCGCTGCCATATAGGAGTGTGCTGGTGACGCAGGCATTATATACCGCAGCTTTGGTCTTCATTGGGAGTTTAGAGTTTCCCCAAACACGCGATGTGAGGCGGGCAAAGGTAGCTGCAGCTTTGCCAATGCGGCTGTCGATTTCTGTATCCAGTGAGAGTTTGTCATTGATGGTAGACCCTAGGTATGTGAAGTGGTTCACCACTGCCAATTCATAGTTATCGATAGTGATAACTGGTGCAGCACCCACATCCTGACTCAGCACATTCGTTTTCTTTAGACTTATTGTGAGGCCAAAGTCCTTGCATGCTTTAGTGAAGCGATTCATCAAGCTCTGAAGCTCCTGTTGGCTTTGAGTGACGACTGCAGCATCATCAGCGAACAACAAGTCTCTTATAGTGACTCTTCTGATTTTTGTTTTTGCCTTCAGCCTTGAGAGATTAAACAGACGGCCATCTGACCTAGTGTGAAGGCATATTCCTTCAGCTGCATCTCTGAATGCATGTTTCAAGAGTAAGGCAAAGAAGATTCCGAAGAGGGTCGGAGCCAGAACACAGCCTTGTTTAACGCCACTTCGTATATCAAAGGGCTGTGACGTGCTTCCAGCATATTGGACTGTTCCCTTCATGTCGTCATGGAATGACTTTATCATTTCCAGCATTTTAGAAGGGCAGCCTATTTTCAGGAGGATTTTAAAGAGTCCATCCCTACTAACCAGGTCGAATGCTTTTGTGAGGTCTATAAAGGCGATATATAATGGTCTTTTCTGCTCTCTTGATTTTTCCTGAAGCTGGCGGAGAGAGAAGATCATGTCATATATATATATATATAAATGAGGTACAGGTAGGGCCGGATTATCCATTAGGCTAAATAGGCTGAAGCCTAATGTAAAAAAAAAAAAATTAAAAATGCATAGTTTTATGTACAAAAAGACAATGTTTACACTTTGCAATCGCATTCATAACGTTTTAAAAAGAAAGTAAAAACAGAAATAACTCAAAAGTCACTCTGCAACTCGGACAAATCATAACGGCGCATGAACTATGTGATATACTAATAAACATTAATAAAAAAAAATAATTACTAATAAAAGAGGTAAGCAATGCCAACACATGAATATACCAGTCTATTAATAATACTAGTATATACCATAACCATCCTAAGGTGTTTCAACAAAATTTTTAAAATTATTGCCTACTAGGTGAAAGAGGGCCCAAACACCACAAGCCTAGAAGCCCTTCTTTAATCCGGCCCTGGGTACGGGCTACGCTTAGTGAATATAATTCTATCCGTATGTTTTACCATTTTTACTGTATTATACATCAGAAAGTGCTGTGGTCAAAAATAGTAACATTTGTTAGTAAAATGTACTACATTTTGTTAAGAAAGCAGTGAGTATCACCCACACACGTGAATTGCATCAATGGCTATTCTCTTCAATACTTCTTGAAACTGCCAAAAGCACATAACTCTTTAGAAAAGGGAGATTACTACACGAAGAATAGACTTCTGTACAGGAAGGCTGGCAGAGGACTACAAGGACATGGTCAGCTTGTAGTTCCATCCACATGTAGGAACAAAGTGCTAGAATAGGGGCACACCATTCCTTTGATTGGCCATCTTGGGAGTAACGCGACAGGTCAAAGGATAGCCTCTCATTACTTCTGGTCAGGGATTACTGATGAGATTACCCGGTATGTAAATTCCTGCTCAGAATATCAGAAAGTGAACAACGGGGATCGACGTAAGCGATATCACGAAAGGTCTACACATAAACCAGCGCCCATGGTGACTCTCGTTATTGCAAAGAGAGGGGACAAGAGACATCCCATACCGACTGGGTTACATTCGGAACCCCATGAACTGGTCAACAAAAGCAACCACTTAACTCAAAGCCAAAAGCGAAGAGCCAAGAAGTCGCGGAGGAAACCTGTAGATAGAGGTATTGGAAAATTGAGCTGTACCAACAACCTTTGGCACATTATGAAGGTTACAGACCCCACTTCATGGTGCGTGAAGACTCATTCAAATCCCTATGCCGAGATACCAGTAGTAAGGATGAAGACATGAACAAGGAGGCATACAAGGACGAGGCACCAAATCCCCAGAAATATTTCGCCCGAAACAGGCAGACGTACATCTGGTGTCTGTCATGATATTATAGGAGAAACAGGCAGACGTACATCTGGTGTCTGTCATGATATTATAGGAGAAACAGGCAGACGTACATCTGGTGTCTGTCATGATATTATAGGAGAAACAGGCAGACGTACATCTGGTGTCTGTCATGATATTATAGCAGAAATTCTCTGTTGATTTATTGTGTCCTCTTTTCTGTTGACACTTACCTCCTTTCGCTTGTCGGGGAAACACTGAAAGCACGGGAAAACCATGTGGACTTATGTATCGCCTTATCGCAATATTTCTTTATTTGGCCCATGTTCGCGTAATTCTAACACTCATGTGTATTTGAATTGTCTCAGTGATGATCGCTTTAAATCGGATCATATTTTAAGAACATAAACTACAACCACCAATACATCCGCGAATAACATTTGGAAATAACTCAGTGGCTTTATGTTTAAGATATTGTAAAGTTTACCGCAAAATTAGCGCAGACCAGCGGAATCTCGATACAAATTGGGTTGACGGAAGAAATTGTGTGTGCATGTCTCAGATACATAGGGAAGTCGACTATATAAGACCACTCAGATTTGAAATCAGTATACATTTCATAAAGCTAGTCAACGAAGCTGACAAACGTATGCAGTGAGTTGAGAATAGCTGAGATCGTATTGATTGTCATTGTCACAGAATGTATTGGGGCGACCCCTTCTTATTGCTAATCTCTGTTTCACTAAGGCAGGAATCGGTACATTTGTGGTACGGACTTTATTGAGTGCTTTTAATTGCCGCACTTTCTTTCTTTCTCTGCTATGTGTAGCAGATATTTTGTATCTACATTCTTTCGCAACTTTCAGTATATTGTGTCTTGTATGTTTATCTGACACTCGCTGTGGATGATAATACTAAACATTTGCAGGAGCGGCTGAGAGAACATTGTCGACAACCAAGTTGGTTAATCGCAAGCGCGGCCGATATCAGTACAAAGATTAACACGTACACCGCCAAGAGCAATCTGCTTTATCACTGATAAGGCACGGGTGCGTCTCCGCCAAGATTGTAAAGAGACGGATTTTGTGTGTGCTCAAGCAACAGATAAGACATTACTTTAGCGAAAGTAATATTTGTTAAATCTTACACACATTGTCGTGTGAGGTTACCGATATGTCTGTGAGGTTGCCTGCCCGGCAATCGGATGTTTACAGCCAATTTTCAGAAAAGTAATGTTTGAAATTTTGCACTAGATGAGTCATGCAAAATATTCAAATCAGATAAGCTGATCATCTGAACGTCAAAACAACGAATGCGTGGGAAGGCAGTGAATATAACCTGTCACTTTAGTCAGTCAAAACTACTGTGAAGATCGCTTGCCAAGACACCAGACCTTGCCAGAGTGAAGCCTGGAATTCAGAATTGCATTTTATCAGACCGGACACCTTTTATTTGAGTATTTATCAGGACTTACAAAAACAGCCCAGGAAATCTCTATCATTTTAATAAGGAAAGCCGCTGTCTGAGGAAACTGAAGAAAGCACACAAAGAGGGAACTTATTAAATTAACGACACCCTAGACGCGTATAAGAGGCCGATTCAAGTCTCTTTTATTCATCTGAGCAAAAAGTCTGTGAGCCAAGATTGGCGTAAATTGTGATTTTACATTTTATATTACTAACATGTGAACTAACATATATACATATATATTACCATGTGAATTTTAATGTGTGAAAAGTGCTAGGAATGTCCCAGTCATTTGAGGCTGGCAACCTCAGCGTATAAAATGATGATTTCATGAACCACCACTGCCAAGAGCTGGTGATTGTTTTATTGGTAGTTTCGTAAAGAGAATAAAAGCATAAAGTAGACCCAGGTTCCATATGGATCAGGGAGGAAAAGATGAAAGAAATGATGTACATTCTAAGCATAATATCTACATTTTCAATCAATGTAAATGTAAACATATTCTATCTGTATTATTAACCTTTTCATTTAAATGTAAAGTAACTATAAAAGCTGTTCAATTTAAATGTGAAGAAAGTTTTATCCAGATGGATTAAATTTAATTCTCATCGAGGGTAAATTCTGAGTTAAATGGGATGGTGGAATGGGAAGATAGAGACCCATAACCATAGGTTGGAAAACGCAGTACTCAGAAGAGCGTTTCGTTTCTATTCTTTACCATAGTTATTGGTGGTATCAGCAGAAAGTACTATCTCTGGAACAAGAAGAAAACAGTGGCCTAAGCTTTAAGACCAGGGACTATCTTTGTGGACTCTCCCTGACATTTCTGGGAAACGAGCTACACCTGACAACCTTGACCAGCGACGAGCGTGAGCAGTGTACCAATAACCAACCCATCAGAAGGAGCAGAACCGTCATTGGCAGCTAAGTTCAATATATGCTACCACTTGAACTTCTTGTAAAAAACAATTTACTTCCTATCACGACTGTGATGATAACTTTTTCTTGATCCATAACTATTCAAATTATTTTCAAACTGTTAAAACGTAAGTGATTATTAAATTTTGTTATTTGTAATTTTACAAATTTAACTTCGATTTAATTATTTTAAAGTTACTGCATGTTTGTCTCAGTCAATTTACTACACACACTCTAAACAGAGCTATACCAGAATAATAAGAATTGCCCTGAGTAAATCAGAGGTGGGGGCTTAATGTTCTAAAATTAACCATTGCTTAATTCTTCACAAAAGTGGTCGGCAGATTCTAGAATTTACGTGCTCAGCCAAAGCAGCATTGTTTTTGTTTATCTGAATATCTTGTGAAGACTCCCTTTGTGATAGAAGTGTCATTACCCTTCTATCTACATCTCTGCAAAGAGTAATCTTGTGCGAAGGTAAATACTTTTGAAGGCCCATATTAGATACTCTTGAGTTTTGGCCACTTTTGGACCACTACTGCCAAGCAAGGGAGGCAATACCGTCACAGTCATTGAAAGCCAGTACAGCGATACGAGAAAGAAGAAATACTGCCTTTGTGCGCAATTGAGCTTCATGATAGCTGACGTCGGCGTAGTACGACGTGTCTGAGGGTATGTCTATGAAAGGTAAGCTTACACAATACATTAGTGTTTTGAAAATTAATGTGAATTTACAAATTGATTTATATTTTATGTTGACTCTTCATGCCTATATTCTTGCTCTATGCCCGTATGAAGATCGGTTTCGCAATAGATACACCCACATTCCCATACAGCATTGGCGTAGCTAGAGTCTTTGTCAGGACTGGTATTCACTAGCAAATGAAGCTATCAGCCCTTTTCATAGCTTGTTTGTAATGCTGGGCTCAAGAGTTCACCCACTTCTTTTTCTTCCATTTCTTTTTTCAATGAGTACCTTTTGTCTATGTGGTGAAAAGAGGGACATGTATTTTATTGTATTATATCATGTACGACGTGCACCCCCTTAACTGATATACCACGGCCTCATGACAGTGTTGTCGAAAATGAACATTCTGATCACACTCATCAGAGGAGGGAGCATCTTCATTGACACAGGTACCATACACTTGGCTTATTTTGTTCTAATTTCAACGAGTGTGTAACATATGACACTAGAAAAGGGTGGAACATGAAACAGTGGACCACCACTGCTACCTGACCTCATCATTGTGACTTCGAGGACCAGGAGTCTTATCAACGTGGTAACCAGTTCAACCAGTGTGTAACACGTGACACTAGAAAAGGGTAGAACGTCAAACAGTGGACCATCACTACTACCTGGCCTCAGCATTGTGACTTCGAGGAACAGGAGTCTTATCAACATTATAACCAATTAAGTCCACCTAAGTGAGGACATACCACCAACTTAGAACTGGGATCTTCCACGTAGTCTCTGACTCTGCCCCCTGCCGACAAATCACACCAGACTAGAGATGATGAAACGTACGAAGCTGTTTTTGAGGACATTAAAATGGCACGAAGAAGTGTAGAAAGAAGAGCACAAGAAACCAGCTAGAGAGCTACAGCTGACAACATATGTTTTAGTGCAGTCTACATTTCTGGAAAATGGTAACGACTTTATTTATTTGATTGAGGTAAAGAAGTAGCCATGTTTGCCTATTTCATTTCTGCCCTTGCAAAACCAAAACTTACATCATCATTATTCTTATTTGCGCTCCATACGGAGCATGGAGCAAAGACTAAAGCTGGTGCCCATGCAGGAAGCCTGCACCAGGGAGTCACTTGCTTTAGCAGCGGTAACTATGTGGCAAGTTGTTTAATATGATGAGGTTGCCAGCCCCACGCACAACCTCATATTAGTCGCCTTATACGACATGCTTGAGGGTGTGGTAGTCCTTACTCTTTGTTTGGGAACTATAGGGGACATAACTTTAGGTAACTATAAGTTCAGGATATTTAATTAGATAGATTATTAAAATGTACAACACTGGTTTTGTTTTTTAAGAAAAAGAAGAAAGAAAGACAGAAAAATAGACAAACTGAAAGAGAGAGTGAAAATAAGAGATGACAAGTTTAAAACCCGTTAAGGCAAAGGCAATTTTATAAGCTTTATAAGCCCAGGGGCATGCATAAACATTGTGTTTTATAAGAGTATGTGGTCAGCCGTGATCAACCCGCTTCTCATCTCTTAACCACTTAATGTTCAGGTTGATGAAATTCTATTGTTCGATTTGCTGACATCCATCAGGTCTGTCTCCTCTTTGACCGTCAGTGTCCGCAGGGAAGTTGAATAACGAGTAAGATTTGTAAGCGAGTTAGGAATTGTGTGATTTATCGGCTCTTGTCAGAATAATTTGAGCCACCAGTCCGAACATACCAGGATTCTCACTTCTTCCTAACGGTTGCTACAACTTTCATCACAACCACTAATTCCACCCTAAAACGTCTTCGTCTTCATGCGTAACACCGACTAGAGTGTAGAATCATGTATCTGTACTGACCATAGTGTACAATCCCATATCAGTACTGACCATAGTGTACAATCACTTATCAGTTCTGACCACAGTGTGCAATCACGAATGAGTACTGAACACTATGTACAATCACGTATGAGTACTGTACATAGTGTACAATCATGTATCAGTACTGACCACAGTGTACAATCACGTATCAATACTGACCTCAGTGTACAATCACGTATGAGTACTGTACATAGTGTACAATCATGTATCAGTACTGACCACAGTGTACAATCTTGCACCAACACTGACCATAGTGAACAATCGTGTACCAGTACTGACCACATAGTAAAATCTTGCATCAGTACAGACCAAAGTGTACAATCTTGCACCAGTACTGACCACAGTGCACAATCCTGCATCAGTACTGACCACAGTGCACAATCTTGGATCAGTATTGACAACAGCGTTCAATCTTGCACCAGTACTGACCACAGAATAAAATCTTGCATCAGTACTGACCACAGTGCAAAATCATGCATCACAACTGATCACTGTGTACAATCATGCATCAGTACTGACCACAGTGTACAATCACGTATCAGTACTGACCACAGTGTACATTCATCAGTACTGACCACAGTGTACAATCATGCATCAGTACTGACTACAATGTATAATCTTGCACCAGTACTGACAAAAGTGTACAATCTTGCACCACTACTGACAACAGTGTACAATCGTGTATCACTACTGACAGCAGTGTACAATCTTGCAGCAGTACTGACCACAGTGTACAATCTTGCACCAGTGCTGACAACAGTGTACAGTCTTGCACCAGTACTGGTCACAGTCTGCAATCATGTATCAGTACAGACCGCAGTGTAAAATCTTGCAATCAGTAAAGACGGCAGTGTACAATCTTGCACCAGTACTGACCAAAGTGTGCAATCATGTATCAGTATAAACCAAAGAGTAAAATCCTCCATTAGTACAGACCACAGTATACAATATTGCATCAGTACTGACCACAGTGTGCAATCATGCATCAGTACAGACCACAAAGTAAAATCTTGCATCAGTACTGATCACAGTGTACAATCTTGCACCAGTACTGTCTACAGTGTACAATCTGGCACCAGTACTGACCACAGTGTGCAATCAAGTATCAGTACTGTTGCTGTCATTTTCGACGGAGTCATCTGTCAAGTTATTTGCTTATGTTTGTATCATAAGTATAATTGTGTCTTTACCTGCGATGTCAGGTTGATTAGGGGTTGTCTTCCCTTGTTTATTCATTCATTGTGTTTGACCTGTAGGGTCAGAGGTTGACAGTTCGGCGTAGGCCTATGGGAAGGTTTTTTTAAGCGGGAGTGAGATATACTTCCGGGAAGCCGGGAGGTCCTGTTTTTCTGAAGGGACCAAGAGTCCATTGTTTTTCGGGGAGAATCTTCGAAGTAACTGCTATGGCAGTTTTCCCCAGTGAATCTCTGTGCGTCGGGATGACGACAGAATTCCTTGTGTAGTTCTGAGGATTCATTTACCAGGTAATACCGACCTTTATGCATTATTACGCTTTTCGGTGGCAGAACATGTAAAGGATTACCTAGGGTGAACAGCAGTTCACGGATCCGCCATTTCAGAACTTATATATTTGTGCTCGAGGTAGCCATCCAAGACTGTTAGTCTTATATTGTCCAGAAATCCAGTGACGAAGATATATTGTGGGAGCCGCAGATTGGCGGAACTTCTATCTACAATAAGTATTACTGCAGGGTTGATGATAACCTATTTAACAGAAGTACACGGCCGACGTTAGGACGAGGCCTGTGCTTCCGGCTATTATACTACAGCCTGATATGTGCAATTGGCAGGGAGTGCCAAGTTGCACCTGTGTGTCAAGGTAACTAAGGCATCTGACGCGTTTAGTCAGAGACGCCAAGGGCGACGCTACGAACTGTCATTATTGAAGAACTTTGCTATTGACCATGCACGTCTATTCTGATGTTTACCTTTTTGAATGCCAAATGTATACCTATCGATGTCAGGTCAGCATGACCTTGTTACACTGACTGTTCCTGTTGATATTATGTGTGTTCCCGTCAATAAATGTCTTGAAACATGCCTGCAGTGTCAAAGCATCCTTGATTACTGCATGTGAGAGTATGGGTTGCAGGATCTACATCTATACGAGCCTAAACACATTCGCGTCTTCATTCGCACCCACACTCAACTCATCATACGCTCGCACTACACATCTAACAACATGTAAACTGTCTTGGGCCAGTGATCGCCTCAACAAGAAAAAAAAGACAGTTACATTTCTGGTGGACCAGTTACGTGGGCTCTTATGATACATTTCTTGTCGCCAATGTGGCCTAGAAACTTACATTTCTGATGGACCAGACCTGTGGGTTTAAAAAGAACAGAGCGAGCATTTGACATTATTGTTGACATTTATGGATTCAGAAATTTACATTCCTGGTTGGCTGTTACATGTATGATGTCTCCAGTTTTGTCGAGAAAGTTACAAGAAGGACAAGTACACATTACACTTCTGATCTGTGGGTCTAAGCTACACACGGGACAGCCGTAACAGCGCTAATTCTACACTTGCAAGTTTTGGCTACAACAGGACAGATATAGGTCATCAACGGTTGACACAAATAAACAGTACGAGCATTTATATTATAATGCTACATAAAGCATAACAAGACAAGTACTGAAGTGAACTACTAGGCATTTGCTACGTGGACCATAACTGCATAGAAGGCGGGTTCCTATTGTAAACAGTACTGCGGGTTGTGACACGTTTCATTCAACAACAGACTTTTCTAGGTCAGAGCATTCAAGCTATATTGTTGGAGGTCAAGTGTCTGTAAACAGTACGTGAAATTGTAAACATTCAATGTGCAAGCCCTAATTTGAGAAGGTCATAGTAACTTTGGTTCGTGAATACCACTTTATGTTACAGTGGATTTGACGTTCAGTGCGCGTTTGACATTTCGTTTCTGTGTTCGCAAGGAGCAAGAAATTTATTTTAGTTTCAGCTGTGACTGAACTTGTTCTGCAACACATTGAAATTGATTGCTATATGTTTATGTCACTTCTACTGTTTTGTGTATTTTTCTGCGGGTTTTTCGGTTGGTGGGTCTTACGGTAAATATGCCACTTGATCGAGGCTTACTGTAAGCGGTCTGTAGGTGCAAATTTTCTTAATTTGGAAATTTGCTAGTGACAATTGGTCGCTATTGATGTTAGCTGTGATGTAATTGTACTTAACGTTGTTTTTGTAATATTTTGTCTGTTTTTCAGTTTTGATTGTCGATTTGTTTTGTTTGTATTCTGTAGGTCTCTCCTTTCTTGTGTATTTCTCTACACATTTTTGGTTAAAACAGTGTTGCCATTTGTATTGTTTTGTATTTTTGTCTTTGTATTTTTTTTTTGGTTGTACTACATTACTGTCATGCACAGTCTACATACACATACTTGGTCATGTTTTGATATTATTGATAAGGTAGACTCTTCATATAGAGTTTGTTAAATAATATTATATAAGATATTTATACAAGTTCTTTGATAAAAGACTTGTTATCTACAAAGATTGAGACAGTAAAATAAAGTGAAGTGAGTATACAAGTCTAGCATTTCAGACCTGTCTCCCATTGAAGTGGGATAAGGTAATTTATTTAATTTTTTTTCAGGTTTCTGATCTCATTAGACAGAATGTCTACATTGGATTTCTTCATCCAGCAAGGGTTGACCCTTGGTAAGTCTGGTAAAGAATTGGAAGAATATTCATCTGCTCAATTCGCCATTGCATTAAAGTCAGAAGAAAAGAAACAAAAAGAGGAAATTAAATTGAAAGCAGAAGCTGAACTAAAGAAGCTAGAAGCTGAGAATAGAAGATTAGAACTTGAAGAAAGAAGGTATCAAAGAGAGGCTGAGGAGAGAAAAGCTCAAGCTGCTGCTGAGGAGAGGAAAGCTCAAGCTGCAGCTGATGAAAGAAAATTCCAGATGGAAATGGAAGACAAAAAACTTCAAGCTGCTGCAGAGGGAAAAAAAACTTCAAGCTGCTGCAGAGGAAAAAAAAACTTCAAGCTGCTGCTGAGGCTGAAATTAGAAAAATGGAACATGAGGAAAGAAAACAGAAGATGGAACTTGATGAAAAACTCGCAATTTTGGAGTTAGAGAAATTGAAATTGGCGAGTACGGGTGCTCAGCAAACAACTTCGAGTACGACAAAGGAGTTTGTTAGTAGGATTAAATTGCCTCATTTCAATCCTTTAAAGGATGACGTAGCAGATTATCTAGATAGATTCCAATTTTTGTGCGATACGCATAACATAAAAAAGGAAAAATATGTTGAACAACTGATGCCATTTTTTACAGGTGACACAGTGACTACTCTTATGACAATAGACGAACATGAGAGGACTAATTATGATGTTGTCAGGGCAGCATTACTAAAGAAATACCAATTAAAACAAGAAGACTATCGTCTTCGTTTTTAGGACAATGTTGCCAGAAAATGGAGTAGATTTCTCTGATTTTGTTACAAAGATACGTCGTACATTTACACGATGGGTTGAGTTGTCTCAGATTGAGAAAACATATGAAGGTCTAATGGACTTATTATTGCGAGATAAGGTTTTGTCATCTGTTAATGATTCGTTTCTTGCATTCCTTCATGAGCGTAAGCCTAAAAACTTAAAAGAAATGGAGGAATACTGTTGTCAGTATGCCACAGCACATCCCCATGCTACAGTTAGCAATTCTAAAGTGAAAGAAGGGTTGCCAGCTGCTTCGGCAACACCATATGGCCCTAATTTCAGAAAAAAATTTCAGGGTGCTCAACAAAATTGGAATAGGGGAAGTAATCAAAATTACACTCAGAAGCGGAGTAATCCAACACATGATGGTTCTTCGTCTATGCAGTGGAGACAAGATGGTAGTTCTCGTAATTTTAGTGGTAATAATTTGAGACACTTTCGTAAAGGCTATCCAAATAATAACTATTCAAATTTTCGAGGTAATCATTCTCGACGTCAAGATTATGACGATGGTGAATTTAGAAACCGGGATTCAAACCGGAATGATGATTACAATAGGCAATATGATAACAATTACAGGGGAAATGATAGTCGAAATAATTACAGGGGAAATGATAATCGAGGTAGACCTAGGTTTAACAAAAAAAAAAAGACCTTACCAACAGGCAAACTCTGCGCAACAAGAGTTTGATGGAGCCTGTAATACAGTAAATGATAGTGGTAACTCTAGGGCTATCACTGGTTGTGCTTTCGATTTTGGGAGAGCAACTGAATGCCCCCAAAGCTTAACATTGTTTGACTCATCAACTGTATCTACGCTAAGTTGTGGTCACCCTCTTCCTGCTCTACCTGCTACAGTTGCGCATGATGGGAGAGGATCTCTCATCTTACATAAAGGTCTAATAAATGATAGGCTAGTCTCAGTACTTTTCGATTCGGGATGTACTACCGTCGGGGTTAAGGAGTCTCTGATAGATCCTTGCTGTGCCACGGGAAAAACAATCAAATGTGTTACATTTGGTGGTACTATGGAAAGCTATCCTACTGCTATTATTAGGATTGACACTCCTTTCTTCACAGGAGATGTCCATGCATGTCTTCTTCCTAATCCTATTGCGGATCTTATAATCGGTCGTATTCATGGGGTTAAGGAATGCACCCCGCAACAAATTTCTAGTTGGGAAGAAAAAAAACATTCAAACGGTCAATGCAGTGGTGACAAGAGCTCAAGCTCTTAATCCCCCAACTTCATCTGATAATAGTAATGAAGTTGATAGCCAAGACGAGCACTTGGTGATTTCCCATGACTCGTTTGTTAAACGTCAAGAAGAGGATCCTTCTTTGAAGAAATACTTCCTTCTTGCAAAGAAAGGGGATCCCAATCAAAATACGAATCACAAATCGTATATCACTATGAAGAATGGTATATTGGTACGAATGGTACAACACTCGGACAAGTCTATGCACTCGCAAATTCTTGTGCCTAAGTGTATGAGAGCCTTAATTCTTCGGCATGCACACGATTCTCAGTGTGCGGGACACATGGGTTTTTCCAGAACTAAAACTAGAGTCCTTGCGTCATTCTTTTGGCCATTCGTGAATAAAGACATCCGAATTTATTGCCGATCTTGCAAAATTTGTCAAGAGGTCAAGTCTAGGGGTCCGAGACATGCTGCTCCTATTCAGGCTGCAGATATTCCGATTCGGCCGTTTCAGAAAATGGCTATAGACATCATTGGTCCGTTCAAAATTAAGTCAGCCAGAGGACACCAATTTATCCTCACTTGCGTGGACATGTGCACGCGTTGGCCAGAGGCTATTCCTCTGAAGAGCATATCAACTGTCGATATCGCTGATGCTCTTTGGCTCGTATTTTCTCGTCTGGGATTCCCCGGAGAAATACTGTCGGATCACGGCACTCAGTTAATTTCGGACGTTATGTCTCAGGTAATGGCTACGCTAGACATTAAAAGGTCTCTCAGTAGTATTTATCATCCAATGTCCAATGGATTGGTAGAACGTCTTAACAGGACACTAAAGAACTTACTTGGCAAGATAACGGAGGATCATCCTGAAGATTGGGACAGGGTTTTACCTGCAGTCCTCTTTGCCTATAGAGAGGTTCCCAACGAGCATACAGGGTTTTCTCCTTTCGAACTTGTCTTTGGCGCGCAACCGCGCGGGCCAATGTCCTTGTTACACGATTTGATAACTTCCGATAATATTGACGATGATACACAATCGTCATATGAATATGTTATAGCTCTTAGAGAAAAGATTATCGAATCGTGCAGGTTAGCAACTTCATCTTCCGAATTTGCGAAAGAAAAAGCTAGGCGATTTGCTAATAAGAAAAGACGCCTACGTCAACTTTGTCCTGGAGACAAAGCATATGTCTTACTGCCCTCAAGAGAGAATAGACTTCTCATTTCTTGGAAGGGTCCATACACTATAGTCTCGAAAATTTCTGATGTCGACTATATTGTCGATGTGGATGGAAGGCATAAAACCTTCCATATAAATATGTTAACAGAGTTTATTGAACGTCCAGACTATTTACAGCCTATTTTCCAGGCGACGGACGACTCTCCAGTTCAACATGGTCACATCTCATCCCTGTCCGTTATACAGGATGAGGAAACTATTTTTTCTGACGTGAACTTACCTCTTCCTACGATTCCACTTATTTCAACGGAATCGTGGAGAGACGTTACAGTCTCTTCTAACTTGTCTTTTGAGGAACAACGTCAAGTATCCTCTACGTTACAATCATATCAGGATGTCCTTACCGACATTCCTGGACACACAGATGTCATAGAACATGACATCATACTTACTGATCGTAATCCGATCAGAGTAAGACCATACCCAATACCTATTCATTTTCAAGCACAAGTCGAGAAAGAATTGGATGAAATGATTCAACTACAAATAATTGAACCATCCACTTCAGCTTATTCTTCGTCGATAGTTATTGTTCGAAAGAAAGACAATAACATACGTCTTTGCGTTGATTATCGCAAATTAAATCAAGTTACGAAGTTCGATGCTGAACCTATGCCGTTATTAGATGATCTACTTATTAGACTTTCTAAAGCTAAATTCTTTACTAAACTAGACTTGTCGAAAGGTTATTGGCAAGTCCCATTGACGGAACACGCCAAACCTCTCACTGCTTTTTCGACACCTAGGGGTCTGTTTCAATGGAATTTTATGCCTTTCGGGCTTATGAACGCCCCAGCGACTTTCGTGCGCATGATGCGACGAATTCTATCAGATCGTGCAGATGTCATTGCATATTTAGACGACATCTGTCTTTTCAGCGATACTTGGGAAGAACACTATGTGGGTCTGAAGGAATTGCTATCTACTCTACGTGAGCATAGTTTGACTGCTAAACCCTCTAAAGCTTTTGTTGGGTTTAGTGAAATTTCCTTCCTAGGTCATCGAGTTGGTCATGGTCTGTTGAAGACAGAGGACCAAAACATTTCAAAGATATTAAATATCTCGGTTCCGAAGACAAAAAAGCAAGTGCGTAGTCTCTTGGGATTGATACAATTCTATGGAAGATTCATTGAGAATCTGTCCTCCATTATGGCACCACTTTCAACGTTATTGAAAAAAGGTTCTCCTAATATGGTGCGTTGGTCCCAAGAATGCCAATCTTCATTGGATCAGGTTAAGAATTTGTTCTCATCTCATCCTATCTTAAGACTACCGACGATTGATAAGACTTTTGTCCTTCGTAGTGATGCCTCTTCCACTGGCATTGGAGCGGCACTAATGCAGGAATATTCAGGAACTCTGCATCCTGTAATGTATATTTCTAGGAAGCTGAATGCGGCAGAAAGGAATTACTCGGTTTTGGACCGTGAATTGTTGGCTATGGTTTGGTCCATTCTTAAGCTACAAAGGTTCCTTCTGGGCGCGCATTTCTTTATGGAAACCGACCAAAAAGCTCTTACGGCTATGCAAAGTAAGGATTTGAAGAGCTCGAGATCTACTCGTTATGCTATTGCTCTTCAGCCTTTCCATTTCACGGTGCGAGCTATCCGTGGTTCGGATAATGTGATGGCGGACATATTGTCTAGATGCCCACATGATTCCAGTTAAATCTTGTGTCCTAGTTTTTCCTGATATATTTTCAGACTTGGGTCTGTCCTTAATATCATAATATGTTGTAATACAAATGTATTTGGATGATGTTTAGATAATTTAACAAATTTCATTTTGTCCATCCATCAGTGATATGTTGCTAAAATAGCATTGACATTTGTATATTGCTATGATTATATTATTTAGTAATGTTTGATATATGATTGGTATTGCCAGCAACTTAGGTTTCTTGAATGGTATCCCTTAGTTTGTTTGGCTTAAAGGAAATATTTTCTCCTATGTTGGGAGATGATTTGAACCCTCTTCTATTGTACCTGATATTAGGTTCATTGTTTGCATGAGCACAGAAGTGATACTGGTGCTATCTTGCTCATGAACATATTAAAAAAAAAAAAATTGCATTTTTTTTTTACAGGGGGGTGGTAGTAATGTTGCTGTCATTTTCGACGGAGTCATCTGTCAAGTTATTTGCTTATGTTTGTATCATAAGTATAATTGTGTCTTTACCTGCGATGTCAGGTTGATTAGGGGTTGTCTTCCCTTGTTTATTCATTCATTGTGTTTGACCTGTAGGGTCAGAGGTTGACAGTTCGGCGTAGGCCTATGGGAAGGTTTTTTTAAGCGGGAGTGAGATATACTTCCGGGAAGCCGGGAGGTCCTGTTTTTCTGAAGGGACCAAGAGTCCATTGTTTTTCGGGGAGAATCTTCGAAGTAACTGCTATGGCAGTTTTCCCCAGTGAATCTCTGTGCGTCGGGATGACGACAGAATTCCTTGTGTAGTTCTGAGGATTCATTTACCAGGTAATACCGACCTTTATGCATTATTACGCTTTTCGGTGGCAGAACATGTAAAGGATTACCTAGGGTGAACAGCAGTTCACGGATCCGCCATTTCAGAACTTATATATTTGTGCTCGAGGTAGCCATCCAAGACTGTTAGTCTTATATTGTCCAGAAATCCAGTGACGAAGATATATTGTGGGAGCCGCAGATTGGCGGAACTTCTATCTACAATAAGTATTACTGCAGGGTTGATGATAACCTATTTAACAGAAGTACACGGCCGACGTTAGGACGAGGCCTGTGCTTCCGGCTATTATACTACAGCCTGATATGTGCAATTGGCAGGGAGTGCCAAGTTGCACCTGTGTGTCAAGGTAACTAAGGCATCTGACGCGTTTAGTCAGAGACGCCAAGGGCGACGCTACGAACTGTCATTATTGAAGAACTTTGCTATTGACCATGCACGTCTATTCTGATGTTTACCTTTTTGAATGCCAAATGTATACCTATCGATGTCAGGTCAGCATGACCTTGTTACACTGACTGTTCCTGTTGATATTATGTGTGTTCCCGTCAATAAATGTCTTGAAACATGCCTGCAGTGTCAAAGCATCCTTGATTACTGCATGTGAGAGTATGGGTTGCAGGATCTACATCTATACGAGCCTAAACACATTCGCGTCTTCATTCGCACCCACACTCAACTCATCATACGCTCGCACTACACATCTAACAACATGTAAACTGTCTTGGGCCAGTGATCACCTCAACAAGAAAAAAAAGACAGTTACAAGTACATACCACAGTGTAAAATCTTGCATCAGTAAGACTACAGTGTACAATCTTGCACCAGTATTGACCACAGTGTGCAATCATGTATCAGTACAGACCACAGTGTAAAATCTTGCATCAGTATTGACCACATTGTACAATCAATCTTGCACCAGTACTGACCACAGTGTGCAATCATGCATCAGTACAGAGCACAGAGTAAAATCTTGCATCAGTGCTGACCACAGTGTACAATCTTGCACCAGTACTGACCACAGTGTACAATCTTGAATCAATATTGACCACAGTGAACAATCATGTTTCGCTTCCGTAATTTGTGTAGAATCATGTATCACTATCGACTATAGTGCACAATCAAATATCCCTACCGACTATAGTATACAATCATGTATCAGTACCAACTATTGTGTACAATCATGCTTCGATACAGACTATAGTGTACAATCATGTATCACCATCGACTGTAGTATACAATCATGTATCACTAGAGACTGCAGTGTACAATCATGTATCACTATCGACTATAGTGCACAATCAAATATCCCTACCGACTATAGTATACAATCATGTATCAGTACCAACTATTGTGTACAATCATGCTTCGATACAGACTATAGTGTACAATCATGTATCACCATCGACTATAGTATACAATCATGTATCACTAGAGACTGCAGTGTACAATCATGTATCACTATCGACTATAGTGTACAATCATTTATCGCTATCGACTGCAGTGTACAATTACATATCACTATCTACTAGAGTGTACAAAATTATGTATCACTATCGACTATAGTGTATAATCAAATATTACTACCGACTGTAGTGTACAATCATGTATCATTACCGACTATAGTATACGATCATATATCACTACAGACTATAGTGTTCAATCATATATCCCTATCGACTATAGTGTACAATCATGTATCACTACAGACTAGAGTGTACAATCATGTATCATTACAGATTAGAGTGTACAATCAAGTATCACTGCCGACTACAGTGTACAATAATATATCACTATCGACTATAATGTACAATCATATATCACCACAGACTAGAGTGTACAATCATGTATCACTACAGACTATAGTGTACAATCATATATCACTATCGACTATAGTGTACAACCATATGTCACTACAGACTAGAGTGTAAAACCATATATCACTATCGTCTAGAATGTACAATCATGTATCACTACTGACTATAGTGTACAATCAAATATCACTACCAATTAGAATGTACAATCATGTATCACTACCGATTAGAGTGTACAATCTTGTATCACTACCTACTGGAGTGTACAATCATGTATCACCACCCACTATTGTACAATCATGTATCACTGCCGACTAGAGTGTACAGTCATGTTTCACTCCCGACTGGAGTGTACAATCATGTGCCTCCATAACTTCAGGTTTCTTCTGTCCTTTATAATTTATTTGCTGACCTTTTCTCATTCTCCTAATTGTATCTATTGTACATAAACTTACAGTTCTTGTGTTCCAATGCCCGTTGCGGTTATCCCACAGCCAGTCGTGTCGCCAAGTCTTTAAAGTGATGCGTCATTGACTGTCCCTTCCAGCCAATTGTTTCAGTAGATCACATTAATAGGAAGCCAGAAGCCATATACCGCCTACTTCTACAGCTATGACGTTTGCTTTAAAGCCGTCAGGTCTCAATTCAATGACCAGGTCATTATATTTGGCTATTAAGAAAGCATGCTGGGCATCTAATCTGGATTCTAATGTAACTGTCAACTCAATCATTATAATCTAGCGTGATGAAAAGCAGTGAAGCATTATATCGGGCCGTTTCTAAAACATTTGGCCAATTTTACATTTTTTCACTTTTGTTATCTGCGAATTCGTAATATTGCTTTTCCCTGATATTACCAGATTTCACTTCTTAACTGTCCGTGGTATAAGCTGCTACAAGACTGTCTTTCTTATTTTAATTGCAGAAGTCGTGTTTAGTAGTGCTTTCTTTCTTGAAACCTTTAGCTTGTGTGATTCACCTTTTCCTTTAAATGTTTTGCACATTATTATTCGTTTTATGTTTATGAGAATTAAAGTACATTAGATTTAGCATCGTTCCTTCAGCCTTGAAATCACATTTAAATATTGTACACCTGATCTGTCCAATCTGTACAGTGTTAAAATAATGAGATTCATAGAGAACGTGTCAGGAATATCAGTTGGTGTACATAATATACTGAAGCACATTAAATACGCACCACTATTATATATACTGATGCCGAGAAGCTGGGAAAAAATGTGGGAATGGATTTTCCCCGTGTTTATCATGAGGTAGAGAGCGAATGGCTGCTGGAATGGAAAATGCATGATTCAACCCACGGGTTTTTGTACAGACTACATGAAAACAATGAAAGTTACACGTGCAACACGATTCCCAACAGCTATGACCCTGAAAATGTGTACGCGTTGTAGCAGTATACTCGGTATGAAAAGGCCGTTGAGACAAAACACCCAGTAAATGTGCTTGAAATGCCACGACTATCTGAAAACGACATCCAACGAGCCATTGGTATGTTGGAGACCGGAATGAGCTCGCGGGCCATTGCCAGAAGGATGAATTGCCACCACAGCACTATTGAACGTCTCAATGAACGTTACGGAACCACTGGCAGTGCCCGAAATAGACTTCGGAGTGGCCAACCACGAGTTACTACCCCTGCGCAAGATCGTCATATTGTGCTGAGTCACCTAAGGAATTGTTCTCTCCCGGCAAGTCAAACAGCAAGAGCAATAGTGGGTAGACGTGGGCAAGTCTCTCGAATGATAGCCATACGACGACTCAGAGATACAGGCCTTACTGCAAGACGACCTTATGTTGGGCCAAACTTGACTCACAGACATCGTCAGCAGCGCCTGCAATGGGCAGAGCAACATGTCAGATGGACTAGACTGCTATGGAATGCTGTCCTATTCACAGACGAGAGCAGATTCAACATATCCTTTGCTGATGGACGTATGCGGATTTGGCGACGGTGTGGAGAGCGCTTTGCAGATTGCTGTGTTCGTCAGCACAACCGATTTGGAGGTGGCAGTATTCACATTTGGGTAGGATTCAGTTTTCACCATCGCTTGCCTCTTCACGTCTTCCGTGGAAATGTTAATGCTGTGACATATCGAGATGAGGTTCTGGATGCATTGGTTGCTCCTGGGTTCACAAATTATCCAGACTTGCAGCTTCTCCATTAGGATAACGCATGTGCGCACACCGCATGCATTACGCAGCAATATCTACAGCAGCAGAACATTGTGACGATTGATTGGCCTGCCCTATCACCAGGCACGTCCCCTATAGAACATCTGAGGGACGAGCTTGGACGCAGAGTCTACAGGCAATGTTCTCCAGCTAATCTGCAACAGCTCGAAGCTGCTCTTACACGTCAATGGGACTTATTCCCCGGAATTTCCTTCAGAGACTTGTGCGTTCCATGCGGAGTCCCTGCCAAGCTTGTTTGCAAGCACACGGTGGACAAACCAGATACTGAGAATAGTGTGAATGAATTTTTTTATTGGTTGCATTTTTGGTTTTCTCCCTTGCCTGCACAGAATGCAATGAATTTCATAACAATCAAATGTACAAATTAATGACAAGCATGGATTCATAGGAAAATGAATAAAGATTCCAAATATGTAAACTTGTAAACACTTATATTTACATTTCACAATCTGTTCCTGGATTATACAGGTGGTGCGTTTTTAATGTGCTTCAGTATATAAACAACTTGAGATATGCTGATGATACAGTCTTAATGACAAAAAGTGAAAAGGAGTTGCAGGAAATGATTGATACAATAGTGGCAGAAAGTGAAAATAAATAAAGGTTTTAGCCTAAATAGCAGAAAGACAGAAGAAATGGTAGTCTCCAAGAAAATAACTTCTCCAGAATGCACTATCAAGGTGTAACAGTTTTAAAACGAGTCAACAGATTCAAATACCTATGCACTTTAATAACATTGGATGGGAGATGTACCTCAGAGGTGAAGAGTTGAATAGACCTGGCAAAATCAGCATTTTATAAAATGAAAAATTTATATGCGACCACCCTAGAAAACTACCACAAGGTCTTTTATATTTGGACATGCGCCCTAATATAAAAAACGGACCTTGTGTTTAGATTGAACAGGGCGCGCCAGGCCAGACGAGGCAAAACTCCTTTTTTTTTTTTTTCCTAACCAGCGGCACTCGAGTTTTCCAGCTCTTTTGGCCCAATGACATGTCATTGCGAGGCTGGGGGGTCAGTGGACTTTCCTTCCAACCCGGTCAGGAGCTTCGCTCCTTCCCATCCACACGGGATTTATGTGCAGGAGCCGTTCAGGTTATTCAGTCAAATTTCCGGTCGTAAACATTCCTTCAAACGCTGACGCCCGGGTTTGAACCATGAAAACCTGGTCGCCAGTACAACGCCGTAGCCATTACACCAGCGCGGCTCCCCAACTCCTATTTAAAGGCGGGGGGGGGGGGGGGGGGGGGAGAATGTCGCATTGAACTATCACGCACAATATACCCCAATTATAACCAATTTTCAGGTTGAACAGGGGATGACAACAATATAGTAGACAAACGAACGAACGAACGAACGCATTGAACTATTCTTTATCAGTCAAAGCATGAAAGAGAGTTCGTCAGTGTTACCTTATATAGAACCAATCCTGACATACAGGAGTGAATCATGGACAATTAGTAAAGATGTAGGACAAGCACTAGAAGCCACGAAGATATGGTTGTACAGCAGAATGTTAAACAATACCATAGACAGCTAAACAAACAGACGAATGAAGATGTCATGAAAGAGGCCAACGTGTAAATGAAGCTTATTCGCCATGTTAAAAGGGATAGAATGAATAAAAATTACCAAAACACACAAAGAAAAAGGACAAGAAAAACCTACGTTGCAGCCACAAGGCCTTCGTCAGGGACAGACAAACAAGAGACAGGAGGGACAGAAAGTGAGAATTAAGTGAAAGACAGTTTTTTAAGTTTTTAAAGTTTAAAAAATTAAGTTTTTTCATTCTCCCGTTTTACACCCGTCTTACGGCAGTTATCCTCATATACTCATGTTAAAAGGGAAACAATTCACTTTCTTTGTGTATGTTATGAGAAGAAGGTAAGCTTGAACATATCGTGACAACAGGTAAGAATGGAGGAAAAAGAGACAGAGGACGAGAGAAGACGCTGGAGAGAAGACAACAATAGAATTGATAAACTGTACTGGAGACAGGAAGTTGTGAAGAGGCATGATCGCCTACGACATTATTCATGGTATCCGAAGACGAAGAATTTCTATATGTCCATTTGTTTCTGATTTTGAAATATTTAGATTTATCCTTAACTTGATCTGTTTATAGCGTCAGCAGTTTTTGTAGACCTAGTTCAGGATTTAGTACAAGCGCTGTGGACATCACCCGCGTGGTTCTAGAGGGTAATTGTGCACATGTGAGTGTGTGGGATGTAGGATAAAGAGAGATGGATAGTACTTCACGGTGAGAGACAGCCATGTCCTTTTTAGGATAGTCAGGATCCTATTTGGTTCTCCTCTCTTTATCTAGCTCAGGGGTCGGCAAAGTACGGCACGCGTGCCAAGCGTGGCACGTGGAACGATTTTCAATGGCACGCGGAGTGAATTAAAAGACTGTACAGTATATGATCTCATTTTAAAAAAAATTGAATTTTTAATTAAATAAAAGCATATAATTCTTTTAAAGCTATACCTGTTTTTACAACCCTTCAAAACGAAAGTTTTTAGACATTGGATGTAAGAATGTGCGATCTGATGAAAACTAAAGGCCTGATCATACTATATTGCACGTAAGTCTTCGTTTTTACGGACCGTTTCCGAGAACAAACATTCTTCAACGAATTTCATGGGGAGTGGTTATACTTTGCGGCGCCCGCTAGTCTGGCGTCTACCGGCTACCGTCGTTTGCAGGATGAGATTCTTGAAAAGAATCCCAAGCAAATTTTGACGGGCAAGCGGAGACGTAATATCATAATTACGCAATAGTGTCTGGCTAGCGCCTGGACGAGCGTATTTATTTCGTTTTCGCTCGCAGTTTTTGACTCCCAGTGTGAGTTTGGAGCAACAATGACTGACCTCGACGAAGTTATATTTCCGTCCTATCCTGCCCCTCTCTCCCGACCACCACCACCTCTACAGTTCTCTCGGCTGTCGCATACTCATGCCCGTACAGTCCGTTGACCGCAGCACAAAAGTTGGTGTTATTATTAAGTAATACGGTGCCGTTAAAATGAATAAAAAAAAAAAAGACAAAAACTTGATACACGCTCGTTTCAAGACTTTTGGTCAAACGAATATGGATTCATACAACAAAAGGATCGTGTTGTTTGTGCTTTATGTTATGAAATTGTCTTGTGCCGTACGTCAAGTGTACAAAGACACTATCAAACCAAACATCAGTCCATGTTTAAAAACTCTGAGGAGAGAAGTGAAGCCATAAAAATGGCTGTTTCTGGCTACAAAAAAAACAAAGTAGTATTTTTAATCAAGTAATTGGAACCAAAAATAAAGCTACCGAATGTAGTTACAAAATTGCACAGTGTGTGGCTTCGAAGGGCAAACCTGTCACAGATGGAGAATACATCAAGGAAACTTTTTTGAGCAGTGCTGAAATTTTGTTTAGTGATTTACCAAATGCGGACCTCCCGCTGTACAGCAATGTTCGTTGGCTTAGTCGAGGTAATTTTTTGAACAGATTTGTATCATGTCTAGAATCAATCAAGGTGTTTCTTGATAAAAAGGAACAACATTTCCCGGAATTGAATAACGAGGACTGGCTGTGCAAGCTGATGTTTCTGGCTGACATAACTACAAATCTGAATGAATTAAACTTGCGTTTACAAGGGCAGGGTCAAACAATACTTGATCTTTTTGAGCACTGGAAAGGATTTGCGTCAAAATTAGACATATTTTGCAGAGATATTACCACTAACACATACAAGTACATCGAATTCAAAGCATCAGAGTTATGGACGATAAAATTTGTAGAATTGCGAAAAACTCTTGAAGGAAGCTGCTTGGAAAAGTCAGCTGCCATCCTCAACTGCTGGACATCCCTGCCTCAAGCGTTCACCTGTTTGAAGAAAGTTGCATTTGCTCTACTTTCGGCTTTTGGGTCAGCTTATACATGAGAACAAATTTTCTCACACATGAAAGCTGTTTTAAGTCCACAGAGAAGTAGCCTAACACTTGTGCATTCAGAAGCCTGTGTGAAGCTGAAATTGACAAAACACACACCTGATATTGAACAATTAACCAAGGAGAAGCAAGGACACGGGTCCCATTAATTGATTAATGACTCAGATCAATAATAATCAATGATTACTCATATTAAAATTTTAATAACGTGTTTATGTTTGGTTTATTTAATTGTTTTGTTCTTCAAACTATTGGACTTTCTGTCTTAACAAAATATACATATGGCAATTTTATTATAAAATTTCAAACTAATGTGTTCAGAACTTAAATTTTGCAAACATAATATTTGTATTGATATTTGTTCCTATTTATATTAAAATATTGAATAATCTACAAAGAATAGAATAGTTATTTAATTTATCGGAAACTTGTTAATACAAGATCATTTTTAAATTGTTTCCATAATTATTGTATATAAAAATATGATGGACTTAGGTTGGCACGCTGAGTGACTTTGCAACATTACTTCGGCACGACACTACTAAAAGTTTGCCGACCCCTGATCTAGCTCATGTATGGCTCCTCGAATACCGCTTGTGTACGGCGGTGGCCACATCCCGGGCAACAGTCTTGGCTGACTGGCTAAACTACATGGGTGGAGTAGGAGCAATCTTACTCAAGGGAATGTCCATCCCTAGTACACAAAGACTGAGACGGTGAGTGAGGCGGAGGAATCTGAGAAGATCAACGGCTCGCAAAGCGAAACAGCAAAGTGTGTGGCGCACTAGAGGCATGTCGGACATAGAAAAAGACAATGGCTAGCCACCGTGGAAGAGATTGGGGCCTTACCACATACTTCCTACAGAACGTAATGGGATCACAACAACAAGATAAGAACCGATATGTAGAGAACTCTCTGTCCCCTGGGGAAGAATCTACTGTACAAATTAACAGGGAAGAGGCAACTCCTCTAATGAGTAAGGAAGTACATAATGACGAGTGTTCCTTAAATTCTGTTGAGAGGGAGCATTCTGAGAAAGACCACCTAAAAACTAGCAGGAGAAGCCTAAAAATAGGAACATGGAATGTTACAACTCTAAACGGAGAAGGAAAGCTTGACAATCTTATATTAGAGGCATCAGACATGAAACTCGATATACTGGGAGTTGCAGAGGCAAGACTTTTGGATACAGGCTACATAACAAGATACCAGTACACGCTTATACACTCAGAAGGAGAAAAACATGAAAGAGGGGTAGGAATGTTGATAAAGAAGGAGTTAGAAAAATACGTATGTGGATACTGGACACACAATGACAGAATGATGTTACTAAAGATGAGAGCAAAGCCATTCGACATATCAATCTTACAAACTTATGCACCAACTAAAGATCACAGCGAGGAAGAAATAGAAGAATACTATGAAGAGCTACAACACACACTTAAACCAGTCAAATCTACAGATGTGTTGATAGTAATGGGTGATATGAATGCAAAAGTAGGAAAAGGAAAATACAAGAAAATAGTAGGACAGTATGGATTAGGGACAAGAAATGATAGAGGAGACAGACTTATCCAGTTCTGTGAAGAAAACCAGCTGGTCATATGTAACACCTTTTTTTGAACACCACCCAAGGAAATTATACACACGGAAAAGCCCAGGAGATGTAACACGAAATCAAATCGACTATATCATGATAAAACATAGATTTAAGAACAGTGTCACAAGTGCAAAGACACATCCTGGCGCCGACATAAATTCAGATCACAATCCAGTCGTCATCAAAGTAAATATAAAGCTGAAAAGAGCAGGAAACAGAAGACAGCAGGCACCCCAGATAAAAATATCAGCGCTGAAACAACCAGATATAAAACAGAAATATTTAATCGATGTCAAAAATAAATATCAACAGTTATTGACAGAAAGCATGGAGCAGTATAGAAGAGAAAACCCAGAAGAAAAAGCAACCGCAAAATGGGAATGCTTAAAAACAAGCATACAATCAGCAAATGCAAATTTACCTAAAAAGGAGTCTAAGAAAAATCAAATTTGGATGACAGATGACATCTTGAATAAAATGGCAGAAAGAAAGAAAGCAAAAAACACTCCAGAATATAAAACAATAGACAATGGCATACGTACTATGTGTAGAGAAGCAACAGAACGGTGGATAGCAACAAAATGCAAGGAAATAGAAGACTTGGAAGCAAAGCACATGACAAGAGATATGCATGAAGAAATAAAGAAATTATCAAATCGGGCGCGGTTTGCACAAGGAGGAAGCTGTATCAAGAACAAAAATGGTGTAATATTACTTGATGAGAAAGACATATCAAACAGATGGGCAGAATACGTAAAAGAACTATTCGAGGACAACAGAGGTAAAAAAACCATCACCAGATTCTAATGAAGGCCCAAACATTCTCAGATCAGAAGTAGAGAATGCCATTCATATGATACAAAAATGAAAATCAGCAGGCATGGATAACATAAAAATTGAAATGATAGAAGCTCAAAATCATACAGGAAAGAATAAAAAGTAAAGTAGACAGCGAAATCCAAGAAGAACAGTTTGGTTTTAGACAGAACAGTGGAACAAGAAAGGCAATATTTTGCCTAAGAAGATTAGCAGAAAAATATACAGAGGTCCAAAAAAGTATGTATATGTGCTTCATTGACTATAAGAAGGCTTTTGACAGAATCCATCATGAGAAAATAATTGAATGCCTCAAAGACATAGGTATTGATGGAAAAGATATAAGAATACTCAGTAACCTTTATTGGGAGCAAACTGCCACAGTAAGATCGGGAAGGAATTATTCACCATACATAGACATAAAAAGAGGTGTCAGACAAGGTTGTGTGCTGTCCCCCTGCCTATTTAATTTATACACCGAAAAAAAATTTCAAACAGATACAGGAAATACCAGGACTGAACATCAGTGGAAGATCAATAAACAACCTTAGATATGCAGATGATACCGTGTTGTTAGCTGAAAGCGAACAGGAGTTACAAGAACTAGTGAAGCAAGTGAACAGTATAAGTCATGAATATGGACTCGACATTAATATTGAGAAAACAAAAACTATGCTAATTAGCAAAACAGACGATAAACCCACATTAAAGATAAGCGTAAATGGGAAAATCCTGGAACAAGTCAAGAGCTACGTATATCTTGGTCATATAATAACAGAAGATGGCAGATGTGAAACAGAAATCAAGAAGAGAATAGGAATGGCCAAAGCTACATTCAACAACATGAAACATATACTGACATCCAAACAGTTATCACATAAATTAAAACTGAGAATCATAAAGTGTTATATATATTCTGCATTTCTGTATGGTGCAGAAACATGGACGATGAATAAGCATTTGGAAGAAAGAATTGAGGCTCTTGAAATGTGGATATATAGAAGAATGGGGCGTATCTCATGGAAAGAGATGAAAACAAATAAGGAGGTCCTAGAAAATCTAGGTATGAAAAGAGAACTAATGAGAGAGGTCAAAGTTCGGCAGCTAAAATACTTTGGCCACATAAAAAAGGCATAACACCTTGCAGAAGACCATAACAGAAGGGAGAGTTGAAGGCAAACGTGCAAGGGGAAGACAGCGCTATAAGTGGGAAGATAACATCAAGAGATGGACGGGAAAGAGTCTATCAGAGTGTACCACCAAGACAAGAGACAGAAGACGTTGGAGATCCATTACAGCCAACCTTCGTTGTGGAGATGGCAACTGATGATGATGATGATGATATTTAATATATATATATATATAAATATATATATATATTATATATATATATATATATATAAGTATATATATATTAATATATAAATTATATATATATATATATATATATATATATAACTAAATTTACAAACAGTCTTACTTCATTAAGTTTATTAAGTTACAGTTCTGTTTTGTCATTTATCATACAACATCATAATAATTGCATTACCCTAGACACTTGCCATATACACACCTTCACAGATTCTTTAGTCAGGTGAGATCTCTAGAGGTGACAGTTAGGGACCCAGAGACTTACCACAGAATCATTCTTTACTCTGGGAACTTGCATAGTCTGACCTCACCTTGATTGTCTATACACTCTTACTCTGTTCAGAGAAGGGGGTATTACTCATAAGACCAGTCTCTTATCTGGCACTATTCTGGTGTCATCTGACACATCTAATTGTCCAGTGGAACCTATATTCTATACTCGAAAACCTCTTACCACAGATTGGGGTCCTGTCCCGGATTATTGTACCACCATTCCCTGGGGACTCTTAGCATAAGAAAGAATAAATCTGTTGTGGAAATTGAAATGAACGGTCATTGCCTATAGTTAATTATATAAGTAACATTTGTTAAATTATATTTTTTAAATAAATTATTTGTGAAAAGAAGAAAAGATGGCAGATTTTGGCAAATTCAGATCTGCTACAGTGCAGCCGGCGAAAGATCTTGGCATGGAGGGACAAGCTCTGATTCAGTATGTAACAACTGAATGTGATAAAAGACCTGAAGGAAGTCTTATCTGTCACTATTCTGGTGTCATCTGACACATCTAAATTTTCCAAAGGGGAACCTATATTCTATACTCTTAAAACATCTTACCACAGCCGGGTATTGGGCGTAAGTTGTGATTTACATTTCATATTTTATTACTAACATGTGGAAGCTAACATATATATGCTTATATTACACAAGTGATAGTTTTAATGTGTAAAACTCGCTATTGTATGTCAAAGTCACATTTGGGGCTGGCAACCTAGTATCTAGAATGATGATTCGTGAACCACCACTGCACGGGCTGGTGATTGCTTTATTGATAGTTTTCGTAAAGAGAACTAAAAAGCATAAAGTAGTTCCAGGTTCCCTATGGAGCAGGGAGGGAAAGATAGAAAGAAATGATGTACATTCTAAGTATATAAGACTTACATTTTCAAAAGCAGTGTAAATGTCCCTATAAACATACTGACTCTTTAAAAATTAATGTAAAATTTCAAGCTTTAATTAAACCAGTATAAATGTTCTATGTGAAAATATTCATTTTTTAAATTAATAGAAGTTTCAAACTTTTCCATAAGTGTAAATATAAATTGAACATAAATGAATTTATATTGTGAACACTTTTCAAACAGTGGTGATGTAAAATGTAAATCCATATTATATCTGTTACGTTTAAACCTTTTCATTTAACGTAAATATAAAGCTAAAGCTATTCAGTTTAAATGTAAAGGAAGTAAATCCCGAGGGATTAATTTTATTATCATCGAGGGTAAATTCTGAGATATGGGATGGTAGAATAGAAGAGGGTGGGACATAACTGTGTCGGAAACGCATACTCTCACAAAGAGCGTTTCGTTTCTATTTCTATTACCAGTTATTGGTGTACAGCAGAAAGTACTATCTCTAGGAACCAAGTGAAGGTAGAACTGACGTTTTGCGAGACGCCATCATAAAAGGGTCTTATAGACATACGTCAGAACCAACTTGGCCGTTACTCCTTTGACGTTCTTGGAACGTGCTGCGCCGGCAACTTTGATCAGAGACGAGCTAGAGCAGAGTGAAAAAGGAACTGACCCAGCGGGAGAAGAAACTACCATTAGCAGCTAAGTGAAAATATCCGCTGCCAAAAGTGACCTCCTTTATTCAGTTAAATCTCATCCAAGTGATGAAACCTTTTCCATAACTATTCGAATTATTTTCCAACTGTTAAAACTTAAAAAATATTATTAAATTTTTGTTATTTGTAATGTTACAAATTTAACTTCGATTCAATCCTTTTAAATGTACTACCATGTTTGTCTCAAGTCAAAGTTACTAAACACACACGCTTACGAGAGCTATATATATATTATAATAATATAGTTCTATGATTAACTCAGCGGTGGGGGGCTTAACGAGCTTAGAATAAACCATTGCTAAATTCTTCATAAAAGTGTCGGCAATTATAGAATTAACATGCCTTCACGACAGCCAGCATTGTTTTCGCTTATCTGAATATCTTATGAAGACTCCCATGTGATAGAAGCTATACTACTCTTCTTTCGACATGTCTGCCAGAGTAATCTTGTGTAAAAATAGACTCCATTGAAGCCTTTAATAGATGCTCTTGCGTTTTTGGCCACTGTTGGACCACACTACTGCAAAAGCAGGGGAGGCAATACCCAATCACAGACAAAGACCAGACAAGTGCTAGCAGATGATGAGAAGAATACCCTGTCGATGGACATCGGACACACAATGAGGGAAACCTGTTGATAGCATTACGAGGCAACCATCGTTCTGTAATCACCAGGGAATTTAGAAGCCGACGTAGGTACAAAGGAACACAAGGAGACGAAAACTGAAGACAGAAATGAAACTGTTGAGGAAGACATGGGAAGTCCTTGAGCTAATGGCACGTGACAGGGGGGGGACATGACATGTGTTTGTCTATGTTCCTTAGGTAGCTAAAAGGTTGTGATAGATTTATTGATTTATTTTAGGTTATTAGCCTGTTGTAGGTACGTCACAGGGGGACTTGACATGTGTTTGTTTATGTTCCTTAGGTAGCTAAACGGTGTGATAAGATTTATTGATTTAAGGTTATTAGCCTGTTGTTGAAGGTACGTGGCGCCTCGGAGAAGACAAATAAGGATTTCTCCGCCAAGTTGTTTTTGGTCGGCCGGCCTCTTCTTCTTTTTCCTTCAGGGGTCCATAGCATAGCTGTTCTTGTTGATGGCATCGGGGTCTCTTCTGAGGACATGGCCAACCCAGCTCCAGCGTCTGCCAGCTATGATGGTGTGCATGTCCTCTTGCTTGCTCCGAGTAAGCAGATCTTGGTTGGTGATGGTATTCGGCCAAAAGATTCGGAGAATTTTTCTTAGGCATGTTGTGTGAAAAGAGGACAATTTCGACATTTCCTTCTCTGTAACTCTCCAGCTCTCCGCGCCATAGAGAAGCACAGAAAGCACACAGCTCTGATATAATCTTAATTTTGTGCTTGTGCTGTACTGAGAGGACTTCCAGATGTTGTTCAGACTAAAAAAGGCTGTTCTTGCTTTGTTCATTCTGTTGTTGATGTCTTTGCTTGCTCCGCCGTCTGGTGTTACTATGCATCCTAGGTATGTGAAGGTGTCTGTCTGTTCCAGTTGCTGATTCCTTACTGATATGGGCTCAGGGTTGCTCACATTGAGCGTCATGACCTCTGTCTTTTTTAGGTTGATGTTCAAGCCCACCTGCTGGCTATACTTATTAAGTCTATCCGTTTTTTCCTGGATGTGTTGATGTGAATGTGCTAGCAGTGCAATGTCATCTGCATATTCCAGATCTTCCAATGTAGAAAATGTATTCCATCTTATTCCTCTTGGATTGCCCTCTGTTGTCTGGCGCATCACCCAGTCTATGACTGTTAAAAATAGAGTGGTTGATAAGGGGCATCCCTGTCGTACTCCTGTCTTCACTTCAAAGGTTAGGTTGCTCTGCCCAATGCTACACGTAGAGTTGGCATAAAGGCTTTTTATGATTGACACTATGCAGCTTGGAATTCCATAAGCCCTCAGTATTTTTCCATAAACTGTCCCTATGTATACTGTCAAAAGCCTTTTCAAAATCAACGAAATTAATGTACAGCTGTCTTTGCCATTCTGAGCACTGCTCTATAATGTTCCTGAGGGTAAATATATGATCTACACATCTTCTGTTCTTTCTAAATCCTGCTTGTTCTTTCCTCAGTTTGTGGTCTACTGCTTTTGAGATTCTCTGTATAATTTTCCTGCCTAGTATTTTGCTGGGAACTGAGAGAAGAATTATTCCTCTCCAATTATTGCAGTCAGCAAGATCTCCCTTCTTGGGCAATTTGACAATTATTCCTTTTCTCCACTCTGTTGGTGTTGTCCCTGTTTTCCAGACTTGTGCAAATAGTGGTTCTAATAGTTCTTCTGCTAGCCCTGGGTCTGTCTTAAGTAGCTCTGCATTTAAGTTATCATGACCAGGAGCTTTTTCATTCTTTGACCCTTTTATTGCTATGATGATTTCTTCTTTTAGTGGGATGTCTGTATTAACATCTAGATCATTTTCAGCCTCAGGAACATTTAATTGCGTCTCTGGTGGTTCCTTGTTCAGAGTTTCTCTGAAATGCTCTGCCCATCTTGTTTCCTGTCCCTCTACTGTCGTGATGAGATTTCCTTGCTTATCACTTACTAATGTAATATTGTTTGCACCTCGTTTTCCACTGATGATTTTAGTTATTTTGTATACTGTGCTTTGTTTATTTCTCAGTGCTGCCTCTTCTGCCTGTCTTGCAAGGTCATCCAGAAATGTCCTTTTGTTAGCACGGGTTTGACGTTTAACTTCCTTGTCCAGCTGACTGTACTGCTCACTATATATTGCCTTTAACCTGGGAGACTTAGCTTCTGTTTTCTTTCTTTTTCATTTCCTTTCTCTTCCCTATGGTGTTTAGCGTATCTGGTGTTATACCAGTCTTGCTCTTTCTTTCCTGGAATCCCAAGCATGACTTGCTGCTTTCCTTGTATATTGTTGAGATGGTGTTGAATCTCTGGTCAACATCACATCGGTCTCTGTTCTTTCCTGGCTTCTTGATAATCTCATATCTTCTCTTTACGTCGACCACGAAAGTTTTTCTGGTGAGGGGATCCTGTCAGTTTCGTGCAACTGTTGTATCTTTTCTGTTTGACTGCAACTGGGTCCAGCAAGCTGTGAGTTTTCACTTTCAGTCTTGCTACTACTAGGTGACATCACTTCCCACATCTGCGTTCTTCTTACTTTCCACGTCTTGTACTCCTGTAGAGCATGTCTCCATCTGCCATTGATCATTAAGTGATCTATCATGGTTTTCTGTCCTCGTCCGTTTGGCGATTCCCATGTTTTTTTTTTGTTTTTTTTTTCGTACGCCCGCTAATACTCGAGGCGAAATCTCAGGTTATTATTAATGTCTAACCTGACATTGATTTTACGTGAGTATCCCTTTTCTTGTACAGAGACAGGTGTCCCTCGCCATTCAGGCAAATACTCGCCGATTTCGGAGGTACCCATTGCAGCTGGGTCGGCTCAGGAGCCGCCAGTCCCTGGTCGACGACACTCCTTCAAATGTACTCGCCAGGTCTCGAGTTAATCCAGTCCAAATCCCGGTCGACGAAAAATCCTCAAATGCCGTCGCCCGGGTTTGATCCTGAATCACCCGGTCGCCAGAGCGGTGTTGTAACCAACTTACGCTTGCGCGGCTCCATTCCCATGTTTAAAACTTGTGCACTTCCTTGTGTGGAATAAGTGTTCCTCCAATTACCAGGTTGTTAATACTGCAGAAGCTTATTAATTTGTCCCCATTCTCATTTGCTGTGTCACTGCCGCCTTTCCCCTTTACTCTTTCGTTATAATTATTGTGTGCTCCCACTTTCGCATTTAGGTCTCCCATTACTATAATGAGATCGTACCTGGGTGTAGTTTCCATTTCTTTTTGTACCTGTTGATAGAACTCGTCCTTGATCTCTTCATCGCTGTCGTTTGTTGGTGTATATAGCATTGTATAATTGTGGTTGTAGGTGAACCTCCCTCTCAGTCTTGCTCTTATCAGTCAGTTGTTGGTGGGTTTCCATTTCAGTAACGACCTTTCCATTCCTTTCATCAGATTAATGGCTACACCTTCGTTGTGCTGACCATCCCCTCTGCCAGAATAAAGTACTGTTTCCCCCTGTAGCTCTTTTTTATTCTCTCCTTACCGACATGTCCATCATCTGCTCTCGCTTATTCCCGGGATATGTATTTTGTAGTTTCTCATCTCTGCTGTGAGTTTGTCTCAGCTTTCCTGCCTCATTCATAGTTCTGATGTTCCAAAAACCAATTTTGGTTTCGTGTTTTGCGGCCGGGGCATCCGTTTTCATGCCAGAGGCTTCCTTTCGGCTTTCACCACTGTCAGTCATACGAGCCTGAGACTGCGGATGTCCGTCCCGCTGCAAAGTTTTTCCACTTATTGTTGTTTCCGTAACATGTTCGATTTTTTTATATAGACAGGGGTGTCGGCCCTGTGCTAAAACCCCCAACCTGGAGGACCAGAGTACCAGCTTTTGTCTGATCCCTACCCACGCAGACCAGTCCAGCTTGGTTGGACCTACCAGGAGTAAATCTCCCACTGGCGTAGCTCTGGGGATTGTCAGGGTACACAAGCTGCCATACCGCTACAAGGTATAGGTACCATTGATGAAGGCATGTCTTAACAGGTAACTAATATGAGATTGTGCATGGAGCTGGCAACTTTATCATACAAAATAAGTTGCTACTGGAGAAGGGAAATGGGAAGCCTGTGAGTTGATGGCTCGTGACAGGAGGAGGAAATCGCGACAGACAGTTTGTTTATTATTTAATTAATTAATATGTTAAAATGGATCCGAAAGATACGTGCCTGTTAAAGTCATGTTTTTGAGTGGGAGTTAAGTTTTTTGGGATTTTTATGAACGGGTCTGATTTTTTACAGACACGCTAGTAAAGCACGTTTAAAGTTATGAGATGATTTTTTTTTATTTAGGTGCTTGAACATAGCTCAACTGAGTATGTGTTTAGTTTTTTTAAACATAAAGAAAGTGTTCAAATGTTCTGAGTAGTTGGGGAGAGATACGAGTGAGCTGAGCTCACATCTCAAGCTGTTAGTTCGCGCTTGAGTGAAGATGTACTGAGTTGTATTGTAAAACAATAATCTCGGTCATTAGGTATCTGGCAGAGCTTCGAGACGGTTTTTTTGATAGTCTCGCTTTGTGTGTACAGAGTGTTTTTTGAAGGGAAGGAGATTCAATATATTATTAATGTCATGGATTATACCGGCTTTGATTACCATTTTATAATGAATTGCTGTTAATGCAACCAAATTTTGATGGATTATATTTACTCTCACCATGTATGATGAGAGTTTGCTGGTGATGCACTCAACTTTCTGACAGGATTATATATTATTAACCATTTATGATGAGTTGCTTGTGATGCAAACGCAACTTTCTGACGGATAAATATATATTAATTCACCATTTATGATGAGTTGCTGGAGGCACTCAACTTTCTGACGGATGTATGCTATGTCGAATTTTATGATGAGGTGCCTGGGGTGTTGCACTCAATTAATCTATGGATTAATACCTACTATCATACCTTGTGATTTGCTGTGATCTGTTGTCCATGATGTCAACGTTACTGTCGTAAATAAACTGTGTATAAGTTGAAAACTAATTCGTCTTACCCGTTGGTCTTGTCATGAAATATTCTAATCCACATATATAAATTATTAGGTAAATATGAAGCCTAACAAATAAAATTAATAAAGAAAAGAGCAATGGAAAAATAACAGTGCTGTCACAAAGAATGTACTCGAAATCCCCCTTGTTTTCTGCTACGTCTGCAAATTGTAATGCTTTCACGTTGATATAAAAGCTTACTGTATTATTACCCGCTTTCTTCAATGAAACGTGTGCTGCATTTCTAAGAAAAACATTGAGGGGCCCTGCGTAATGACCTAAATTAATCCTAACATTAATTATATTACGTTACCAAAACGAACGAACAGATGGACAAAAGGATAAAGAGAGAGGGGAGGGCTGAAAATCAGGAACGCATGCAACACGCGTCGCGCGATACACAAATGCTGCCATCACGCGTGTAAGTCTACATGCACTAATTTTTTTTCAGACGGACAGTGATAAAATACACTACCCTTTCCCAGAGTTAGGTTTTAAAATCATAAAAAACGCTTATTAGGAAAGACAACATTAGATGGGTTTACGGTTGAAAACATAACAGTACCCAGACAGCACATCTTCGAAACAGGAGGTAGAAGAAATTGCATATTTTGAACGCAGCCACGTAGCTCCTTTAAATTTGTATTTTTGGGTTCCTTAGGGCTTGCTGACAAATAATATGTAAAACGTTACGCAAATAGTCCAGGAATTAATAAATTATACCCAAAATAAAATATTGGGGGTGCCTGACAGCATAAAATCATTTCTGCTCATAAGATTTTTTTTTAACGTGTTTGAAAAAAATTTACGTTACAGAAATAGCCTACCATGTAAACTCCAAATTGATTGGAGCGCAACAAATGAAAGCCTAACCACGATTGGTCGGGCTATAAATACTATCTTGGTTTTTAGGGGAAACGGGAAAGGTAACATTTTTTCAAACACTTGTCGAAACGGGGCTCATTGGTCAGACTCGCTGATATACACACTTGGGAGCGTTAGTTCGAAACCACTTGTTTAAATAAGCTTGATAAAGCATCAGTGCGTTGAAGCCAGCTTATATTTGGCTAAATAAAAGCCTGGAAGATAAGCAGATGGGAATTTGTGCCAGTTTGTGCCAGAATTCATTGCTAATCAACGTATCTGTGTTTATTCGTATGAATTGTGGTAAGCTTGAACCATTCAATATCTTTTAATGAAAATTGAATGTGAATTGTTGATTTATGCCTGTATATATATGTGTAGTTCAGTGGCCAACGTGAGGTAAAGCCTGTAATACTCCAGCCTGAACAGAGGGTGTCGGAGAGAAGTAAAACGGCATGGAATGGCCAAACAGTACACTGACACCTGGATGATTGAATAGAAAGAAATAATGCTGGAATTGCAGAGGCGTAGTAACCATTAAGAAGGGTAATACTGGAATAAAGTATTTCAAATGAAGCTGACAGTTGTCCTAATGCTCTGAACTCAATGTTTGTGCTGTGTTGTGATCAGTGTAACAAGAGAGTTTAAGTTAGTTATGAAGTAGAAGGTACATCCTTCTTGATTTCAGGGACAGTGGTCTTGATGGTACTGAGCAGCACCTGGTCAGAGCTTTGCTGAATCAGTGTCGGACAGCATACTCCTTGGTCCTTTTAGCTATCAGTGAGGTGTCTCCAGAGCCCAGAGGAGAATTCGAGCAGAGGAGTCCTTTCCTGCCGCCATCACGCCAGATAAGCAAACTTGGCCAGCTGAGCTCAACATTATGTCCCCTCATCTTGAACTGACTTTGTAAAATTAACATTAAGAGGGGAATTTACTTGTCTTAAAATCAGGAACTGTGAACATCTCCAATACTAGTCCCTAAAGACAAACTATTGAAGTCATGATGACAAATACCAACAGAGCTTGAACAAAACAAAACCAGTATTACCTCATTTTACTACTACACAACTGACACACATAGAACATTTGTAATAATATATGTCACTACAATATTCATATTAAATACATTCTGTTCATAACTTGTAATTTAAATTGATTGTGATTCCTGGTTCCCTTGTAGTTGAATCAGGACACATATTCATTCATGCCAGTAATGAATACATATTGTTATTTGAAAAGTTACGAGTGACTTCTTTAAGATATTCTCATAGAGTGTTATATGTATGTGAGTGTCACAGTGTTGTTAAGAGTAGTGGATTAAATTAAATTGTTTATCTGTCTGTTGTTGTGACTTACACTTCATCATACACATACCCTAGACACATAACGTAGTCATCACACTATTCCAGAATAATTCTGACTGAGATATATAGATATGTGGTAGCAAGTAAGGTGATATATAATACACTACTCTTATTAGATATATATATACCTTCACAGCTGATCTCAGTCAGTACACTAAGTCCCCTATAAATATTTATAACATCCCACTTCACCACATATATTGGGGTCTCGCTCTTGGGATTTTGAATCTTTCCCTATTAAAAATATTGGGGGGTAATTCACTTCAGGGAATATAAGAATTAAAAGGTATCCTTGGGTGGAATTAAATAAGGTTGAGCTCACGGTGCCTGTGTTGTCCATTACAGATTGAATTGTTGGTTAGACATTGTATAAATTTACATAATAGACAATGGCAGACCTGGCCAAATTTCGATCTGCTGCGGTTCAGACTGCAAAAGAGTTAGGATTAGATGGGCAAGTTATGGTTGCCTATGTCACGACGGAATGTGACAAATTTATTGAACGTGAAGAAAGAAGGTTTGAAGCCGAAAGAAAGTTAGAGGCTGACAAGGAAATTAAGAAGTTACAGTTTGAAGCTGAGGCTGAGACTAAGAGGTTGCAGATTGAGGCTGAGGCTAAGAAATTGGAGGCAGAAAGAGAAGACAAAAGATTAGCTGCAGAAAGGGAAGAGAGGAGATTAGCTGCAGAAGAGAAGAAATTAGCTGCAGAAAGGGAAGAGAAGAAATTAGCTGCAGAAAGGGAGGAGAAGATAAAAGATTACAAAGGGAACATGAATTACGACTAAGGGAGTTTGAGTTTCAAGGCCATGCTCCTGAAAATGGTGCCAGTCCCTTTGCCTCTGATGCTACGGTTACTCAAGGAGCCTCAACCTCAGCTATGAATTTTCATTTAGATCATTTTGTTGAGAAAGACGATGATATTGAGAGCTACCTAAATAGGTATGAACTATTAGCTACCACGTATGGGTTAGAGAGAGAAAGGTGGAGCTTAAAGTTATCTCAGGGACTTCGTGGGGCAGCTTATGAAGTTTTTGCAAAAATGAGCAGAGGTGATCAGGAAAATTATGACATGCTAAAGCAGGCTCTTTTGTTAAGGTATGAAAAGAATGCAGAATTCTATAGAAAAAAATTTAGGAATGCTAAACTACTGTCAGGTGAAACCTATCACCAGTTCTCTGCACGAATAGAGACATACTTGGAGAAATGGACTTCTCTGGGGAAAACCCAAGATCTTAAGGAAATGGTCCTTATAGAGCAATTAAGAGAGTCCATGGCTCCAGACCTGAGAAAGTTTCTCATGGAACAAGGTGCAGAGAGGCTGGATGAGTTGCTAAATGTTGCTGAAAGGTATCAAGCAGCTCAAGCAGAGGTAACAGGTAATAAAAAGAAACAGGTGGACAACTTTAGGGCACCACAGAACTTTAATAAATTTGATCCTAAGGATCAAAATAAAGGTAAGCACCAATTTGATAGGCCACGGTATGACAATAAAAATAAATTCCCACAATTCGATGAAAGGAAATATAATGACAGAAAATCTTTCAACCAAGGAAAAAGGTGGTGTAAGAATTGTCAGATGGACAATCATGACACTGACCGTTGCAGAAGGAAACCTGTGTATATGGCAACCCTTCAGGTCAGGTCGACCTCAAGACAGGAGGAGGATATTATGTTAGATACCACTCCAGAAGAGATGAGGAAGGCACAGGCTGGGGATAAAACACTCAAGCCTTGTTTCAGAAAATTGTCAACTTGTCATGCAACTCCAGGCAAGGGAGATTTTTACATGAAAAACAAGTTGATGTATAGGAAGACTGGAGCTAGATCCAAAGGTCAGGGACAGCTGGTACTTCCTAAAAGATATAGGGCAGACTTAATAAGGAGCCTACATGTGAAACCAGATGGGGACCATGCGAAGATAGGTACCATCATTCAAAAGGTGGCTCACAATTATTATTGGCCCAAAGCAAGATGGGACATTGAGAATTTTGTAGAAAGGTGTAGCATAGCACATGAGGGAACACCCACAAGTGGGAACATGGATCAGGACCTGGACACGCCATGGGGCAAAATCAGGCCTAACAATAAAAAGAAAAATAGATTTGATAAAGTGGACCAAATGGAATGGGAAGCCCCTTTTCACGGACAAGCTTCACTTAACTGTTTTACAATGGCCACTATGCGGAGAGTGCAAAAAGATGTCTTACCCCAGGATAAGCCGAAAATCCCTCAATCGGACTTAAACAAACTGGAGGAAGAGGATGTAGGGAGGAAATCTCTCATCAAGAATTTTAAGTGGGGAGACAGCCCCAAAAGAAAAATTGGTAGCGGTCGTTTTGTGAATGATAATTCTGGGAGGAAAAATCATCACTATAAAGCTTCGAGTGGAAGAGACCATACCGGTGCATGGACAAATAGGTCCACACAATTAAAGGTCCACATGTAGCTTTGTTAAGAACGTGGACTGATGAAAAGGCAGAGGAAAACATTACATCTTCATACCAATATGTGAATGAGCTGACCACTCGGTTGAAAACTGGCTGGAAACTTGCCAATGAAAATTTGAAACAAGCCAGGAAGAAACATGCTGCCTATTATAACAGGAAGGCGAAAGACAGAAATTGGCTGTGGGAGAGAAAGTACTGCTTCTTTTGCCTGGGAGTCAGAATAAGTTACAAATTGGATGGCAGGGTCCATATACAGTTTTAGAGAAGGTGTCTAGAACAAATTATAAGATAGATAAGAAGGGGAAAGAAAAAATCTATCATGTGAATCTCCTGAAGAAATATTGGAAAGAGAACATCAGGAAGAGACACACTTGTTGACCTTGTCCATCGCCATGGAGATGAAAAAGGAACCACTTTCATCATTTGAATATCCATTACACCCCTGTGAGACAGCAGCACAGGTGAAAATTAGTACACATTTAACGAAAACTCAGAAAGAGAGAGTGCAACAGGTTCTAAATAATCATGCAGAGGTGTTAACAGACCGACCAGGGCATACAAACCTATTGGAATATGATATGAAACTAATAGACTCCACACCTGTCTGTATGAAACCATATTCGATTCCGTTTGCTAAGGAGAAAGCTTTGAAGGAAGAGATAGACTATCTGTTGAAGGAAGGAATTATTTCGCACAGTGAGTCTTCGTATAGTTCCGGTGTTGTACTCTTAAGGAAGCCCTCTGGAGAACATAGACTCTGTATAGATTACAGGAGACTGAATGCTATTACAGAAGGACAGGTGGATCCATTGCCGGATACAAATCAGCTGTTTGCCAGACTAAATAAAGCTAAATATTTCTCAAAGTGGATCTGAGTAAAGGATACTATCAGATTCCAGTAAAGCCTGAGGTTAGACCATACCTAGCTTTTAGTACCTCAGAAGGACACTATGAGTTTAATAGATTGCCATTTGGATTGAAGAATGCGCCTAGTGTCTTCTCTAGAATGATGAGAAAATTATTGGATCCTCTGAATAATCCCTGTATAACAAATTTTATGGATGATATCCTTATAGCAACAGAAACATTTGAGGAACTCATTGACTCTCTGAACATGCTGTTTGATCGACTTAGGGAGGCAAATTTAACAGCCCGACCAACCAAATGTTGCGTTGGATGTAAAGAATTGGAATTTTTGGGACACACAGTTTATCAGGGAAACATGACCCCTGACCCAAAGAATTTAGAGAAACTACAGAAAGCCCCGAGACCACAAACCAAGAAGGACGTGAGATCCTTTGTCTCATTATGTGGTTTCTACCAGAAGTATATAAAAAACTTTAATTCCATATGTGCACCTTTAACGGAATTGACACGTAAAGGACATCCAGATCGCATTACATGGACACCACAATGTGAAATGACTTACCAAGAATTGAAGGAAAAGCTCACAAGTAAACCCATTTTGAAATTACCTGACTTAAGTCAAGAATTCATTGTAAGGACGGATGCAAGTAATATTGGGTTAGGTGCAACTCTACTACAGAAATCAGATGCCTTGGATGGGGAATTAAGCCCAGTGGCATATGCTAGCAGAAAGTTGAATAAAGCTGAAATCAACTACTCAACTAGCGAAAAAGAATGTCTTGCAGTAATATGGGCGATAAAGAAATTCAATATTTATCTATATGGGAAGGCATTTAAGTTGCAAACAGATCACAAACCTTTATCGTTTTTAGCACAGGCTAAGCATGAGAACTCTAGGTTACTCCGATGGTCTTTGCTTCTGGCTCCATATAATTTTAGCATTGAGTATATATCTGGAAAAACCAATTTGGGAGCGGATTTTTTAAGCCGCCATCCGTGTGATGAGAATCACCGTAAACACCAGCAATAATAATAAATTTCTCTATGTGTATATAGAATAAAGGACTGACATATAATGTCTGTTTTAAGAGGGGAGGTGTCATGAAATATTCTAATCCACATATATAAATTATTAGGTAAATATGAAGCCTAACAAATAAAATTAATAAAGAAAAGAGCAATGGAAAAATAACAGTGCTGTCACAAAGATGTACTCGAAATCCCCCTTGTTTTCTGCTACGTCTGCAAATTGTAATGCTTTCACGTTGATATAAAAGCTTACTGTATTATTACCCGCTTTCTTCAATGAAACGTGTGCTGTATTTCTTGGAAAAGCATTGAGAGGCCCTGCGTAATGACCTAAATTAATCCTAACATTAATTATATTACGTTACCAAAACGAACGAACAGATGGACAAAAGGATAAAGAGAGAGGGGAGGGCTGAAAATCAGGAACGCATGCAACACGCGTCGCGCGATACACAAATGCTGCCATCACGCGTGTAAGTCTACATGCACTAATTGTTTTTCAGACGGACAGTGATAAAATACACTACCCTTTCCCAGAGTTAGGTTTATAAATCATAAAAAACTCTTATTAGGAAAGACAACATTAGATGGGTTTACGGTTGAAAACATAACAGTACCCAGACAGCACATCTTCGAAACAGGAGGTAGAAAATTGCATATTTTGAACGCAGCCACGTAGCTCCTTTAAATTTGTATTTTTGGGTTCCTTAGGGCTTGCTGACAAATAATATGTAAAACGTTACGCAAATAGTCCAGGAATTAATAAATTATACCCAAAATAAAATATTGGGGGTGCCTGACAGCATAAAATCATTTCTGCTCATAAGATTTTTTTTTAACGTGTTTGAAAAAAATTTACGTTACAGAAATAGCCTACCATGTAAACTCCAAATTGATTGGAGCGCAACAAATGAAAGCCTAACCACGATTGGTCGGGCTATAAATACTATCTTGGTTGTTAGGGGAAACGGGGAAAGGTAACATTTTTTTCAAACACTTGTCGAAACGGGGCTCATTGGTCAGACTCGCTGATATACACACTTGGGAGCGTTAGTTCGAAACCACTTGTTTAAATAAGCTTGATAAAGCATCAGTGCGTTGAAGCCAGCTTATATTTGGCTAAATAAAAGCCTGGAAGATAAGCAGATGGGAATTTGTGCCAGTTTGTGCCAGAATTCATTGCTAATCAACGTATCTGTGTTTATTCGTATGAATTGTGGTAAGCTTGAACCATTCAATATCTTTTAATGAAAATTGAATGTGAATTGTTGATTTATGCCTGTATATATATGTGTAGTTCAGTGGCCAACGTGAGGTAAAGCCTGTAATGCTCCAGCCTGAACAGAGGGTGTCGGAGAGAAGTAAAACGGCATGGAATGGCCAAACAGTACACTGACACCTGGATGATTGAATAGAAAGAAATAATGCTGGAATTGCAGAGGCGTAGCAACCATTAAGAAGGGTAATACTGGAATAAAGTATTTCAAATGAAGCTGACAGTTGGCCTAATGCTCTGAACTCAATGTTTGTGCTGTGTTGTGATCAGTGTAACAAGAGAGTTTAAGTTAGTTATGAAGTAGAAGGTACATCCTTCTTGATTTCAGGGACAGTGGTCTTGATGGTACTGAGCAGCACCTGGTCAGAGCTTTGCTGAATCCAGTGTCGGACAGCATACTCCTTGGTCTTTTTAGCTATCAGTGAGGTGTCTCCTGAGCCCAGAGGAGAATTCGAGCAGAGGAGTCCTTTCCTGCCGCCATCACGCCAGATAAGCTAACTTGGCCAGCTGAGCTCAACATTATGTCCCCTCATCTTGAACTGACTTTGTAAAATTAACATTAAGAGGGGAATTTACTTGTCTTAAAATCAGGAACTGTGAACATCTCCAATACTAGTCCCTAAAGACAAACTATTGAAGTCATGATGACAAATACCAACAGAGCTTGAACAAAACAAAACCAGTATTACCTCATTTTACTACTACACAACTGACACACATAGAACATTTGTAATAATATATGTCACTACAATATTCATATTAAATACATTCTGTACATAACTTGTAATTTAAATTGATTGTGATTCCTGGTTCCCTTGTAGTTGAATCAGGACACATATTCATTCATGCCAGTAATGAATACATATTGTTATTTGAAAAGTTACGAGTGACTTCTTTAAGATATTCTCATAGAGTGTTATATGTATGTGAGTGTCACAGTGTTGTTAAGAGTAGTGGATTAAATTAAATTGTTTATCTGTCTGTTGTTGTGACTTACACTTCATCATACACATACCCTAGACACATAACGTAGTCATCACACTATTCCAGAATAATTCTGACTGAGATATATAGATATGTGGTAGCAAGTAAGGTGATATATAATACACTACTCTTATTAGATATATATATACCTTCACAGCTGATCTCAGTCAGTACACTAAGTCCCCTATAAATATTTATAACATCCCACTTCACCACAGGTCTGTTTCCTGACCTAACGTTACTGTTGTGTGGGTTTACATCAGACGTTTACAAACCTAAAGAACTCATGACATTCGCTCACATATTAAACACTGTCGGCCACTGCTAGTAAACCCGACATTGCTGACGTCAACATTGTCAGCTGTGAGAGACAGTAGCACTATCTCTGTCATACAACCCCCACACATACACCAACAGAAGTGGCAGCCAAAAGAGTCATGCAACAGAAGTGATGGCCTGTGTGGCCTGTAATAGAAGGGATGACAAAAACAACAGTAGCAGTGCCCATTTGTGGATGACAAGAAAATGGTAAAACATGCCCTCAAAGACTGTCGACTCCACCAGAGAAGCAGATGAGCAGCTTATCTCTCACCAAACCTTTGAGGAAGAACCTATATATAGTTGAGAGAAGCCTGAGACACGCCACCAACTTTAAGAATTAAATGGATGAGGTTATATGGCATGAAAGAGGAAGAAGAAAGTTACCTTTACAAACATCTAACATCAGAAAATCTGGCTATGTGACCAACATTTAAGGAGATGGACAGCAAACAAATTCGTGTGGAAAAAATTTAGTCTAGTCCCAGCCACAAACTGGAACGGAGACATAAGAACGGAGACATAAGAACGGAGACATAAGAACGGAGACATAAATGAGTCAAGTCCATGTCTCACAGTTCCCATAAAAACGGAAACATCAGTGTTTAACCCTGGCCATAAACTCTTGATAAGACAGGAAGTGGCACCGTGTCTAGACATCATTATCTTCCATTGCACACCTCACGGAGAATGGAGCCACAATTGTTGCTCGTCTCCTTGCATGAAGCCTGTACCAAGTATTCACAAAATGCCACATAAACCACTACGGGCGGTTTGTTTTTCGTGATGGGGTTGCCAGCCCAAAGGCATTACCTCATTTTAGTCGCCTTGCACCTTTGGGTGCAGGAGTCCAATTTTTTTTTTTTTCAAAGAACCCCGGGAACTAGACGGGACACTGAATTTAGCGCTGGTCACGCAATTTCCAAGGTTTAACTTCCTTGTCCAGCTGACTGTACTGTTCACCAGGCGTAATGGCCACTGACTGCTTTGACGGTCGGCGGTTAAGGATCAAAGAAGAAAGAAGGCGCAATTTCCACAAAAAACAAAAGCATAACCGAATCTAGTCCAGGCCAGACGGAATTCCACAAGAATGGAAACCTAATTTAGTCTATCCTAGATCAAACACGTTCCACAAGAACAAACGCGTGTCTGAGTCAAGCCCAAGCTACTTTACTTTCCTCAAGATTGGAACCATAATCGAGTCCGGCCCATGCTGCATATTTCCATAAGAGCAGGCCCCAAAACAAAGCTGATGTCCAAATTGTAACACACATTCAAAGGTTGAATATGCAGATTAGAGTAATGAACTGGCTTTTCCGTTATAATTATAAAACAAATGTGACACCGACACAATGTGAAACGCAATAAAAAGAAGTGTAGATGTCTAAATATAACAATGATGTCATTCTATTGCGTTCAAAAGGGAAAACAGAACAATGAACAACAAATATGATTAATTTATCTGCGGGGATAAAGGTAGTCTTTTATGTCCAGTTTGAACTATCAGCAGATTAAAGAAAATACAAGTCATTCTCAATGCCGCATTCCACAATTCATGTAACTCACTATTTGATATTTTTTGCAGTTACAAATTACGACTCTCAGTCAGGAAAATCTAATAAATCAAACATTTGTAAAGGAATAAATATTCATTTTGATTTACAGTAATAAATATCTCGCCTGCAAAATAAGACACTCCAAGAGCGCTGGATGCAGGGCATTCAGTTCAGGGTAAAACTGGTTAAAACTGAGCTGCTGAATTTGCCCTGAGTTATGGATCACACTATGCTGGCCCATTCTTCTTCTTCCGTCCTTAGCCACCGACCGTCAAAGCAGTCAGTGGCCATTACGCCTAGTGGCGTCTTAGGGCAACAGCAGATAGGTTTTCTTTGCCATTGTTTCCCATCACGCCTATTGGCGTCTTTAGGGCAACGGCAAATCAATCCATCTGCTGTTGTTTCCGTAATCGAAGTGACTGGCAAACGGGTGATCAGCCCGTTATGCTGGCCCATACTGGACACCAATTGTTACATATGGTGTGTTTGGGAGTGAGTGATCCTTGCGGGATAATGTGTTGTCAGAAGCGTCGGGCTTACAGTGGTAGCTGACCTATTGATAATCAACGCGAATGATGATACTTTGTGGGCCGAAAGGATAGGCCAATGTTAATGAAATTTCAACGGCTGGGTCTTATGGTTGACCAATATGAAGATTAAGCAGGCAGGACCCGTGTAGTACATCGACAATATTTTTATTACTTGAAAAACAGGAACGACGTTCAAACAGCATGACACCATGTATAGACGAAGTGGCATCAATATGACAGCATAGCAGGAACATTCATATGACGACCATGTAGTGGGCATCAAACATAGTTAAGATGAACGTTGATATGACCTCTGATTGAAAAACGCCGGTCATTATAAAAACATGGTCAACGTCTTGACCAACTCAAAAAAAGACTTCGTCAAGTGAAGATTATTCAGATTACTTTAACGTGTATTCTCGCTCCTAATGTCAGAGGGACACACTAGCCATTGATCATGTCAGATACAATGGAAGTCCTGCCTTGACAAGAAGGGATATGAGTCTCTGATTCATGAGACCTTGAAATGTGCCGATACCTGGCAATAATTATAAACGTAGACGAATTCCTGAGAAGATCCAGCAGGAATAAAACTTCATCATCTTTTAGTACATCATTATATTAATAAGTATGGGTCTCCTCTTTACATTAGAGAAAGAATCCCAAAAATATGCGTCTATCAACGTCGACCAAAATATTACAATGCCTCCAGGGTATGGTTTGTCTAGCAACAAATCGACGCAACAAAGTGCGTCATCTGCATTCAATGATGATGCAGAAAAGTACGCATAAATAATTAAAATATACATTTATTTCAGATGCGCTCAGAAGTGCGTCTATCAAAACTAGACTGGCATGTGCTGATTACTTTGCCAGTCTGCGACCAAGGACCAAAGAAGAAGCAGATGGATGAAAACAAAGCAAACAAACAAATAATTGTGCTCCTGAAGACGTGAACAGCAGCGCATTGACTAAACTAAAAGTCTACTGTCACGTTATCTTCCTCGCGGGATTGCCGTGTTTCAGACGGTTTAACACCAAACACTCCTGTGTCTCAGGCGGCTGTCTGTGTGTATGGTGCAAATGATTTGTATCCCCGCACTACTCGTAATTCCGGTATGTCTATTTTTTTCTAAATTATCTTTGTTTTTGTATTAAGCGAAAGGTCAACAAGTTCATGAGGAAATGGCTAGGAGTACCACCAGGTCTGTCAGATGTAGCACTGTACTGCAAGAAGACATAGCATGTGCTTCCTTTCAAGTCAGTTGTTGAAGAATACAAAGCAGGAAAGGCAAGGCTTAGCAATGATGATGTGCGAGTGTTGAGCTCTTTTTAGGTTACTGGTTAGCTAGTGGTAGGTGTACCAGGGTACTAGCATCGTTACGCGAATGTTCCATAAAAAATGATAAAAGAGATGTTCAACAAACTCCAACGAGTGGTAGGCAAATTGGCCAATACTGGACTGTACTCAACTCGTTGGTAAAAGTTCATATGATTTATTGACGTGGTACAGAAGACGTTCAACAGGACGATACATAGTTTGATGTGGACGATCAACAATTATGCATGGTAGTGATACAATGTACAGTTTCTGATAATATTTATAGATCCCTGCAGATCCATTACAAACACAGTCCTTTTCTACCCAAGTGATTGGAGTTCACTAACTGTTACTATCTGTGGGATGTTAAGGCAATGTCCGTTGACCTTCTTCAAGGACATCTGACATAGTAAACAGCTTCATACTGATGAATGACGTTTCCATACAAAACTTGTCTTAATCCAAGACTTCCTCATTACAATACTTTACACAGTTGATAAGATCCATGCAGTTCTACATAAAAAATACAAATAGGTTAGAGACTTCCTTTGGCTAACCTCTCTGCAATATGCCAAGACCTTGACGTTGGCATTACGGAATATAATGTTCAAAATACAATCAAATACATTCTTCGCTCGTAGGACTTTCCACTACGATAGATCTAAGTGAGGCTAAGATCTCTACTGTTCCATTCTAGAAACCCAGCAAATATGGATCCCCGCTAGACTCCAGTGATGAGTAGCCATTTCACTTAACCATCAACATATTAATAAAATGAGGGCTCAAAAAAACTTACGTATCGAACTGGATGTTGGCTTCTACCTGAAGACCAACCATCCTTCATAAACAATTCTACCACAGAATTGTACAGAATAATATATCAACACACGGACAGTAAGTCCGACTTGCCCTTACAAGATCCTGACGTCATACTCTCTCTAAACTAGGTAACCCGTGCGCAAAGCGTAACTCACACTCTGCATTGTGCACGTCAGTGCGTGAATAAATCGAACGTACAAATAATATAACTATATCAAGACTGGTGCGTACACTGGCAGGACCATAGACTGCCCACTATGTAAAAAGTACGCAACAGCGAGTCAGCAGATACCTAGTTAATTCCATTCAGCCCACACTTAAAACTGGAAGGAAGTGGAAAGTGGATGAAGCTGTTGGTATTGCTCAAGAGTCGCTCAAGCTGAGGGAGGTAATCAGATACACACAGACGAATAGACGGGAATTTGGCCACGGTGACATCCGCTGGTGGTCCAAGGCATCAAACAAGGAACGCAGAGACATGGTAGTTCAGGAAATAGAGGAGCTGTGAATAATAAGAGGATGCAAAAAGCGGTGCAGCAGGCCCAACAAGGCCAATGGACTACATGGGATGGAGCCCTGCAAAGGTCCTTGACATGGAATGATATATGGCATAAGGCACTTCTCAGACTCAGCTTCATTATCAGATCAATGTATGACCTCCCGCTGTCGTCCGTAAACCTTGTGAGATGGGGAAAGTCTGATGATGCTCAGTGCCCCTGTGCCATGAGAGGCAGACACTTGAACATGTGCTCTCAGCTTGCAAGGTGTCATTAGGGCAAGGGCGATACACATGGCACCACAACAGAGTACTAAATGAGCTGGCTGCTTCAATAATTATTACAGTACGAGTTACCACTCATAACGGGCAACTAACGAGGGTTGGGCAAGTAGCCAGCTACCCCATACTGTAAAAACGTTAGCTAAAAACACTTTAGACAGATCATGAACAAGTCAGCCAATCAAATTCTGGAGTTTACCCTTTGTCACAGAACAGTTTCATAAGTGTGAATGATGATGATAGTGATTGATGTTAAGGGTCACTGAACTGATGTTGTAAACACTTGTTGTGAAACTCAGGTACTGAGTTAAGGTCTGACTTAATGTCAGCATTGTTGTGACTTGTGCGTGCGCTGTGAGATAGCGTTTACTGAATACAAGTCTGTGGTAACTGAGACATTCTGTGTTTGGGAAGCCGAGCTGTATAAGCTTGTATTTGTGACAAAGAGAATCCATAGTTGTGACCATGATAATTATGATGTGATAGGTCCTATCCACTTATTTTCTTCATGGCGATGATTTTCTCGCATGGACGCGTTCATGTTGGAGCCATAAATGTATGTTTATCGAGAACATTATAAGGTGACGACTTTCCACCTTGGAGCTACGGAGAAGTAAGGCGACGCGTTTTCCGCCTTGTAGCTATAACAGATTAAGCACAGGCGAAGTGTATTGTTCCGCCTGGAGGAGATTCTGTGAATCTATATGGCGATGTCCATGCCGCCAATCACTAATAATAAGTGATATACACCTGGGTGGTGATTTATTAGTGCGATGGTGTTTTCCGCACATAGAGTTGTTTGAGGGATTATTGTCCGCGAAGAGTGTATGCCGCACCAAGGACATTATGTATATTGTTATGGTGTGTTCGGAGAGACAGTGTATGAATACTGTAGTTTGTAATGTCCTACAGGCAATGTTAGCCTCAGTATTATGTCGGTGCGCTTGCCAATGTAAATGGTATTCCACTATATTATGGTGGGGTGTGGCGTGTGTAGATGATCAACAACGCCACTGCTTACAGTTCCTTTACATTTATTGACATATTTAGTGTAACAGTCAATAAATGTAAAGGAACTAAGTAGTGGCGTTGTTAAGCATCTACACACGCCACACCCCACCATAATATAGTTCTTTACATCTGGGAGCATCATCGTTGTGGTGGGTTTTGATGTTAAAAGGTTAAGTATTACTTGTCTACAGATGTGAGGTCAGCTATGCAAGTCCCTGAGTCTAATTGTTGATGAAGTTGTTCTCAGGGTACCTGTCTACTACCACCCTAAGACCACAATCTGCTATATATTTTGAACCTAATTATATGTTATGGTGTCTGGATGTTATCTGGCTACGTGTCTAGGGTAAAATGCAATGTAATGTTAATAAAAATGACAACAACTACACCTATAACTTAATGAACAAGTAATTAAACAAGTCGCTGAGTAAATTTTGAATGAAAATCTTTTTTACAATTTATTTTGCCTGTATCTCAATGGCTGGGATACAGGACTGTTTAAAACTCAAAGATAATGCAATTTATTTACAGCATAGTAAATTAAAACAACAACTGTGTCTGTTATTATTAATATAAATTGTTCCTGACTGGAAGTGTTCTGATGAAGCAATAACTCCTATGAATGGACACGCTTCGGAGGAACGACTTGTATCATCATGTCAAGAAAAAATGATTGATACATTAATGATGGAGAGTATGGTTAAATAAACTAACACACACACCACGTGGACGATTGGGGTTAACTTTGTGTCGTAGAACTTGTGATGTTCTTCTCACAACCACCGTCTTCACAACTGCGATGTCTGAATACTGCTTCCGACTCTTTAGAATAAAGGCAAACAGGTAGTTTTTGTCTCGAGCTTGCAGCTTCAGGAGTACGTATATTTTGGTATGTTGCTCACTGATTGTTTCAAGATGGAACCCTGAAATCAGAGGATTAAGGCCTCCTCAGTACATCATACACCTATCTCCATCTCTAAACAATTAAACATTATCAACATTTTCAAGATCAGTGAAGTTGCTAAATAAATAGCTATCGTTCTTATCTGATTTGGTGCCCTATTCATCATCATGTAATCTTTAAACATTCGTTTGATACATTCCTTGTCATAGAAGAAATGATAGTTAATTATATAAAGTCATGTGTAAACACTGTGACTTGCTGAAGAAGGCCAGTGGTTTGCTGGTCTTATGTCATAATAATGTCATATTTTATTTTCAACTATGTCTTTTCATTTACTCCCACAGTTTAAGTAAGCCTGTCTGGCTTTAATACAAGGTGATAATCTTTCCTAATAACATTTGTTGCATGACACAAAGGTTTAGTTTGGCGCCTTTCTGGTGGTGCCTCTACGCATCAATAAGGAAAACACTTGCAATAATACAGATACATATCAATAACAAGATTTATATAAATGTTTATCTTACCGCATCAATGAAATAATACACAATGTGTAGGTTAACCGGCGATCAATGGGCACATTCAGATCGCCACTGATGCAGAACAGCAAAGGCACTGGTCATGTATTCCTTGCGTCTGAAGCTAACACTACTTGTGAGATTTTAATTTTCGAATGGCGACTAATGCTAGTTTCAAATCGTTTTTATCACTCCTCTTAGTCTATTTTACCACAGCCAATCGAATTATGTTATGCCCACTATCTTCTTTTTTTCAAAAATAAATTACACTTTCAAAATTGTACCGTTCCACCCCCCTTTTTCCCCTACGGGCAAAGTTGAGTGAGGATTACAATGCGTATGTCTCTGTGTCTTCTCTTTACCATATTCTGTTATTATCTAAGCGTTTTTACTGTAAAATATTATAACATTATGGGTAGTATTATCTTCTAATAAACAAATATTAGCATTTTATTTGTCATTTGTCCTTGCTTTTATTTTATTATTCAGCTATGTTTCATTGGGCCACCCTTTCTCTCCCCTTTCAGTATCACACTGCATAAGCTATCTTTTCAATTATGCCTCCATGCAAATCCCCCACTTACATTGTTCTCTCTCTCGCTCTTTCTTTTTCAAAACGAAGCAACGCGTTAGGATTCATCAGACAATATTATCACGGTATACAGGAAATGCAAGCCTGTCTGTGTGTTTATACTAATCGTCTCCCTATCTAAGTGGTTATACATTCAAACTGCACTACTAATAAACGGGGTGAGGCAAGCGGTGGGGTGTCCTTTCATTCAATAGCAGACACTACTGCTTTATTTAACTTTAACTTTTTAGGAAAAAATATGCCTTAGCAACCGGTTTCCATGCTTAGTAGTATTTTTCAAACTTTCAACTATTCATTCACGTTTAGTGTTAGACTAAGCATGTCTGTGTCGTCACACTGTCGCATGGCATTCTAGTTTGAAATTTAAAAAACCAACGCTTGTCAAGGTTGCATTTTTCCTTCTCTAATTTCATTCCTCCGTTTCTTTTATTCTATCACTCTGTTTGAAACTACTATGCATGTCGGTCTGTCAAAAGACTTGTATTGTAGAGGAAATGGGTATTGTGGAGAAGGGAAAAGCCAACAGTTTTTGTGTATCGTTTACTATGGCGTACTGCTTGTTAGAATCAACATGACGGCGGGCTATGGTGACGATGTTGAACACTACTCCCTATTTTATCTCTATAGTTTTTGAATTTATAAGCAGTAATATTTTATATATTTGATCGGGGTATCAGGGATCTTACTACATATCTCCCCACTTTAGAACATGCTATCAGAAGCAAGTTTATAATCCGTGATACACATAGATCAAATTAGCTCTCTAGTCTTTGTGAATATCCTGATTTTCGTCAAACGGGTGCCTATTCAAGAAATCTGCTCCCACATTCTGCGAACCAGGAATGTATTCAATAGTAAACGAATAAGGTTGGATGAGCAACGACCACCTTAATAATCGAGTATTTCCATGTTTGGCCTGTGCCAAAAATACTAGCGGCTGGTGGTCTGTTTGGACCACGAATGTTCTACCATCGAGATAGATCTGGAACTTCTTTATAGCCCAGACTAAAGCTAGACAGACTTTTTCACTTGTTGAATAGTTTTGTTCCGCTTTGTTTAGTTTGCGGCTGGCATAAGCCACTGGGTTCAATTCCCCATCTGGTAAAGTGGACTTTTGTAATATTGTGGCCCCTAATCCCACATTACTTGCGTCCGTTCTTACCACAAATTCCTGACTCAAATCAGGTAATTTCAATATAGGCTTACTAGTGAGTTTTTCCTTTAACTCATTATATGCCAACTCGCACTATGCCGACCAATTAATTTTATCAGGTTGTCCCTTACGCGTTAAATCCGTCAGAGGAGCACATAAAGAGTTAAAATGTTTTATGTACTTTTGGTAAAACCCACACAATGACACAAAGGATCGCACATCCTTCTTAGTCTGGGGGGTCTCGGTGCTCTCTGCAATTTCTCCAGGTTCTTGGGGACAGGGGTCATGCTACCCTGATGTACCGTATGTCCCAAGAATTCCAACTCTTTGCATCCAATACAACATTTTGTTGGTCTGGCGGTCAAGTTTACCTCTCTGAGTCTATCGAATAGCATATCCAAAGAGTTAACATGTTCTTCAAATGTTTCAGTCGCGATGAGGATATCATCCATGAAATATTTCTATTTCAGGGTGTCAGGACACTTTACAGATGATGTCCTCAGATGTAAGGAACTATAATGTACCCTGCTTGTCAGGGACCATAAACGATTGTAGTAAGATCCCTGATACCCCGATCAAATATATAAAATATTACTGCTTATAAATTCAAAAACTATAGAGATAAAATAGGGAGTAGTGTTCAACATCGTCACCATAGCATGTTGGTTCTAACAAGCAGTACGCCATAGTAAACGATACACAAAAACTGTTGGCTTTTCCCCTCTCCGCAATACCCATTTCCTCTACAATACAAGCCTTTTGACAGACCGACATGCATAGTAGTTTCAAACGGAGTGATAGAATAAAAGAAACGGAGGAATGAAATGAGAGAAGGAAAAATGCAACCTTGACAAGCGTTGGTTTTTTGAATTTCAAACTAGAACGCCATGCGACAGTGTGACGTCACAGACATGCTTAGTCTAACACTAAACGTGAAGGAATGGTTGAAAGTTTGAAAAATACTACTAGGCCATGGAAACTGGTTGCTAAGGCATATTTTTTCCCAAAAAGTTAAAGTTAAATAAAGCAGTAGTGTCTGCTATTGAATGAAAGGACACCCAACCGCTTGCCCCACCCCGTTCATTAGTAGTGCAGTTTGAATGTATAACCACTTAGATAGGGAGACGATTAGTATAAACACACAGACAGGCTCGCATTTCCTGTATACCGTGATAATATTGTCTGATGAATCCTAACGCGTTGCTTCGTTTTGAAAACGAACGAGCGAGAGAGAGAAAAATGTAAGCGGGGGATTTGCATGGAGGCATAATTGAAAAGATAGCTTATGCAGTGTGATACTGAAAGGGGAGAGAAAGGGTGGCCCAATGAAACCTAGCTTTATAATAAAATAAAAGCAAGGACAGTTGACATAGAATGCTAATATTTGTTTATTAGAAGATAATACTACCCATAATGTTATAATATTTTACAGTAAAAACGCTTAGATAATAACAGAATATGGTAAAGAGAAGACACAGAGACATACGCATTGTAGTCCTCACTCAACTTTGCCCGTAGGGGAAAAAGGGAACGGTATAATTTTGAAAGTGTAATTTTTTTGAAAAAAAGAGGCTAGTGGGCATAACATAATTCCATTGGCTGTGGTAAAATAGACTAAGAGGAGTGATAAAAACGATTTGAAACTAGCATTAGTCGCCATTCGAAAATTAAAATCTCACAAGTAGTGTTAGCTTCAGACGCAAGGAATACATGACCAGTGCCTTCGCTGTTCTGCATCAGTGGCGATCTGAATGTGCCCATTGATCGCCGGTTAACCTACACATTGTGTATTATTTCATTGATGCGGTAAGATAAACATTTATATAAATCGTGTTATTGATATGTATCTGTATTATTGCATGTGTATGAATTATTGATGCGTAGAGGCACCACCAGAAAGGCGCCAAACTAAACCTTTGTGTCATGCCACAAATGTTATTAGGAAAGATTATCACCTTGTATTAAAGCCAGACAGGCTTACTTAAACTGTGGGAGTGAATGAAAAGACATAGTTGAAAATAAAATGTGACATTATTATGACATAAGACCAGCAAACCACTGGCCGTCTTCAGCAAGTCACAGTGTTTGCACATGACTTTATATAATTAACTATCATTTCTTCTATGACAAGGAATGTATCAAACGAATGTTTGAAGATTATCTGATGATGAATAGGGCACCAAATCAGATAGGAACGATAGCTATTTATTTAGCGACTTCACTGATCTTGAAAATGTTGATAATGTTTAATTGTTTAGAGATGGAGATAGGTTTATGATGTACTGAGGAGGCCTTAATCCTCTGATTTCAGGGTTCCATCTTGAAACAATCAGTGAGCAACATACCAAAATATACGTACTCCTGAAGCTGCAAGCTCGAGGCAAAAACTACCAGTTTGCCTTTATTCTAAAAAGTCGGAAGCAGTATTCAGACGTTGCAGTCGGGAAGACGGTGGTTGTGAGAAGGACATCACAAGTTCTACGACACAAAGTTAAGCCCAATTGTCCACGGGCGTGTGTTAGTTCATTTAACCATACTCTCCATCATTAATATATCAATCAGTTTTCTTGACATGATGATACAAGTCGTTCCTCTGAAGCGTGTCCATTCATAGGAGTTATTGCTTCATCAGAACTCTTCCAGTCAGGAACAATTTATATTAATAATAACAGACACAGTTGTTGTTTTAATTTACTATGCTGTAAATAAATTGCATTATCTTTTGAGTTTTAAACAGTCCTGTATCCCAGCCATTGAGATACAGGCAAAATAAATTGTAAAAAAGATTTTCATTCAAAATTTACTCAGCGACTTGTTTAATTACTTGTTCATTACGTTATAGGTGTAGTTGTTGTCATTTTTATTAACATTACATTGCATTTTACCCTAGACACTTAGCCCAATAACATCCAGATACCATAACATATAATTAGGTTCAAAATATATAGCAGATTGAGGTCGTAGGGTGGTAGCAGACAGGTAACCTGAGAACAACTTCATCAACAATTAGACTCAGGGACTTGCATAGCTGACCTCACATCTGTAGACAAGTAATACTTAACCTTTTAACATCAAAACCCACCACATATATTGGGACGCTCGCTCCGGGATTTCAAAATTGTAAAAGTAAATAAGTGTGGAGAGTTAGGTGAACTATCACTGCCCATTGTTATTGTTTTAATTAGAAATATTTGTTGGTTATTTTAATTAGTTAATCATATTTAGGGAGCCGCGCTAGCGTAGTGGTTACAACACCGCTCTGGCGACCGGGTGATACAGGATCAAACCCGGGCGACGGCATTTGAGGATTTTTCGTCGACCGGGATTAGGACTGGATTAACTCGAGACCTGGCGAGGACATTTGAAGGAGTGTCGTCGACCAGGGACTGGCGGCTCCTGAGCCGACCCAGCTGCAATGGGTACCTCCGAAATCGGCGAGTATTTGCCTGAATGGCGAGGGACACCTGTCTCTGTACAAGAAATAAAGGGATACTCACGTAAAATCAATGTCAGGTTAGACATAAAATAACCTGAGATTTCGCCTCGAGTATTAGCGGGCGTACGCAAAAAAAAAAAAAAAAAAAAAAAAATAATATTTAGTACTAGTTATAGGATGGCGGACTTGGCCAAATTTAGATCAGCTGCTATGCAGGCTGCAAAGGACATGGGAATGGAGGGGCAAGGTCTGATTGCATACGTAACAGCAGAATGTGATACGTTTATTGAACGAGAAGATAGGAGATTAGCGGAGGAGAAAAGAATTCTATTAGAAGATGATAGGGAAGCTAAGCAATTAGAGGCTGAGATGGAGGCTGAGATAAAAAGGTTGCAGTTGGAAGAAAAGAAATTGGAGGCTGAAAGGGAGGAAAAACGATTACAGATGGAGGCGAAAAAGGAGGAAAAACGATTACAGATGGAGGCTGAAAAGGAGGACAAACGATTACAGAGGGAACATGAGCTACGACTAAGGGAGTTGGAGTTGCAAGGCCATGCTCCTGAAAATGGAAACAGCCCATCCACCTCCGACTCTACTGCAAGCCAGGTGGCCTCCAACTCAGCCATGAGTTTTCATTTAGACCCTTTTGTCGAAAATGATGATGACATAGAGTCATTTTTAAGCAGATTTGAGACACTAGCTACAACGTATGGGTTAGAAAAAGAAAAGTGGAGTCTGAAAGTATCCCAGGGGCTTAGGGGAACCTCGTATGAGGTATATTCTAAGTTGAGTAAGGAAAATCAGGAAGACTATGACATTCTAAAACAGGCTCTCCTGATTAGGTATGAAAAGAATAGTGAATTTTACCGAAAAAAATTTAGAAATGCTAGACTACTCACTGGGGAGACTTACCACCAGTTCTCTGCACGCCTAGATACCTACTTGGAGAAATGGACTGCTCTGGGGAAAACCCAAGATTTAACGGAAATGATTATGATGGAGCAGTTGAGAGAGTCCATGGCTCCAGACCTGAGAAAATTTCTCATGGAACAGGGTGCTGAGAGACTGGGGGAGATTCTTAATGTGGCTGAAAGATATCAGGCAGCCCAGTCTGAGATAGAAGGCATGAAGAAGAAGCAATTAGACCATAATAAAGGCCCCCAAAACCAAACCCAAAATAAATTTGAAAATAAGGACAAATACCACAAAGGTAAACCCAACTATGATAGGCCAAGGTATGACCAACGTGATAGGAACCCGCAATTCAATGAAAGAAAACCTTTCAACCAAAAAAGATATGGTGTAAATGGTGTAAGGGGGGCAATCATGACACCAAAGACTGTACAAAGTAACCTCACACCAGTCCCACCCGACAATCCCTTGGTCGGAAAACCGGGAATTGGATGAAAATAAAAGAGAGCGAAGTTCTCTCACTTTGAAACTGAAACTGCGGGGAGAAAACCTGAAGAAAAGAATTGGTAGTGGACGGTTTTTGTGTGATGACAAAAGGAAGAAAAAGTCACCACTACCGTACTCCCAATTGCATAATAATTACCGGAGCCATGAAAATTAGGTCCGCCAAATAGCAGGCGAAATAACAGACAACAAGGTTATTTGGCAGACCCATCAAAGGTCCATTGGAAGCCTTATTGAGGACGTGGACAGATGAGAAAGCAGAAGAGACTGTTACCTCAACATATCAGTATGTGAACGAGCTGACCACTCGTCTCAAAGCTGGCTGGAAACTCGCTAATGATAATCTAAGACAAGCTAGGAAGAAACATGCTACATACTATAATAAGAAAGCGAAGGATAGTGAACTAGCTGTGGGAGAGAAGGTGCTTCTTCTACTACCCGGCAGCAGTAACAAATTGCAAATTGGAAGGCAAGGTCCATACACGGTTCTAGAAAAGGTGTCTAGAACTAATTATAAGATAGATAAGAAAGGGAAAGAGAAAATCTATCATGTGAACCTCTTAAAGAAGTATCTGGATAGACAAAACCAGGAAGGGACACATTTAATGACCTTGGCTATCGCAACGGAGATGAAAAACGAACCACTCGGATCTCACGAATACCCCCTAAAACCCTGTGAAACACCTGCACAGGTCAAAGTCAGTAAACACTTGACTAAAAATCAGAGGGAGCGGATTCAAAAGGTTCTGGAAAATCATACGGACGTGTTAACGGACAAACCGGTGTACACCAACTTGATGGAATATGATATGAAACTATTAGACCCCACACCCATCTGTATGAGAGCCTATTCTATCCCATTCGCAAAAGAAAAAGCTTTGAAAGAGGAGATAGATTACCTGTTAAAAGAATGGATTATTTTTCACAGTGAATCTCCTTATAGCTCTAGTGTGGTTTTGTTGAGGAAACCATCTGGGGAACATAGACTGTGTATAGATTACAGGAAACTGAATGCTGTCACAGAAAGTCAGGTGGATCCATAACCTGATACAAATCAACTATTTGCCAGGCTGAACAAGGCAAAATATTTTTCTAAGGTGGATCTTAGCAAAGGCTATTATCAGATTCCAGTAAAGCCTGAGATTCGACCTTATTTAGCCTTTAGCACCTCGGAAGGTCATTATGAGTTCAACATGTTGCCGTTTAGGTTGAAAAATGCCCCGAGTGTGTTTTCTAGGATGATGCGAAAATTGTAGGATCCCCTGAAAAATCCATGCATTACGAATTTCATGGATGATATCCTCATCGCGACTGAAACATTTGAAGAACATGTTAACTCTTTGGATATGCTATTCGATAGACTCAGAGAGGTAAACTTGACCGCCAGACCAACAAAATGTTGTATTGGATGCAAAGAGTTGGAATTCTTGGGACATACGGTACATCAGGGTAGCATGACCCCTGTCCCCAAGAACCTGGAGAAATTGCAGAGAGCACCGAGACCCCAGACTAAGAAGGATGTGCGATCCTTTGTGTCATTGTGTGGGTTTTACCAAAAGTACATAAAACATTTTAACTCTTTATGTGCTCCTCTGACGGATTTAACGCGTAAGGGACAACCTGATAAAATTAATAGGTCGGCACAGTGCGAGTTGGCATATAATAAGTTAAAGGAAAAACTCACTAGTAAGCCTATATTGAAATTACCTGATTTGAGTCAGGAATTTGTGGTAAGAACGGACGCAAGTAATGTGGGATTAGGGGCCACAATGTTACAAAAGTCCACTTTACCAGATGGGGAATTGAACCCAGTGGCTTATGCCAGCCGCAAACTAAACAAAGCGGAACAAAACTATTCAACAAGTGAAAAAGTATGTCTAGCTTTAGTCTGGGCTATTAAGAAGTTCCAGATCTATCTCGATGGTAGAACATTCGTGGTCCAAACAGACCACCAGCCGCTAGTATTTTTGGCACAGGCCAAACATGGAAATACTCGATTATTAAGGTGGTCGTTGCTCATCCAACCTTATTCGTTTACTATTGAATACATTCCTGGTTGGCAAAATGTGGGAGCAGATTTCTTGAATAGGCACCCGTTTGACGAAAATCAGGATATTCACAAAGACTAGAGAGCTAATTTGATCTATGTGTATCACGGATTATAAACTTGCTTCTGATAGCATGTTCTAAAGTGGGGAGATATGTAGTAAGATCCCTGATACCCCGATCAAATATATAAAATATTACTGCTTATAAATTCAAAAACTATAGAGATAAAATAGGGAGTAGTGTTCAACATCGTCACCATAGCCCGCCGTCATGATGGTTCTAACAAGCAGTACGCCATAGTAAACGATACACAAAAACTGTTGGCTTTTCCCCTCTCCACAATACCCATTTCCTCTCCAATACAAGCCTTTTGACAGACAGACATGCATAGTAGTTTCAAACGGAGTGATAGAATAAAAGAAACGAGGAATGAAATGAGAGAAGGAAAAATGCAACCTTGGCAAGCGTTGGTTTTTTGAATTTCAAACTAGAATGCCATGCGACAGTGTGACGTCACAGACTTGCTTAGTCTAACACTAAACGTGAATTAATGGTTGAAAGTTTGAAAAATACTACTAGGCATGGAAACCGGTTGCTAAGGCATATTTTTTCCCAAAAAAGTTAAAGTTAAATAAAGCAGTAGTGTCTGCTATTGAATGAAAGGACACCGCATCGCTTGCCCCACCCCGTTCATTAGTAGTGCAGTTTGAATGTATAACCACTTAGATAGGGAGACGATTAGTATAAACACACAGACAGGCTCGCATTTCCTGTATACCGTGATAATATTGTCTGATGAATCCTAACGCGTTGCTTCGTTTTGAAAAAGAAAGAGCGAGAGAGAGAAAAATGTAAGTGGGGGATTTGCATGGAGGCATAATTGAAAAGATAGCTTATGCAGTGTGATACTGAAAGGGGAGAGAAAGGGTGGCCCAATGAAACCTAGCTGAATAATAAAATAAAAGCAAGGACAAATGACAAATAAAATGCTAATATTTGTTTATTAGACGATAATACTACCCATATATATATATATATATATATATATATATATATATATATATATATATGTATATATGTATATATGTATATATATATATATATATATATATATATATATAGATATATACATATATACATATATACATATATACATATATACATATATATATATACATACATACATACATACATACATACATACATACATACATACATATATATATATATATATATATATATATATATATATATATATATATATATATATATATATATATATATATATATATATATATATATATATATATATATATATATATATATATATATATATATATATATATATACTGGACAAAAGTTAAGGGCCGCCATTCAGTTTAGAAAGGTTTATATAATTTTTCGTGAGCAGGGTCGATTTTCCAAATGTTCGGTAGCTTGAAATCTCTCAAGAAGTCTCTGGATGGTAGAGTGGGACACGGCTAAACGTCTTGCAACATGACGAACAGATTGACCATCCTGAATCCATGCCATGGCTCGACCACGGTCTACAGTGATGAGACTTCTCCTTGGTGGCATGGCTAATGTAGTGATCATTTCGACCACTTGTCATACTGATTTATTGCATCCCAATGGTGAACACTCTTTACCGATGATCATTTTCCACGTGCATTCAAATTCAACTCATTTTTTCACCTTTTGAACTAGTGGGGCTTGTTGCAAAAACCACGAGTTTTTGCACCAACAATGGCAATTTTCACGTGTGGGTTAAAGTGACCCAGTTTTGGGACATTTAAAAAAAATTAACCTAGTGCACACAGAAATGTATACACATTTCTCTGAGCTCAGTTTTAATGACATTTTCACTTGTCTTGACAGTTTGCCAATAAATTATATAAACCTTGTCTAAACTGAATGGCGGCCCTTAACTTTTGTCCAGTAGCGTATATATATATATATATATTATATATATATATATATATATATATATATATATATATATATATATATATATATATATATATATATATATATATATATATATATATAATAAATTCTTTAAGCACCAAACACGGCGCATAAGGCAGAAACCAGTGCTCTCCAGGTTGTTCGTTGTGACGCCACTCCTCTTAGCTCTTGCACATTATTTAGGCCCAACGTTCTTCCTTCTCTTATTATTGTTCTTCTGAGTGTTTCTTTTTGGTCTTCCTTTTTTCCTCTTACCCTCAGGAACCCAAGTGAGCGCCTGTAGTGGTATTCTGTTGTTTTGCATTCGTAGGACATGACCGATATAAGACCATCGTCTTTTCCTTATATAGTCGGAGACATATTTCTGCCTAGAGTCTTCTCTTATTTATCGATTAGTCTTGAATTCTTTCCAACTGATGTTCATGAGTTTTCTAAGACATTTGTTCTCGAATGTATTCAGCTTGTTCTCCAATGATTTTGTTATTTTCCAACTCTCACAGCCGTATGTTAACACTGAGATAACATTTGAATTAAACAGACGAAGCTTGGTATGTATATTCAATGATCGTAATTTCCAAATGTTAGATAATCTATTGAAGGCGCTAGCTGCCAAAGCAATTCTAGTATGGATTTCTCTTGTTGTGTCACCATCCTGAGTCATTTTACTGCCTCAATAATTGAAACTTTCAACTTTCTGTAGTTTTTCCCCGTTCAAGATGATATCAAAGGTCTCGTTAGAAAAGTTCATAGCTTTAGTTTTAGAGGCATTTATTTGGAGACCTATTTTAACCGAGAGATGACACAAATTATTTATTGCTTCTTGGGATTGTCTTGGTGTTGAACTTAAGAATGCTACATCATCTGCGAAATCCAGGTCCCCCAGGAATTTTCCATTTGTCCATTTTATACCCAATTGTTCATTGTGGGTATAGTTTCTCATAACCCAATCAATAGCTATTCCAAAAAGTAGTGGTGACATAATACAGCCTTGTTTCACCCCCTGTTTCTACTGTAAACCATTCTGTATTCCCTTTATTTGTTCTAACACAACATCTTGCATTGTCATATAGCGCTTTGATTATATTCACATATTTTGTTGGAAAACCATAGATTGTAAGTATATATATATATATATATATATATATATATATATATATATATATATATATATATATATATATATATATATATATTTCATATATATATGAAAATAAATAAACATATTAATTTATTATTCATGCGCGACGGACAGGCTGATAACGCCCTACGCTATACGTTCAACTGTTTACTGTTAATACGCACCTTTAATACTAGATAGCAGATAGTCACACTATTTACGAGGATCGTTCAGAAAGTAATGCACCACATCGTTTTTCTCAGGAGCTGTTTATTCAAAAAGCATGAAATTTATACACAATATACATGGATATGTCATATCAACATCGGTATTATTCAACATAATCCCCATCAACTTGTACGGCTTTATGCCAGCGCGAAACAAGTGCATGTATTCCTAGCCCGTGCCAGATTTTGTCTTGATCGTGTAGCCATTTCTTCGCTGCATGAATCACTCCTTCATCATCTTCAAACCTTGTCCCACTGAGTGCATCTTTAAGTGGACCAAATAGATGAAAATCAGAGGGTGCCAAATCGGGACTATAGGGTGGATGGGGTAGTACAGTCCAACCCAATTTGGTGATTGCTTCCCGTGTTGCCAGACTGGTGTGAGGGCGCGCATTGTCGTGAAGGAGAAGCAGGTCTGCTGGATTCTTGTGTGGCCGAACTCTGTGAAAACGTTGATTGAGTTTTTTCAATGTCTTAATGTAAGCTTGCGAATTGATTGTCTCTCCTCTTGGCATAACGTCCACAAGAATCACACCTTCAATGTCCCAAAAGACAGTGATCATGACCTTTCCAGCTGAAGGAATTGTCTTGAATTTCTTTCTTCGTGGTGATAGCGGATGATGCCACTCCATTGACTGTCTTTTTGTCTCAGGTTCAAAAAGATGTGCCCAGGTTTCGTCACCTGTAACGATCTTAGCCAAAACGTTCTCTCCATCAGCATTGAAACGCTCCAACAATTCAGAAGAAATTGCTTTCCTTTGCAATCGGTGGTCATTTGTGAGACTTCGAGGAACCCATCTTGCGCAAACCTTAGAAAATCCGAGAGTTTTTTATAACTGCATTTGCACTACCAATGCTGACTGACAGCTGTAAGGCCAATTGTTGAGTAGTGATTCGCCTATCAGTAAGAATAATGCCCTCAGCGCATTTCAACATTTCTGCGTTGGTGGCTGTGGCAGGACGTCCACAGCGCGGCCGATCAAGCAGCTCCGTATCTCCACTTCCTGATTCTTTGATTCTCTGAATCCAGCGACTGACTGTACTCCTGTCGACTGCAAAACTTCCATACACATCACATAGACGCTTGTGAATATTCACAACAGTTTCCTTCTCTGCAACGAGAAATTCAATCACAATTCGCTGTTTATAACGCAAGTTGCTAACACGCTCCATTTCAACGGTTTAGGGCAGCCGTATTATTTGGCCGGTTGCGGTGCAATTTGGTGCACACAATTGGCACATGCCATATTTAAAGTGTGCAAAGTTTCATGCTTCTATCTTCATTATTAGCTGAGAAAAACGATGTCGTGCATTACTTTCTGAACGCCCCTCGTAATTATAACACAAAATTGACGCCATGTCATGTTACACATTAGCACGAGGACGATATCTGGAGCAAACACTAATAAATTTAGATCAATATTTTTTTCTCATTTCATTTATATGAGCCCGATAAACTACCACTACGCGCCTACAACAGCTCATGATCCGGTTTCATAACACGAGGAATTACGAAATAAGAGGCACACAAGACATCCTACAACAGCACGGACTCACAATAGCACGGACTCACAACAGCACGGACTCACAACAGCTAGCCCGGACACATCTGGCTCAAGAACATTAGCCTCAGCTCCCCATTACGCTTCAAGGCAACGGTTGATTGAAAAAAGTGAACGTAGGTAAGGTTTTTTGTTTTTTAATGACAACTCATCAGAATCATCTTAAGTACAGTATTTTCACTCAGAACGAATGCCCAAGGGAAGCAAACCCATTAATTCAATACGACATTACAACAAACAACGGTTGTCTCCCTCAGTCAAAAAACAGAACAGTAGGTATGGTCGAGGGAAACACACACACACACACACGCACACACACGCACACACACACACTCATGTGCACACGCACAAAGAAGTTATAGCAGCGTACTTAAAATATCATCGATATATTTAAAAAGAACAACAATAAAAAGTTATAAATGGGTACCTGACTCTGCACTTGAGTTAGGAAAAGCAAAAACAGCGAGAAAGGAACTGGTCACTCCATCTCATGAAGCTGAGACCTTTAGTAGTGAATTCTCTAACACTTCACTACCCTGCGGCAGTATCTTGCTATGAGGCGTCTATTATCTATAACAATTATCAGCACAGCTGTTAAGTTTACGTCAACATTGTGCTGGCAGAAATAAGTTCATCGCATCTACGTCTAGTGACAATTAATGCCGATAGTCAGCTGGAAACTTATGAAATGTGTGTATAGAGTAAGTCACTGTCAATACGTGTTGTCTGTTGGGTATGAAGTGTGACACGGGCAAACAACAAGGTAATGAGTAGGCATTGGTTTTGAGTTTGCAGCAAGCGGAGAGAGAAAGAGAGAGAATAGTGTGAGCAAAATAACAGAGGGAGAGCGATAGCGGACAACTGAATACATATATGAAAAACAAAATAACAGAGAGAGACAGAGGAAAGATAAGAAAGAGTGAGAGAGAGAGAGAGAGAGAGAGAGAGAGAGAGAGAGAGAGAGAGAGGGAAGAGAGGACACATTAATAAAGAAATAGGGCACGGTATCAGAGACACGGATTTGATTTTGCAGGCGATTGAAGCGATAGATATATTGGACAGAAAGAGAGAGATGACAGACAGACAGAGAGAAGTGACAGACAGACAGACAGACAGACAGACAGACAGACAGACAGACAGACAGACAGACAGACAGACAGACAGATAGATAGATAGATAGATAGATAGATAGATAGAAAGATAGATAGATAGATAGATAGATAGATAGATAGATAGATCGATAGATAGATAGATAGATAGATAGATAGATAGATAGATAGATAGATAGATAGATAGATAGATAGATAGATAGATAGATAGATAGATAGATAGATAGATAGATAGATAGATAGATAGATAGATAGATAGATAGATAGATAGATAGATAGATAGATAGATAGACAGAGCCTGCCGCTTTGCGAGTGCGTTAGCGTAAATCACTTCGCCAGCACGCCAGCCCTGCGTGATGCGGTTATTTGGCGTATAGAATACGGGAGCGCCACAGGCCGAAGGCTGTTTGGTAAGATTTGCAGTAGAGGCAAGATGTGAAAAACACCCAGAGTAAGCAGAAGTTTGCGCAGGGTATGAGAACACGTTTGATTTTAAGGTAGATTAGATTACAAGGTATTTCCTAGTGAAATTACCATTATTGTTGTGAGAAATTCTAATCCACATATATAAATTAAAAAGTAAATGTAAAGCCTAACAAATAACTTCAATAAAAGGAAAGAAGAATGGTAAAGAACAGTGCTGTCACAATGACTGTACTCGAAATCCCCCCTGTTTTCTCCTTCGTCTGCAAATCGCAACGTTTCACGTTGATAGTAAAAGCCTTCTGCAGCATACACGCGTTTCCCCAACACACTAAAATGTGTACTCCATTTCTAAGAAAAACCTTGAGATACGCAAGTTGACCTAGATTTAAAATTCCATTCATGTCGTTTTATACACTACGTTACCCAAAAACGAAAGACAGATGGACTAAAGATAGAAAGAAGCAAGGGCTGAAAGCAGGGACGCATGCAACACTAAACACGCGTCTCGCTATACAATTACTACCATCACGCGTGTAAGGCCACAAGCACTAGCTTTTTTCAAATCGACAGTGATAAAAAACACTACCCATATGTTACGTACATTTATTACCTACGGGGGTAGTCTTCGGTCCTGCCAAATGTACGCACCAGTTTTATATAGTTATATTATTTGTGCGTTCGATTGATTCACGCACTGACGTGCACAATGCTGTGTGAGTTGCTTTGGACGCACGTGTAACCTAGTTGGGTAGATTGTGACGTCATGATAGGGGCAGCTCGGACGACATTTATGTCCGCAGTGTTATTCTTTGATTCCTGGCAAATTTGAAGAAGCCATCAGTTGTATTCGTATCTATTGGTCTTCATGGCGAAGCCAATAGTGGAAGAATGAAGTAAGTGTCGCCCAATTTCTTATGGCAAGTTTAATTATGTAAATTAAAGTATCAGGCCGCTCCTATTAATGGTCTAGCGGGAATTCATCGGAGATGACATTCCTAGAATTGGACATACGGAGTCGATAGCCTTTGGAATCTTTTGTAGAGGGAGAATCCATATGTGGAATCAAGTTAATGAATATATATATATATATATGCTTC